>CP139505.1:300189690-300702190 GCA_021014915.2 Artemisia tridentata subsp. tridentata | reverse complement strand
TACTACAATGGATGCAACCATGCATCAACAAGGTATTGTGCTTTTAAATTGTATTTATCATACCTTTAATATTGACATTCTTTAGTTAATTATATTGATGATGTGTGTTAAACAAACAAAGTGATATTATTTGTTTCATAGTTTATATCATTGTGTTAAATTGCTTATCAATGTTTTAATAATTGTTTCAGGTTCAAAAGCTTTAGCAGTACTAAGTTTAAAGGAGCAGTACTAAATTGAACGTCAGTACTGCTGGTTCTGTTTGGCTTATTTCCAGCTTAGTTAAAAATTTTTATAAAAGGTGCCTTCATAATGATACGAAATATCAAGAAAAAAAAAAAAAAAAACACTATAGTTGATTCATCGGGTAATTTTTATAATAAACAGTTAAACATTGATTGTTTGGTTATGAATATGAATCGTATTATGAGTTAAACATTGACTATTTGTTTATGAATATGAACTGCTTATATATTGTTGAATTATGTGTTACTAAAAAGCTTTATCAGTACTAAGTTTAAATTAGCAGTACTAACTTTAAAGTTAGTACTGCTATAATGAGTTTAAAGGAACAGTACTAACTTGCAAGTTAGTACTGTTGTAACCTAATTGTTAAAGGAGCAGTATATGTATGATTAGGTTTCCAGATGTTATTAAGAATTGTTTGTGTACAAATTTTCAACAGCAACAGAGGAGGCGAACAACAACATTATACTGGATTCGGCAGGTGGTTTGTTTATTAACAGTTAAACATGCATGGTTTTAAACATATTAAACATTCATTGCATAACTCATATTTTTAAATCAGCATGATTCATATATATTTATTAGATTAACAATTAAGTCCTTTTTAATTTACAGTCTTGAATGGAGCAACAGGTGATAATCAGGAGAATAAAAGCCTACAAGGTATTTTATCAGTTAACACAATTTATTAATTACTTTGTATTCTTAAAATCACATAAAAATAAAGACTCTTTAATAGATGGATGTTTGAGAGTGACACACCTGGAAGAAGATCTAGAACTCATGTTTGAGAGTTCATACTGCTAAGTCAAAATATTTCCAAAAGTTAGTACTGGCAGGCAAAAAGTTAGTACTGGTAGGAGTAAGTTTGTACTGCTGGATAGACGTTAGTACTGGTGCGAAATTACAGCTTTTTGAAAATAGCCGTTGAGAAGTTTGTTGATATTTTTACTGACAATTCCTTATCTTAAGGGTTTACTTTTTGGATATTTTTACTTTTAATATCTTATATTCACCTTTATTGAATCAAAAGTTATCTTTTACTTTCTTCAATTCACTTTCTTCAACCTACTTTCTAACCTAAATTACTTTAATCCCAGCAGTCAAATCAATAATTTACTAACAATCATGGCTACTTTAACCTTTGTCGATAAACACAACATGGTAGCTTATTTGGAAAAAGCAGAGGATGACACCAAATTCCATCAGATAGTGGACTTTTTAAATGGTTCTCACATAAGGTATTCTTTAACATTAAATCCCACTATATATGTCTCCCAAATCAAAGAGTTTTGGCAGACTGTTACTGTCAAAACATTTGAAAATGGTGACAAAGAATTAAATGCAACAGTGGATGGTAAATCTATCACTCTTACAGAATCATCACTCAGGAGGCATCTCCAACTGAATGATGCAAATGGTATTAGTGCTAAGCCAAACACAGAAATTTTTGAAACTTTAACCAGGATGGGGTACAACATCCAATCACAATCTTTACCTTTTCAAAAAGGTTGTTTTGCCCCCACAATGGAGGTTTTTTATTCTTACCATCCTTCACTGTCTCAGTCCTAAGAAAACCTCATGGGAACAGTTCAGTAGCAATATTGCGACTGCTCTCATCTGCTTGGCCACTGACAGAACTTTCAATTTTTCTAAACTTATCTTTGAAGGAATGGTTAAAAATATTGATAGCAAATCAAAATTTTTTATGTATCCCAGGTTCATACAAACTATTTTGAACATGAGGAAACATCAACTTCTTCTTCATAAAAATGTTTATCCCACACCCAAACTTACCCAAAAACTTTTCAGTAATATGAGGATGGTCTGAAAAGGGTATAATGGGGAAGAAGTTCCTTT
The DNA here is from genome assembly GCA_021014915.2 of Artemisia tridentata subsp. tridentata. Classification (NCBI taxonomy): domain Eukaryota; kingdom Viridiplantae; phylum Streptophyta; class Magnoliopsida; order Asterales; family Asteraceae; genus Artemisia; species Artemisia tridentata. The sequence continues at coordinate 300,700,084 of CP139505.1, read as the reverse complement.
ATTTGATTCTATGCTACAGGTACAGGGTGAAGGATCATCAAGCCCAGTTGACTCCCATCACACACCCACAACATCAGAACAATCACCTTTACAACCAATCTCATCACCATGTAGGTCTATATCCAGAGAGGGCTCTGTTGTTCCTCAGCACAGAGACCCTGCAACTCCCCATGTAGCAGATGAGGCTGACTTTGTTAGTATAGAATGGCTTGCTTCTACTGTCTCAGGCTTAGAAGCTAGGCAGGATAGAAGTAACATACATAAGACCCAATCTATGGCAACACCAATAGTACCAAGTTCCTATGAACCCAGTACTATTGGTGGAATCCCAAGCCAACCAGAAATATTGGGTGGCTCAGAAGCTTACCATATCGTGGACTATGAGTCTATGCCCCATGATGCACCTCTCCCTGAAGGTAACACATCAGGAAGTGCTGAGGGCAGACAGACACATAAGGAATTGATGGAAACATGTACAAAATTGTCTGAGAAGGTTACTACTTTGGAGTCTGATCTCACTTCTCACAAGAGGCTGTTTAGCAAGGTGTATACAAAGCTGGTGCTTAAAGTTAAGAAATTGGAGCAACAGGTCAAGACAATTAAAAGAAAGAGATCAGCTCACATGGTAGCATCTACTGAGTCATCTTTTTTCATCAAGCTCATCAGATGGTCAGTGTGCAGATAAAGGTGATGAATCTTCCAAACAGGGGAGGAAGATTGCTCAACTAGATGAAGATCCTTATGTTACTTTGGTCCAAGAAGAGTCTGTTACTCAGGGAAGGCCAGATGCACAACATGAAGAAGGTACTGCCAGTCAAATGGAAGGTATTGGTGGTATATCACAAGGTACTGCAAGTGGTTCTCAAGGTACTGCTGGTGCAGTATACAGAAGAAGACTAAGGATTTCAAGAGTAGACAAGGGTAAGGGGATCATGATAGCAGAAGAATCTTCTCAGAAGATATTCAAGAAAAGCCAATCTCAGATTGCTTTAGATGAAGAGTTAGCTCAAAAACTTCATGAATAAGAATTAGTAAGAGTAGCTAAAGAAGAGAAGGTTGCTCAAATATTGAATGAACAAAAGCTATTGACTGAAGTACAAGAAAAAGCTGCTTAAGAAGCTGCTGATAGGGATCTAGCTGCTAAGCTTCAAGAGGAAGAAAGGTCAAAGTTCACCAGAGAAGAAAAAGAACAGGCCATTGATGACTTTTGGAGCAAATCAGGCAGAGACAAAGAAAGAAGAAAACTTATCAGAAGAAACCTCCTTCAAGAAGTGAACAGCTAAGGTATATGAAGAACTACTTGAAGCATCAAGACACCTGGAAAGAAGAGCATTTCAAGAGTAAATCTCATAAAGAGATTTAAATGATCTACATTGATACTCATAGGGGGATACAGATGTTTTTGAAAGGTGGTCTAGAAAGAAGTGAAGGAAGAGGAGAGAAAAGAACAGCAGACCAATTGGAATCAGGAGATTCCAAGAAATAAAGAACTGAGGAAGAATCAGATCAAGAAGAACCAGCAGAGGAAGAAAAGGTAGAAGAAATATTAACTGATGAACAGATCTATGGCATGATGGTGGTAGTCCCAGAAGCTCTTAATATTGATCCTATTCAAGCCAAACATCCCATCATTGATTGGGAGGTGTACTCAGATGGAATGATCAAGGGATGGAAAATCATCAGAGTAGGAGGAAAGTTTGAAGTCTACAAGTTCTTTGAAGACATGATCAAAGCTTTTGACAGAGAAGACTTGAATAAGTTGTGGAGCTTAGTTCAAGAGAGATTCAAGACCTCGGAACCTACAGATGATAAAGATAAAGAGCTTTGGGTTGAACTAAAGAGAATATATGATCCTGACACAGGTGAAGCTATATGGAGATTTGAAGCTGTTGGTTCAGACATCACATGGAGACTGTTTGATAACTTTGTTGTTCACAGAATTTCCACTAAAGCATGTGTGGAAATCTATATGTTAGTGGAAAAAGATTACCCACTAAGAGCAGGAATATTAATGCTTATGCTATCATCAAGATTTAAAGTTGAAGAAGATTCAGAGATGGCAAAAGAGTTGATCAGAAAAACATTTCAGCTTGCAGAAAAAAGGAAAGGCAGAAGACTAAGGTTGACTATGTAGTGTTTGGAAGATTCCTCAAAAGATTTCAAGCTCAAGGATCAGACATCACATGGAGACTGTTTGATAATTGTGGTGTTCACAGAGTTTCTACTAAAGCAGGGGTGGAAATCTATATGTTAGTGGAAAAGGATTACCCACTAAGAGCAGGAATATTAATACTTATGTTATACTCAAAGTTGATGAAGAGTCAGATATGGCAAGAGAATTGATAAGGAAAATATTTCAGCTTGCAGAAGAAAGGAAATCCAGAAGACTAAGGTTGACTATGTAGTGTTTGGAAGAGTCCTCACAATCCTTATTTAATTCAAGAAACTTGATGATTTAGGGTAAATCAAAAGTTTATGGGAGGATTGTTGGGAATTAAATGTCTCAGGACTTAGTACTGCTGGAAGATTACACTAACAGTACATTGTGTGGAAAACTAGAATGGGGGGTTGAATAGTTTTACGTCTTTTTCATTTATTATAAAACCTTTGTTTACTTTTAAAAACTTAGATTCAAGTTTATTATGAAAAATAAAACTTGAACCTTATTATTAGTTATATAAGTATTCTTTTAAATTGATTGTAAAAGTTTTGGTTTCTTGAATGGATTTTCAATTTGATCTTTATGTGAAGTCGACCTCTAGTTAATACTAGCAATTATATAAGCCTATGTGTATGAAAGTAATGACGATGCAAGTAAAGAAATAAATAAGGTATGGAAAGATCTAACCGAGACACGAGAGATTTATAGTGGTTCGGCTACAAGGACACCTTCCTTGCCCTACTCCACTCCCCGAGCACACCTTGCTCGAGAGTTTTTCTTCACAACTTCAATAAGCTCCCTTATGACGGAGAAAACCGTACACAACTTTGGCTTACACGGGTTTAACGACACAAAGCTAAATGTCGAGTTCTAATCGTAGCTAGAACCAATCTCACAACTTCACAACACAACTTCTACACGACTTAATCACGACTTCTTCACAACGGCTTCACGAATTCTTCACGACTTCTTCACGACTTCAACACGACCGCTACACAACCTCTATGATGCGGCTTCACGACTTCAACACTATGTCTTCATGACTTAAGACTTCACGACTTCAACATGACCACTACACAACATCTATGCTACGGACATTCACACTAGGACTTCAACAGGCTTCACTCAACACGACCGCTACACAACTTCTATGCAACGGCTTCACGACTTTCAACACTAGGACTTCACGACTAGGCTTCACACCTTTAACACGACCGCTTCACAACTTCTATGCTACAGCTTCATGACTTCAACACAAGGACTTCATGTCTTCTAAGCTACGGCTTCACAAATTCTACACCACGGCTTCACGACTTCTACATTTTGACCTCACAACTTCTATATCACAACTACTTATACAACATCTTCACTACTTACACACAACACTAATCTACAACACACACCTTACATACAAATGAATGAATGATTTACAAACTTTGTTAAACACACAACTTAAGTAACAAAATGATACTAAGTTGTAATACTTCTAATCTTGATTGATAGAAGTATTCTTCTTTTGCACTTGGATGGTGGAAGCTTGGATCACTTGGAAACCAATGCTTAAGATTACATGATCAAAGGTTTATTTAAGATATGAAATGAGATCTACAACAGAAAGTTTTAGTGCAAAAGGGTTGAGAAAAAATCCAGGGGAAGGCTGGTATTTATAGGGAAAAATCTGGACAGCTGGAGCCTACTGGAGCGGGGGCGGTCCCCTTAAATAGGGGGCGGTCCCCTTAATTATTAAGGGGGCCGCCCCTACTGAACGTTGGCCAATTTTGTCCTTTTGTGGGGAAGGTTTTTCTGGAACATTTTAACTGATTTTAGTTAAAAATTTGAATTCATATTTTTATAAAAGATTAAACATTTTTATTTAATGCCAAAAATGTTTTTCAAAAATATATAAAATGTTTTTGATGTTTTATAAAAAATCTAGTTTTTAAGAAAATGTTCCTTTGATCATATAATGCATTAAGCATTAGTTCATTCATACCTTAAGTGATTTTAGTTGTAGAAGTGAATATTTACAACTAAGTACTTGTTTAATTTATAAGTTTATGTTTTAATGAGTTTACATTTTGTGATCATCAAAACATAGAGATATGAATAAATATTGATAATGTTTTAAGGCATTTATTTATGTCAACAATCTCCCCCTTTTTGATGATTACAAAACCTAAACTCATTAAACCAAAAAGTTTATTTTTTGGACATGTATTTAGTGAGTTTACATTCACTTCTCCCCATTTTTGTAGAATCAAAAAGGTTAAGCCGACAAAATTCAAACGTGAAATTTGTCGGGACGAAAACTCCCCCTTGATGTGTACTCCCCCTCGTTTGGGGGCACCAAGGAATCGATATATGGAATACTTGCAAGAAAAATATTAGAAGCACAAGCATATATATAGCAAAAATAAGCATGCATATAAAGACATTTATTAAAAATGTTGTGTATCAATACACAACCATCCAAGATTATATTCAATCCTACATTAGCTAGTAAGTAATGCAATCTACATAATCATTCTAGGAGTACATGATCTTCCATGGGGCTTGCACACAAAATGGTTTGAAAGATTATTTTTGATTAAGCATTGCATATGCTTAATTTGGTGAGAATGAGGGTAGTGGTAGTGTAGTGGGTGAAAATGGTGGAGGTTGTGGTGGAGGTTGGTTGTTAAGCATGTGTTCAAGGGATGAAAATATGTAGTGTATCTCATCTCTAAGACCAAAGATGATGGTTTGGTTGTGGATGTGGTGGTATTGGTGATGATGAGAAATGAGCATCAAGAGGTGTTATTGGTGATATGGAAATGACAAGTTGGGTGAATGGAGGTTCTTGAGTAGGAGGTGGAGTTGATGCTCTTGATGGTGGTGATGAAAGGTGTGAGTTGATGTGGTTATTGGTGGATGAAAGGGTGTTTTTGATGGTGCATTTGGTGCACTTGGGGATTAACATTGAGGTGGTGGTGATGGAGTTTTGGTGTCTTAGAGATGATTTTGGTGATAGCATGGTGAATGAAAATGGGTGTTTGATGGAGGTGATGGTTGATTTAGGTAAGGTTTGGGCTATATAAAGGGGTCGCAAGATGCAAAAGAAAACAGTAAATTTTATTGCCCAGATGGCCGGTCCCCTTAATTGTAGGCCGGCCCCTTTAAAATTAAGGGGACCGCCTAGGGAATTAAGGGGGCCGCCCATCTGGTGTTTTCCCAGGCGACCAAATTTGAGAATTTTTCAGAAAAGGGTCATTTTTAGGGTGTTTTTGCAGCAAGCTCCATTTGAATCATGTACATCAAGAATGATTAAATAGTGACATAAACATGTTAATTACGCATGCATACATTTAAAACATATTATGGAATAAGCATGTTATTAATCATCAAGCATGTATATATATCATGATATCAAATATACAAGCAATAAGCATAACAATCATATATTAAAGACAAGAAATAAGCATAACAATCATATTTTGCTTATAGCATGCAATAAGTAGAAAATTTTAAATTGCCTAAGAGATCCATTGGACTTGCTTAAGACATGAAAACTTGGATTATTTTGGATAGATGATGGTAAAGAGTGGGTAAAAAAAAATTGGATTAATGGGGTTGTAAGTTTGGGTGTATGGATGTTGGAGAGAGTTGTTGAGGGAGGAATTGGAGGTGGAGAGCTTGGACTTGACCATGTTGAATGAGGGTTTTGATGTTGTTCAAGTGGTGGTGTTGGATTAGATCTAGTGAGAAGATACTCAATCCAAGTGAGACGCTCATTTAAGGTGATGGTTTGATTTTGGAGAAAGATGCAACAAGGACTATTGTTGACATGTTTCTCAATTTGACTCGAGTGACGTGGTGATGATGGTAATGATGGTGAGATGGATGGTGATGATGGTAATGATGGTTTGATTTTGGAGAAAGATGCAACAAGGACAATTGTTGACATGTTTCTCAGTTTGACTCAAGTGATGTGGTGATGATGGTAATGATGGTGATATGGATGGTGATGATGGTAATGATGGTTTGATTTTGGAGAAAGATGCAACAAGGACAATTGTTGACATGTTTCTCAGTTTGACTCAAGTGATGTGGTGATGATGGTAATGATGGTGATGGGTTTAAGTTGCTTTGAGCAAGGTGCAAAGCAAGGAGAGCATTAAGCTCATGGGCTTCCTTGAGTTCTTCAATGAACTTCAAGTGTTGAGTGGAAGGTGATGATGATAGAGAGTGGTTGTTATTTGGTGGAAGTGGTGGTGACACTTTTGGTGGTGGAGACACTTGTGAACTTGGGTAATTATGAGTGAATGAAGGTGGACATATGGATGATTGGTTATGTGTGTGAAAGGGTTCATTAGGATGAGGTTTAGGTGTTGGTTGAGTTTGAACAACATCATTTGTTGGGTTATGGCAAATGTCAAGCTTCCTCCTCCAAATGGGTATTTATGGTGTAGTGATGATGTGATTGTGGAAGGTAAATTTTGGAGGGTGATTTGTGACAAAATGTGTTTGTGAATTTTGGGAGATATAGGATAAAATGGGCTTAAAAATAGAAAAAGGGAGCAGCACCTTCGACCATCAGATGGCCGGTCCCCTTAATTAAGGGGCCGGTCCCCTTAAATATTAAGGGGGCCGCCCATCTGCTGATTTCCAGGTTACTGGAAATGGGTTTTTGGCAGAAAATTGTTGAAAGGGTTGTGTTTTTGGGTTTAGTTTCAAGCAAGTCCAACTTCTTTTGAGGCAATTTAGGATTTAATAACTTATGTATGCTAAGCATATTCATTAGACATTATTATCTAGCATGCAAACAACTCATTTAGCATATAACATATATATGTTAGACAAGAAAACACTACATAACACCAAGTAATTCATAGTATCATATTTAGGAAGATTAATAAGCTAGTTAAATAATCCTAATGAATATCTATGTGCATGGGAATGTAGAGTTGTGATAGCATGGACTTCTAGACTTGTACCAAGTGAGGTCTTAGTGAATAAATTATGGTTATTTTCAAATTTAGTTCACTCATAAATGTCACATACATAAATATAGATGACAAATATGAGATCACCATGCATGATTTAAAGAAATGTTTTTGGCATTATTCAACAATGTTTGAAAGTGGGGTTTTTTTTTTATGTGGATGTGAAAAATATTTTAATGAAATAGTTTTGGTTTTATTTCAAAATGTTTTTATGAGGAAAGAAAAACATATTTTTCCAATCTTTGGTTTTGATAAACACGTAATTATGGACACAAGTTTGGAAGAAAGGTAGGATGGTGAAACATGTAAAATAAAAATGTGTCATAATCTTTTGAAAAATTATTTTTCCAAAATGTGAAGTTTTTGCAAATTTAAAAATAAGTCCCATTAATTATAGGTTTAAAAAAATAATGGTTTATAAAAGATCTCATGCTCAAGTCTATTGTCACATGCTACCTCTTTCTACATATCCTATGACATTTACGCATGTATTATGACTAAATACAAAAATACATCATGTCAGAGTAGTTAGAGAAAGACAAAAGCTATTATAATGACAATGCATTCAACTAAACAAATAATTACGAAGGCATGCAGTCAAATCACATAGGAGCAAGTAAACATCTAGAGATTTTATATATGCAGGATGACATACATCTAGGAATGAAAAGCTCTAGTGAAAAGCAAAGTTCAAAACAGTAAACTATCGTTAGGTATATTTAGGAAGAATAAATTATTCAAGTTGGAGAATGAGTATGAGACTATTACTAGTGGTGCTCAATTCAGGCTAAACACGACTGTTTTTACGGGTTACACACACCCAACTTCTCACATAGAAGCAATTCAACCGTTAGGTCAAATTGAGTTTCTAGTCAATAGATTCTCCAGTAGTCATTCTCTTTTTAGAAGAAATTAAGTTCCTAAATTTACTTATCGAAGAGTACCAAATATGAAGATTGCTTGGTTCACTAACACTTAGGGGGGCTAACTAAAGGGTTTCTAGTTTATTAAGCCATAGAACGAATATAACTAAAGTGTAAAGCCAAAGCAACCTATCAGACTAAGCATATCCTAAGGCATTAATAAGATTATATGCATGAAGTAATTGATTATGAAATTTTAAATAGAGAACTTACCTCACGTCCTAGCTTTTCTTCGTAATGTCTCAGATGATGATCTTATTTAAACCGAAGTGGCTTGACCCGAACATGTCTTGTATGGATCATGATCTTCTCCTTCGTCTGTGTCACTCCATGATTTTGGATTGAGTTCACTTTGGAGTTGATTCATGTAGTCTTCGTCGCTAACACCTACATTAACAACATTTGAACTAGTAGTACATGTATCTATTTTATCTAAAAGTTTATCTATTAAATTTCTAAGATAACTAATTCATGTACAAGATTAAAATCCTCATCTTTGGCTTGACATTTTTCTTGATGAAAGTTTTAGAAATTTTTCCAAATATCATTTGCCGTTTTACAGAAGAATATTCTTTCATATTCAACTTTCGGCAAGGTTTTGTAAATAATTATTTTAGCTTCATTATTTTTGTTTTTAAATAATCATTTTGAGTTTCAAAATCCGTTTTTGTTTGACTTTCAAAATCCGTTTTTGTTGGTTGAAAATCACCAATCGAAATGACATGCCAAAGATCTAGATCAAATAGTGGTGGTTTTAGTAAAGATTCCCCTTCTAGATATTTTTCGAATTCCATAGATCGATTCAAGTTTTAAAATACAGTATATTTTAAAGATCTTGATTGACGTGGCTCTTGATACCAATTGTGGAAAACTAGAAGGGGGGGTTGAATAGTTTTACGTCTTTTTCATTTATTATAAAACCTTTGTTTACTTTTAAAAACTTAGATTCAAGTTTATTATGAAAAATAAAACTTGAACCTTATTATTAGTTATATAAGTATTCTTTTAAATTGATTGTAAAAGTTTTGGTTTCTTGAATGGATTTTCAATTTGATCTTTATGTGAAGTCGACCTCTAGTTATTACTAGCAATTATATAAGCCTATGTGTATGAAAGTAATGACGATGCAAGTAAAGAAATAAATAAGGTATGGAAAGATCTAACCGAGACACGAGAGATTTATAGTGGTTCGGCTACAAGGACACCTTCCTTGCCCTACTCCACTCCCCGAGCACACCTTGCTCGAGAGTTTTTCTTCACAACTTCAATAAGCTCCCTTATGGCGGAGAAAACCGTACACAACTTTGGCTTACACGGGTTTAACGACACAAAGCTAAATGTCGAGTTCTAATCGTAGCTAGAACCAATCTCACAACTTCACAACACAACTTCTACACGACTTAATCACAACTTCTTCACAACGGCTTCACGACTTCTTCACGACTTCTTCACGACTTCAACACGACCGCTACACAACCTCTATGATGCGGCTTCACGACTTCAACACTATGTCTTCATGAATTAAGACTTCACGACTTCAACATGACCGCTACACAACATCTATGCTACAGCTTCACGACTTCAACACTAGGACTTCACGACTAGGACTTCACGGCTTCAACACGACCGCTACACAACTTTTATGCAACGGCTTCACGACTTCAACACTAGGACTTCACGACTAGGACTTCACAACTTTAACACGACCGCTTCACAACTTCTATGCTACAGCTTCATGACTTCAACACAAGGACTTCATGTCTTCTAAGCTACGGCTTCACAACTTCTACACCACGGCTTCACGACTTCTACATTTTGACCTCACAACTTCTATACCACAACTACTTATACAACATCTTCACTACTTACACACAACACTAATCTACAACACACACCTTACATACAAATGAATGAATGATTTACAAACTTTGTTAAACACACAACTTAAGTAACAAAATGATACTAAGTTGTAATACTTCTAATCTTGATTGATAGAAGTATTCTTCTTTTGCACTTGGATGGTGGAAGCTTGGATCACTTGGAAACCAATGCTTAAGATTACATGATCAAAGGTTTATTTAAGATATGAAATGAGATCTACAACAGAAAGTTTTAGTGCAAAAGGGTTGAGAAAAAATCCAGGGGAAGGCTGGTATTTATAGGGAAAAATCTGGACAGCTGGAGCCTACTGGAGCGGGGGCGGTCCCCTTAAATAGGGGGCGGTCCCCTTAATTATTAAGGGTGCCGCCTAGTAAAATTAAGGGGGCCGCCCCTACTGAACGTTGGCCAATTTTGTCCTTTTGTGGGGAAGGTTTTTCTGGAACATTTTAACTGATTTTAGTTAAAAATTTGAATTCATATTTTTATAAAAGATTAAACATTTTTATTTAATGCCAAAAATGTTTTTCAAAAATATATAAAATGTTTTTGATGTTTTATAAAAAATCTAGTTTTTAAGAAAATGTTCCTTTGATCATATAATGCATTAAGCATTAGTTCATTCATACCTTAAGTGATTTTAGTTGTAGAAGTGAATATTTACAACTAAGTACTTGTTTAATTTATAAGTTTATGTTTTAATGAGTTTACATTTTCTGATCATCAAAACATAGAGATATGAATAAATATTGATAATGTTTTAAGGCATTTATTTATGTCAACACATTGGCTATCACATGGAGATTGTTTGATAACTGTGGAGTGCATAAGGTGTCTACTAAAGCAGGAGTAGAGATCTACATGTTAGTGGAAAAGGAATATCCTATCAGAGCAGAAGTACTAATTGTCATGCTATCATCCAGACTCAAAGTTGATGAAGAATCAGAGATGGCAAGAGAATTGATAAGGAAGATATTTCAGCTTGCAGAAGAAAGGAAGCCAGAAGACTAAGGTTGGCAATGTAGTGTTTGGAAGAGTCCTCACAATCCTCATTTAATTCAAGAAACTTGATTAATTCAAGAGACATCATTGTTGCTAAAAAACTTTAGCAGTACTAATTTTAAAGGAGCAGTACTAATTTCAAAATTAGTACTGCTGGGTATGTTTGGCTTATTTATGGCTTAGTTAAGAAGTTTTAGAAAAAGTGCATTCAAAAAATAAGCTTATCTCTGCTTTTTAAGTTTCTATTCATTTATTTGACTTACTTTTATTGAACTGCTTTTGTTAGACAATCAATAAGAAATATGATATGTGGTGTTATTATGAAAATACTATTAGGTTTATAAGCTTGATGTAAATAAATACATGATGTCCCACATAGATAGCTTTTAGAGTGCTTATTCAGTTCGATTACAGTTGTACATTTTTTTATATTGATTATAATTAAAGTTAAGATAACGAACTCACTCGGCATATTCTATGACAACTGTCCTATGATTCTTTCGGCCGCCTACGCTATTAACGAATACAATATTTTCATATTTTACTTAGCAGCACTAACTCATAATGTCGAACATTACTAACTTTTATACCGAACAGTACTAAAGATTTAATTAGCATCACTAATCATATCATAGCAGTATTCAAAACAGACTACCAGTACCAATCAGCTGTATATCCAAACAAGTGGATCATTGATTCACAAGATACTATAATAATTTAAACAAATTAAAAAGATATCGATAAATTTTTAAAAAATAGTATTATCTTTTAAATTCATCCTAATTGATTGCATGAAGGTTGTATTTTGGAATGTAAACAGTTTTCTTTTTTCACTATTTAAAACGATATGACTTTACAATGTGTATAAATATAAACCTTTAACAAACAACTTCTATCATATTTTCATTGTTTAATTATATTGTGATTTCAAAGTTGAATGGCTTCATCATCTTCAAATATTAACTCAAAGAAACAGAAACGTGGAAGAGATAGTTCTCCTCCTCCTATTCCTTCAAAATACCAAATCTTTGGCATATCTGAAGCTATTTGGAAAAAAATGTAATTCTGGGCAATTTAGAACAGAAAAAAGTTTGATTGAAATTTATAATAACCGTATCAAAAAGCTAGAAGAAAAGAACAAGGAAGATGAAGCGATTATATTGGTGCATCAGAAGAAGATTGCATATCGTAATAAAGACATAGAAGAAAACCGGCAGAAAATTGTTGGAGTTTATAAAAGTATTGAAGATTGTTTATCTATTTAAAATATATGTACAATGAGATTTGACAATATGTAATGTTGGAATATGATTGATTTAAATTATATGTAATGTTTGTTATATTATGTCAATTTTAATTTGCAATTTTTTACCTATTTTGCAAGTTTAATTTCTGCTATTTTAATGCAAGATTACGTTAGTTTGTAAAGTTACGTAATTTTCTTTTGAGAAAAACTTTTCATTCGCTTTTGGTTTCTTTCTGGTTCACGGTTTGTGTTGGTTAGAGGGTCGATACATTTGGGTAGGGTCATGCTATTCAGACATTGAAAGTGCACGTAAGGGTCCTTTGTACTACTGAGATGTCGCCAGTTTGTCTTTTATATTCGTACTGCTATGCTCTCGACTTAGTGCTGCCATTGAAGGTTAGTATTGGTGGTAATATTACGTACCCAATTAACAAAATTAACAATACGTATATGTTAATTTGTAAAACGTTATTCAAAAGCTACTTTATAAAACGTGATACTCTTAGTACTGCCAATATGGTTGTGATATTCAAAAGCTAATTCACATAATGTTTAACAATATGGTGGTGATATTCAAAAGCTACTTTATAAAACGTGATATTCTTAGTACTGCCATTGAAGGTTTGATTATCCAAGATTAACAAAATCAAAAAGATATCCAATTATTATTCAAAAATATCCATATCTTGGAAATTCACCGAAATTAATTGCATCATCTTCAACTTCCACATTATCACTTTAAATACACATAGGCATTTATCTATATACATCATCAATTCTAATAGCATCTTTAAATGTAAGTTTATAAAACTTTTATACACAAACAAATGTTGATTTTAATTTAAAAATTCATAACAGATAAACATCTAATTCAAACAAAAATCATCCTACATATTTAGAAGATTAAAAGATAACAAACTTTTAGATGTTTTAGTTGATAATAATGATAATCGTATAAGTTTACAATATAAAAAAAATTACTTAACATAATTACAAAAGAAGTTAAATCATCATCATTATTTACAAAATTTGACTCTTCAAATATACACTTTCCAATGTGAAATACGGCTGCACTGTTCATATGTCATATCAGTTATAAAATTTTAAATAAACACCATTGTATAATCATATTTATAAATCTACCTAAAAAAAATATCCTAAACTAAACCTAATGTTGATCAAAACAATGTCATCTTCAAGAAAAAGAACACTAGAAGTTGTAGATATTGAAGACAATCAACAGGATCAAACAAAGTATGTTAAATTCTTTACAGTATATGTTATCCTGTATATTTATCAACCGAATATGTTTGATATCTTTGTAGCAAGCAAACGAAACAGGATGAAAATGAAGTGTTAGGCACTGAAAATCAATCACATGCAGAAACATTTGAATCACATGCAACATCTGAAGGTATATTGTTAACATTTTGTAATTAAGGTTAAAAACGACCTCATTAAACTGATATGCTATCTAACTACTATGTCTGATTTATATTAATTCATTTATTAGAAGTTGAAGGTTCTGAAAATGAGCATGAACCAGAGACCATAAGTTCCGTTTATGAATGGTTGATTTCTGAGCAATCAGCCCAGAAAATAAGAAACTGGAAACAAAAAGAGGAAACAGATGAAAAGTTGAAAAAAGAAAGACAAGCTGCTAAGAAACTTTTGAAAGAAGTTGGTGCATTTAGGAAATCAAAAGGCAAGAATGAAGAATTTGATGTTGATCAAGCCGAAGACGACATTGACTCTGAAGACTTTGAAATTTTCTCTTATGATGAGTTGCATTTGGCATACTCTTTTACTTCAACACCCTAAATGCTTTATAAGTATTTCTATTTTTGTGTTTTGTAAATAACTATATAGATTAAGTATCATGTTTCTTTAGTATCCCAAATAGTATGCTATTTAAAATAGTGGTGGTCCAGTTAGTATCTCAAAGGAGTACACAAGTTTTATCATCATTCTTATTTAGCACATATTTAGTAAAAAACATGATACATTCCACTTAAATATACACAGTGTAGTCATACTAATCAAATAAATAACATGTTACGAAACAATATAAATGATGCATGGTTGATGTTTGAATATATAAAGGCATGGACATTTGTTTTGATGTTTGCTTGACCATAAAAAAGCCAACAAACAGATTATGGTTAAATTCTGACATAAAATTGTTGTGTTTGACTAAAAAATCAACCAAAACTAAAATGGGTATGGGCTAACTACACAGATAATGTATTGTTGTTGATTAACTATATATAGTTAAAATTAACATTGGGATACGTCTTTCACATGCAAGGTTCCACATATACAATATCAAAGAATGAAAATTTAATTTATCATATTTGAAAACATAGCAATGATAGCATACAATACCTAATACCAACAAGTTTTGTAACATGACATAAACAAAGACCAAAATATACAAAATATTGACAAAAGATGTTTAAACTGACTAACGGCCATATTATCAACATAACAAACCTACCATAAAAATGCCCAACAGAAAACATACACAGTTCATCTATTAAGTACTAACAGACATGAAACACCGGGTAATCCTCACGAACTGCCCCATTCAAATCAGTAAGGATAAACATCAGTTTAAACCTTATCATCTTTCCATATTCAAATCCACATACTTGAAAGAAATTTCCCCACTCACCAATTACATTAACATGATTGACCAGTTCTGGGTTTTCCCTGTGAAAATCCATCCTGATTTTCATTATGTACTCAACTGCATCATGCTTAAACAGACCTTTTTTGAAAATGTGCAGTGGATGTTCGTCCAGAAATTCAGCTGGTATTGCCTGTCGTTAAACGATATCAACATGATCTCAACCATCATTCAACTAAAACCTCAATATAAATAACCACAATACAAAACTGATATTTACAAGTCTTGAAAAGGCAAATATCATAAGACCTTTTGTAGAACACATCAGTCCTTTCACCAAAATACTCCAGATGACCAGCCCATTGACAGATGTGTTGCATCCGCTTATCCGCTGTTTCAAAAAAAAATTATAAACAGATCTTTTTGTACATAATATACTATACGAATAAGGCAAACAATTCAATATCACTTTCATATTGTTGCACAACAAACAAAATATATGGTAACAACAATATATCTAACCTTCATCTTCAGGATCTAGCATTTGTTGGTGTAATACAAGCTGAGTCACACCCAAAAACATAACATCTGTCTTTGCACTTCCATCAACATTATATGACATTAGATTGAGCCTATCATTCGCCACTTTTGTGAAAACAATAACATCCCCAAAATCAATATCGAACTCTTGAACAACAGCAACCCACATAGCTTCGTCCATAGCATATACAACATTATTCACATCACCTCCTGGATGCACAAGATTAACATCGACATCAAACTCATTTCCTTGAACAATAATAGCAATGGTAGCTTCCAAGCCTACCCCAGCCAAAAAATTGACACGCAAATCCTGAAACCAACAATATAATCATCAATAATACCTGATTTTTAGTTTCACACATTCCAAAACAAACATATATAAAGTTATGCTTTTCTTAAATTTTTATTACAAATAATACCTGAGGAACATGAGGGTATGGCAACCTGTAGCTATGAAACCTTAAATGACGCCCCATTACACCAATATATCCACCAACTTCAATCCCGTTAGAGTCATAACCAGTTACGTAAAATGAATCATCTCCTTCCTGGACAAAGTGTAGCATGTGAACATCTCTATACATGTTTTCATTAACAAACTCCACCCATTTATTACCCTTAATCTTAATAGGCCCTCCTAATGGGGCAACTATCGTAACTTTTTTCCGTTGTCTTTCAATACCAGTTAAATACAAATGCCTATTCCCATTAAACGCATTGTCAAAGAAAACTTGAGGTAGTACAAGCAACTCAGGATACGTGTTTCTGTTTGGACGCACCACAAATTCAATCGGCATAATTTCCTAAAACAATGTACAACAATTAAAAACACTTTAACTCCTTACTTAATATACAATCCGAAAAACAATGTATAACAAATAAGATTCTAAATAATAACCAAAATCAAACTTTCAATTTTTAATGAAAATAGTTTTAGAGGTCGCAAGGGTATTTGCATTAGTAATTCATAAACAACTTAAAATCTATATGTCCCTTTTAGCTAATCTTTATATGATGTGTCCCGTTAGAGATAAAAACACAATCCACTTCGCATTAGACAACATAAATGTATTAAGATCCTTGATAATTACTATCTTAAAAAAAAAAACAACCATCTACCATTACCTAACGCATTCATAACATTTCGAGTGACCAAAATAGGGAAAAGATACATTTCCTTAAGAACTTAACAAGATCCTATGAAATCTATACTCATCTAACACATACATTTGATTAAAAGTACTAAAATCAATTTTGAATAACATATTTAAGAAATAACTTATATGTATTTCACAACCCACATATTACAGATCAAATAGGAATCACATATTACATGTTTCCTTAAACAAATTTCGCAAGAAATAAGCCAAACATAACCAACACTACTAACTTTGAAGTTAGTACTGCTCCTTTAAAATTAGTACTGCTAAATTTTTTTATCAACAATGATGTTTTATAGGTACTGTATTTTCACAATAACCAACACACAAGTTGAAAATGCAATGATTATATGTATTACTAAAAGTAAAGTAGATTTTGGGTATCATGTGTAACAAATATTTATTAACTTTTTTTTAACAATATATCCAAAGTGACTATCTAATGTGTATATCGTTTTTACATTCTATAACAAAATTTGTTAACCTTTTTTTTTTTTTTACCATTCATTTGTACACTCAACTTATTTCATATAAGCAACTAAAAAATAATTTGTATTCTAGAAAAAAAAATGAAATATGTTAGACATCTAATTATTTTGCATACAATATATGGTTATTTTATTGATAGTTTTTTACTTTCATCTTCAAGAAACAAGTTTTGAATTAAAATGCACCCTCACACACTATAATTTATAAGGATCTTACTTATTTATATGCAATTATCATAAAAATATGGGCTTCATGTGTATTTTATAAAATGAAACAAATGCCAAACCGAATGATATTCATCTAACGCAATCAACATTTGTGTTGCCTACTTTAACA
This sequence comes from Artemisia tridentata subsp. tridentata, assembly GCA_021014915.2. NCBI lineage: Eukaryota > Viridiplantae > Streptophyta > Magnoliopsida > Asterales > Asteraceae > Artemisia > Artemisia tridentata. The sequence goes on along the minus strand of CP139505.1, from coordinate 300,682,735 downwards.
TAGACGCACATGCATAACATATATGAGATGATTTCAACATTTTGTAGTTTATGTATAGATATTTTTTTAGTGTTTAAATGGAAATTATGTAAAAACGGAGTTAAAGTATAATGTTTACCTTAATTTGGTGTTTGATTTATTGGTTTTTGATGATATCCGATTGGAATCTATAAAGATGAGGGATTGAAGGTTTGATATCACACAAACCAAAGAAGAAAGAGTTTATTACTATGTGATTTGATGGTAGAGTTATGAAGAAGCTAACTCTGTTTTTTGTATTCAATTTACACTTGAGTGCCTATGTCCAATTGTAAATACTAGGCCACATTGATTTATGTATGTAACCATTTTACTGTTTTTGGTTTGGTTGCAATTTGAAGTATTTTTCCCTTAATATTATGATAATATAACATCTTATAAACTTTAAATGTATATCATAATATGTTAACCACTTAACCATTGTGTGTGTTGTTTTGTTTTGTGTTATTTTTAAAAAAACTTAAAAGATAATCTTACAAAAAAATGTATAACAAACCTTTGATATGGCTCACATTATCTTTTTCAAAGTATTAGGGGTAATGTAACTCTATAAATTTATGTTTTTTTGTTAGTCACAACATAATTTATCTTCTCTTCAAAATTCAAAACATAAATAAAACTTGAAATACAAAAATAAGTATGTAAAGTACCCAATTAATATATCAAAACATAATTAAGACTTGGAAGAAAAATTTGGTTTATCTCCTCTAAAGAAACATAGCATGACCAAAATTACTTAATACATTATTGTCTAAACCGTACCTGATAGACTCGAAAATAAAAGCAAACGAAAACATGGAATATTCAAAGTTCGATAGTTATTTTAACAAACATGGAACAAAGGGAATGGTCATGTGTCTACAATTGTGTGGTCGTAGAAATCAAACATGTATTTGAAGCGCATCATTTTGTTCAAATCAAACCAGCATTCATGTTGTAAATTCCTAACAAATCCAATATGTTGATTGTTAACATAAGTTAACATGGTTAACATTATTGAGTTTATAAGCTTGATTTAAATAAATATATGATGTCCCACATAGATGAAATAGTAAAATTGAAGCTAATTTATAAAACGTGATATTCATGAGAGGTACGTATTGGGTTTAGAATGAAGTTCTATTATTCATACGAATGCTTAATTAACAATATGTTGTAATAATGATTACAACATTATTGAGTTTATAAACTTCCTGTAAATAAATACATGATGTCCCACATAGATAAAATAGTAAAGTTGAAGCTACTTTATAAAACGTGATGTGCATGAGAGGAATGTGTTGGGCTTAGTATGAAGTTCTATTAAATCTTGGGCCGTTATTTGTAATTATACATTTAGAGGCTCAAGGTATAATGGAAATTTATATGAATGCTTAACTTTTTTAAAAAAAATAATAATTAAAAAAAAAAAAAAAAAAAAAAAAAAAAAAAAAAAGTCCAACCAAGTCAACCACAAGTCGGTTTGGGACTTTGGGTTAACAATAAAACAAGCAAACCAACTCTCCCTATATCCCATCCCATCATAATTATTCGACTGAATCTCTTCCTCCATTAAGCTTCTATCAAATCTTCGAATATGAACAGCTCTTTCAAAAATCTTGAGGTAATCATGACATTTAATTTTATAACAAGCTATAAATCTGATCATGAGCTAACAACTCAACCATTACCAGTGCAACATCTTTTTCGATTTATATACTGGGTTTGTTAGTATTATGCCACAGTTACTTTGATGTTAGCCGAAGGTTTATAATTGTGATTTACTGTTCAATCGTAGTGATGACGATTATATGATAATCAACCCCCACAATGTTTAACCTGTTACTTATACTTTGTGTTTTTTAATATTATTATCACACTCACTCAATGCTTTATAGTCCAAAGTCGTACCCTGTAACATATTTGACCGGATCTAAACACACTCCTTGTGTTAGATAGATACTTTGAATAATGTTGACTAGCATGCGGAATTTACTAGCAAACACTTAGAAGATTATGTATGTATGTTCAATGAATGAAACAGTGTGTATATATGAACAAGAGGCAATTGATTAACTTCAACGATTCAATATTATTAAAACAATAATACGAGTGATCTCCTATCACTAGGGTTTACAACCTTGAATCTTTTCTAAGAACTTACGTATTGTATATAAACTTTAACCTAGGCAATCCTTTTATAGATCAAGGATTCCTTTACAAGATAACTATAATCTATTCCAATTGGATATACACAAAATCCTTTCTATAATTATTGATGCGCGTGATGTGTCGTTGCGGTTTAGCAGTTTTAATGCCTACTCAAGTTTTAAATTTATATTTAGCCGACTTATCAATAACACACACACACTTAACGAGCAGTGTACCCGGTCAGTATGAAGATAATGGTAAGTAGAGTGTCGATCACTAAGAGTGGAACGTATTATCTCGTTATTCTAATCAGTATTTTAATATCCTAACGCAAGGGGGTTTCAGCCTGAGAGACTGGCACGATTTGTTGCAATTAAATAATAAAATAAACCAATAGGCACGAATCAGCAAGTAGCACACACGTACACAGATAAATACTTGAGACAATAAGAGGGCTGTCCTTATGATTAAGTAGATTGTCACTTGTTTTATTGATAGCTTTATATGAAGTGTATGTAGTTACCCCTTTCTCGTTGGTCCTATTCTTATCGGCGAGTAAACCCTTAATGATTACTTATGTCTAAAAGTTATTCCTAAGTGATCAATTTAGTAATAACCGTGGGAGCCACATTATGTCCCGCAGTCAAATGCCCGCAAGCCACTAATAAACACAGAGGTTATCAATGCACTAATAAGTAGTAACCAAAGACATCAACATATAAACTTTAATTGATGGGAAAGCAAGTATTAAAGGGAGTGCAATCTTTCGTTGTCACATTACACAAGCCACCAATCCTGATGAATTAAAGTTTGCTAACACAATAAAACAAAACTACTTAATGAATTAAACACATGCAGCACCTTCTTACAGCTCTTGTATCTTTGATTTGGGTGTGTCTTGTGCTGCCTCCTTGACTGAATTCGTCCTTTGTTTCTCCTGTTCGAACTTCGGTTTTAGGTTTTCCGGAACTTGTAATTCGTCTGGTCTACGGGGTATTTATAGTTTCTGTCTGAGGGAAGATGCGGCGCATCTACTAAGTAGATGCGGCGCATGTACTTAACTTCGCGTGGGGTCCAAGATTATAATATTCAGGAATATTCGTACACCGCCAGAAGATGCGGCGTAACTCCATGATTAGATGCGGCGCATGTCCTCTTGTATCTTGGATCGTATCTGGTGATATCTTGATAGAGATGCGGCGCATGTCGAGAGTGAGATGCGGCGCATCTGGAGCAGAATTGACTTGATCTTGTCCATGTCAGTAGACCTTTAACTTTATGCGTGTTATGCTCCATAATTAGTCCAAAATCGCCAAGTTTCACCAAATGCTTGTTTTTACCTGAGAATTACAAAAGTAAACGATTAAGTATCAATCCTCATACATAATATAGTAAAACAAGTCAAATTAATAGGATAAATGATAGTAATAAAATGTACTTATTTGAGTTCATCAATTATCTACTACATGTTTACAAAAATCATAAGCAGTACTAACTTTCTAATACAACCGTACTAACTGACTTTGTACTGTCAGTTATATCCTCAATCTCTTCAGCAGTACTAACTTATATTCTAATAGTTCCAACTGTTAACCTTAATTCCTAACAATCCTCCCCTAAACTTATGATTTCTATGCAAATCACTAAGTTTCTTCGAATTAAACTTCATCTCCTATGATGAGGGGGGATTCTTCCAAACATCTATCATGTCTGTCTCTTGTTTCTGGCTTTCTTTTGCTCTGCAAGGTTAAATATCTTTGTTACTAACATATCTGCCATCTCATAATCTTCTTTAACCTTGAGTGTTACTGATAGCATAGCCTTTAAAACAACTAATCTGAGTGGATATTCTTTTTCCACCAATATATAAATTTCTATTCCATCTTTGGTAGAAACTCTGTGCACTCCACATGTATTAAATAATTTCCAAGTAACATCCTTGACTTCAGCTTGAAACCTCCACATTGATTCTCCATCATCAGGTTCATAAATCCTCTTCAATTGAACCCATAGTTCTTTATCTTTGTCTTCAAGTGGATCTTCAATTCTGAATTTTTCTTTTACTAATGTCCACAACTGATTAAGATCTTCTCTGTCAAATCCTTTGAGTAAATCTTTAAACAGCTTGTATCTTTCAGTAATTCCACCAATTCTCATAATCTTTCACCCTTTCATCCTTCCTTCTGTGAATACCTTCCTGCCAATGATGGGATGTTTTGCTTGCAAAGGCTTGATGTTTGTGGATTCAGGGACTATCACCATCATGCTCTTGAGTTGTTCATCAATCAATCCTTCTGCTTCCTTCTTTTGTTTCTTTGTTGCATCAGATTCTAACAACTCTTCATCTCTTTTCCTTCCTTTTGTGGTATCCCTTTCAATTGATGTGTTCAATCTTGTATAAGCTTCATAATAAGCTTTTTCAATTTCAGCATCTGATTTTCCCTTAAAATAACTTATCTTCCAAAGAACTTGATTATTTAAATAGCTTTTCATAAAACTGATCTGTTCTTTCTTTGTAGGCATCTTTGTCTTGTAACCTTCTTTTTGCCTATCTCTAATCTTCTGCATAAGATCATTTCATGCTACTTCTCAATTCTTTGTTAGTATAAAACTTTTGAGCTTCACTGATTTCTCTTCTTCACTCAAATCCTTGTCTTTAAGAATCATCACTGTTTGAGTTGTCATAATTAAATCTGAATCTAACAAATATTGTAGTTGTTCATTGAATTGTTCTTGATCAACCTTAGCATTTGAAGCTACCTTTTCCAAGCTTGTTCTCTCCATGAACTCAGCTATATTCTGTACATCATCCCCAGCCATCTTTCTTGCTAATTCTGCATCAAGATTTATCTGGGCTTGTTCATCTGCTTGATCTTTTTCATGAAGTTTCCTTGCTACTTCTTCATCAAACTCTAACTGTGCTTGAGTGCTTGGTTTTACTTTCTTGAGTCTTTCTTGTTCTTGTTCAACTTCTTCAGGTGTCATTGGCTTCTTTCCCTTTGCTGTTCTTTTTCTCTCAAATTCTTCATCAGCAGTACCTGGAAGTGAACTAGCAATTTGTACGGTTTCATATTCTGTCTCAGCAGTTTGAACTGTTTCTTCATTCTGAGCAGTTTCTTGAGTTTCTTGATCTTCAACATCCATATCAGCAACATTACTAGTATCCATACCAATCTGTTCAAAACTCCAATCATCCTGCAATTGTTAGTCCAACAATAGAAAACAAAGTGCAAAGCACTTGTCTCATAACATACAAGCATATGACTAACATTGCACATAAAAAGAAAAATTAATTCCTTTGGTGTACCCAAGCCATTACAGACTTTGGCTTTCATCTTGCATCAACATAGTTAAAACTTTTTAAAACAATTGGAGTACCATTGGATTGAAGTGGTCTCCAAACCCATGATGCAGATGCATTAATACCATTACCCATATTTCCCTTAACAGTGTTTTTAAAACTTCCAGTGTTAACTGCTTGCCTAGCGGTATGAGCTGCTAGGTGTGCAATTGCAACTTTAGGTTTCCAAACTTGTTTATTAATCACTGCATTGTTTTGAAATGGTCTTCTAACAGTTGTTGGTGCTGATTTAGAAAGAGTTTTTGCACCTTGAACTGTTTGTCTAGGGTAAAGAGGTCTATTTGGTCTAACAGTATGAACTGCTGGACTAGCAGTGTTAACTGTTTGTCTAATAGTATAAACTGTTCTTGTTCCAGACCTTAACAGAACAGATCTAGGTATCATTCTAGCATTTGTAGGGTGAGTGGGAGGTCTTACTGAGTTCACCCTATGGGTTGAATACCTAGTTACCATGTTGTAACAATGAGCAGCTAGATAGTCAAAGCTTCCACATGAGAAACAAGCTTTCCTATAACAAACAAAATCATCACCTAGTTGGTGAGACTTGAGGTTTTTCCAATTCCTTTGGTTATGATGCGTGGTTTTGCGACCTTACAACATGTTTTACCTCTCGAGGGATCTCAAGAGGCTTGCAATCCCCACCAGGCAGTGTACCTGACCGATGTAGTATAGTGTAGTGGCAAGTACCGGGGGATTGATCGTTCTCTAGGGGAATAGTGTCGTTAGGATTGAAAAACTACTCTAATAGGTCTAAGGGTGAGGGAAGATTCTTTTTGTATTTTTTTATATTTTTATAAAAGCAAGTAAAATCTCGGGTTTGAAGGAGTGGGCGGAATTAGTTGCTAGTCAACTAACCCAAATAACTACAATTGCAAATAAAATAAAATAACTGAAAATAAAAAGTTTGTGGAACTTATATGGAGAGAAATGTGTTTACTTAGATTTCCTTACTCCCTAACTATCTTTTACCGGTTGATTAGTGTGTATTAATTGCGTGGATGACGGGTGTATTCCTTAATACCAATCGTGGGGTGGCGTACGTACTTCCCCAACTCTATAAGCTCCTACTTCACTCCTATGTCGAGCCGGCTAAGAAGCTCCTAACATGGGATCACTAGAATTCGCTCATGCATTAAATACAACCATAAAAACCTTAGTACGCATTGGTTCATGTTTCTTAAGACGTTCAAGCAAGTTACCATATAGGAGGTTAGCCAGTTTTCTTAAGCCTAAAATCGATAAACAATCATCCAATACAATTAATAACACACCAACAACCAATAATCAATAGTTAGGTTTCATTAGATCTAAGCAAACACAAGATAAATCTAGCCTAGCATGTTAAATAAAAGACAAGAACAAGATATAATCAAACAACACATAGACATATTGAATGATTAATTGATTACTTATCTTCAATTGAACATGGGAGATCCAAGGGTATAAAACCCTTAAAAGTAGCAGAAAAATCGTCTTAGGGTTTCTCCTCACAAAGTTGCACACTAATGACTAAAAATTATGAGAATATATATAGAAAATCAGATCTGACGGCGTCACGTTATAGAGATGACGCCGTCACCTCGCCGCGGTTAGGGTTTCTTGATGGCCTTCTTGACGCCGTCCCCTTTTAATCATCCAAAATCCTCTCTGGCGCGTCAAGGGTTGACGGCGTCACAATGGTGCTTGACGCCGTCACAGGTACTTTTCCAGCCGATTTTGAGACTTTGTCGTTTTCTTCACTTTTATGCTCCAAAAACGTCCAAAATGCTTCCTTTTCCAGATTTCTTCTCCAAAGTACCTAAAATGACAAAAGGAACGATTTAGGGCAATATTTGATCAAATAAATACGATTTAGGGCTTAAATGACCCCCTAAAAGTGGTACACTTTTCGCTTCATCAAATACCCTTACACTTGAGATTTGCTTGTCCTCAAGCAAATGCGCTTTTATTCTAATCAAAATATAAGTTAGGGGTCATTTAACGCTAATATAAAAGTAATTACAACAAATAGTCGTTCCACTTTAATCATAATAAGCACGGAGATTACAGACTAGCACCTCACAAGTAGTGTTTAGATACTCACATCTCTCAGGTGTCATAAAAGTGTATCTCATAAATGAAAATGAATAATATCTCTCACTACCTGTCATAGCAAATAGATTACCATAGGCTTGGGAAAGGATCAAAAACCTACTCCACTAGGCGTAAGCACCTAAGATAAACTATCAAAGAGGGCTTTTAAACGGGTTATAACGTTAGGTGTAGGGAAATGATAAACACGGTTTTGTTGGATAAAGGATATTTTACTGGTGGCGAGTTAAAGATCTTGATTAATTACATGTACAATATGGCGTTGCTAAGCCAAGACTAGACTCGACTTAAGCTAATGAAAAAAAATAACAAAAAGATAAAATAAACATAAAATGAAACGGGATGGTAGTCCGTATGTTTTTTTCTACTTTTTTTTTATTTTTTATTTTTTTTTTTTTTTTTGTGCGCATACACTCTTGCCCTACCATCCAAAATAATACATCGTAGGGGGGTTGTATCCCCTTTACACTTGAACTTTTACATAACTTTACAATTAACTATTCTAATGACTCGAATTAAGATAATCGAAACACTTAGAGTACTTTTAAAATATTTAGCACATATGGGGGTAATAATGTTGTTCTTCCCCATTACTCCATTACACTAGTACTTTACCCATGAGTCCCAATCGTCCCAAAACAATATGTACAAGGATATGACTCGACTTAGCAACCATGTAATCAATTAGATAATTAACTTGTGGTTTAAACAAATGTTGTCACAATAATGCACTAAAAATGAGTGCATACAAGGTAGGCTAAGGCGATTTGGGTGTACATTTAAGTGGGGTGTAAACAAATTCTTACTTTAAGTAAAATGCTTAAAGTTAGAAACGAAAAGATAGGCTCTGAGGGGTGTACTAGGGGTATCGTGTACTAAAAATGAGTACAACGCAAAGGGTGTGGGAGAATTACTTGACCAATGTAGCCAATGTAATTATAACAAAAACACAGGTGTAAAACAATGGGTTAATCCTAATGCCTCTTATCATGTAGTAAATCTAACTACACGAATGTAGTCTCACTGGTGGCCTCGGAATGGTCCTAACGCAAGTTCTAGAATCTAAGTGCTACCGGTACACACATCATAGCATAAATGTTTTTCCTACCAATTCTAGGGGCGAACCTCACATATTTGGGGGTGGAAAATTTTTTAGTGGTACGGTTTTGTGCTAGTCATATAACTCCTATCCGTGAGACGCTCATTAAGACCAAAGTTTCACTCCTATATGTTGTAAAAAATTTTAAATTTGGCACTAAAATTTCCTTAACAGGTATTTCTCTCAGTTTTATTACACATCTACCATTAAACAAACGAAAAATCAAGCGTAATAGCATTCTCTAAGGTATCGTACTTTACCCCCCCTTACACTTAAGATGAACATTGTCCCCAATGTTCAAATAACAAGATGTAAAAGTAAATAAGGTGAAAGAATGAAATCAAATACTCCCCTGATTCGCTCGGTGGATAAAGAGGTAACATGGTTAGATCTTCTTCCAAGGTAATGTTGAAACTTCAAGATTAAAGCAGCGCCAAAAGCTAGATTCCAAATACATCTCCTTGTCCAAAATAACTTGGTAAATCTGAGAAAACAAACACGAAAACCTGCATAACATCGGCGGGATAAATCTGTATAAGGATATAATGCTTGTGGAATGATTATTTTGCAGATTCCTGGAGTTTATAAGTTAGAGATTTAATAAAGCATTTTATGATTCCGGAAGAAAAACAAAACTTTCAAAAAAAAATTCCAGAAAACTGTTCCTGACGCCGTTAGACTGGGGTCTGACGCAGTTAGAAGTGATTTGACAGATTTTTCATGTTAAGTTTCCAGAAAATTTCTGGAAAAACTCAATCCTTATTTCCTGGAAATCCTGCAAAATATCATTATGACTCGATACAAGCATTTGACTCAAACAATTACTAATATGTATGTTAATTTAATATTGTTATGATTCATGTTCATCTGTTCTAATAAACCGATTTGGATTTCCCTTACACTTATCTTTTGCAAAATACCTTTATATATAGTTAAGACGAAGTTAAAAACAAGATAAAGCATTTTCACAATTTAGTTTCGAACATGAATCAATAATAATAAAAATTAAACATACATACGGAAGCAAATAAAATCAAACAAACAAATAAATAAACACACAAAGCAAATAAAGCTTGGGTTGCCTCCCAAGAAGCGCTTTTCTTTATTAACGAGTCTTGTAGCTAGACTCAAAGTCCTTTTAACCTATGTAAGCGAGATCGTCATCGAGGACATCTTTAGGGTTAAGCTTGGATTGAAGTTTTCTATTGGTCCGCATAGTACGATATATCTTTTCAAACCTCTCTCCATCCGGGTCATACAATGTCATCTTAATATGCCATGACCCATCTCCATCTTTGGGTGGTTTGTCCCAATCCTACTTATGATCATTGTCTTCACATGTCCACCTATTCATCCCTAGGTTAATTGGCAAAACTCCTAGGAAATCAATCATCTTCCTAAAAACTAGAGGGTCTTCAAATGGATCCAATTCGGTGTCCCTAGCCAAGAGTTGTTCTACCGTATGTGTTCGGCTCACAAAGTCCTCTTCTAGGTAAAATGGGCGTTGGGGTCCTATGAAGTCTCCATCGATCCAGGGTCCATATCTAGATGGTCTCCTATTTAATTCTAACCAATGGGGTGTTGGTTTCTCACTAGTATCATAGGCATGTTTTTCACATCATAGACTGACCAAGTATCACCTTCTCCTACCGCTATCTTAGATTCCTTACAATCAATCATAGCACTAGCGGTCGCCAAAAATCCTCTACCTATCAACAAGGGGCATGTAGGGTCGCTAACCATATCAAGGACGTGGAAATCGGCTAAAATGGTTAGTTTTCCTATGTGTACTAACACGTCCTTGACTACTCCAACCGGGTAAGCAACACTTCCATCCGCTAAGCCTATTATTACCTCGGTTTCTTCAAGTTTCCCTAGTTTTAGAGAGGTGTGGAGAGGTAACGGAAGTAGGTTAAGGCTTGATCCAAGATCGGCTAATGTGTCATAAGCCTCCGAATTACCGATCTTGCAAGGTAGAACAAATAAGCCCGGATCATCTAACTTCTTAGGTAGTTTGTTTTGAACGAAGGCGGTCCCTTTGTCACCTAATTCGAGCTTCTTCTCATATTTTTCTAAGAGGGCATTATAATAGGGGGCTCGTGCTAATACATCAATAACCGGACGTTCAAGGTGGAGCTCCTTGAATTCTTCATCAAGGTTTTGAGTGGGAGGTGTTTCAACTATGTTGTTGACCAATTTAGTGTTGGATATCATAACTTCTTGGTCATTTTGAACGACTTGGGTTTGTTTGAAACATGAGCTCATGGAATTGACCGAATAATATTGTGGACAAGAACTAGGAGACGAAACCGATGAAATGGCGTTGACGTTTAATTTCGGGTTCTTGACTGTGTTGCTAGGGAGTGCTCCCATTTCTCGGTCATTGAGGGCTTTCAACAAAGTGTCAATCTTATTGGTCATCTCGCTTTGTTTTTGTTTGAAATCGGCTTCAAACTTCGCTAAACGAGCTTCTTGAGATGTCACGAAGTTGGACATCAACCCTTCAAAGTTATTGGTACTACCATAGTTAGAAGGATTGTTGTTGAAAGTACGGTTCGAGGACGAACCGCTTGATTGAAAACGATTAGGTGGGTTGGAAGAATTGGTTTGTTGTGCGTTTTGGTTTTATTTCCACCTAAGGTTTGGGTGATTTTCCCATGAGGGGTTGTATGAATCACCGTAGGGGTTTGGCTCGGGTTTGAAAGTGTACCACTTGTCTCCCGCTCCGTCGGTACGCGAGGATGCGTAGTCCGTAAAAGCTTGTTCGGGGAGTTCCACGCAATCATGAGTGTCGTGGGGACCACTACATAATTCACACGAAGAAGTGATTTTGTTTACTTGGCTTGAAGGTTTAGGAGCCTCGTAGGATTTCATAAGAAACTTGACTTGGTCTTCAAGTTCTATGATCCTACGGTCGGAAGTGCTTGAATTGTTCGAAGGCAAAGATATTGCCTTGACCGTTTTATTCAAATCACGGGGATCATTCCAACTTTCATTGTCATAAAGAGCAAGATCTTCCAGGAGAGCCCATGATTGTTCCGCACTTAGATCACGTAGCTTACCACCGGCCGATTGGTCAATGGTTCGCCTCATGGAGAGATTGATGTGGTCATAGAAGATTTGGACTTGGAGCCAAAGTTCTATGCCATGGTGAGGGACTTTTTGGAGTAAGTCCTTGAATCGAGTCCATGCCTCATAGAGGGTTTCGCCTTGACGTTGTTGGAACATCAAGATATCATTCCTTAGCTTGGTAGTTCTTCCTGGTGGGAAAAACTGAGCGAGGAAACGAGTGGTGAGATCATCCCAAGAGGTGATGGATCTTGCGGGTAGACGCTCTAGCCATTGACTAGCTTGGTCCCGCAGAGAGAATTGAAAGAGACGTAGTCGGGTCATCTCTCGAGTGGCAACATCAAGGTCTATGGAATCAATGATTTTGAGAAAGTCCTTGAGATGTTGATTAGGATCTTCGGAACGAAGTCCATGGAATGCGCATCCGCTTTGCACCAACCGGATGGTGTCGGATCGCAAGGGAGTGACATTGGCTCCTTGAGTGAGCTCAATTGTGTTTCGATAGCCATGGTGGCTAGGACGAGAGTAGTCTCCTAAGGTACGGGCTCTAGGAGGTGGGTGTTGTTGTGGTGGTGGGTTGTTGGGATCGAGGATATTACCACCTTCCATGATGTCGGATGGTAATGGTTACGAACAAAGAAACGAAGAAAAAAGATAGACTAAAGAAAACCTAGAAAAATAAAAATCAAAATCTCACTAGAAAGGAATCTAGTGAGTAGACCTAATAAAATAAAAATTCAACCTAAACCATAACTATTCCCCGGCAGCGGCGCCAAAAACTTGATGCATGGTTTTGCGACCTTACAACAGGTTTTACCTCTCGAGGGATCTCAAGAGGCTTGCAATCCCCACCAGGCAGTGTACCTGACCGATGTAGTATAGTGTAGTGGCAAGTACCGGGGGATTGATCATTCTCTAGGGGAATAGTGTCGTTAGGATTGAAAAACTACTCTAATAGGTCTAAGGGTGAGGGAAGATTCTTTTTGTATTTTTTTATTTTTTATAAAAGCAAGTAAAATCTCGGGTTTGAAGGAGTGGGCGGAATTAGTTGCTAGTCAACTAACCCAAATAACTACAATTGCAAATAAAATAAAATAACTGAAAATAAAAAGGTTGTGGAACTTATATGGAGAGAAATGTGTTTACTTAGATTTCCTTACTCCCTAACTATCTTTTACCGGTTGATTAGTGTGTATTAATTGCGTGGATGACGGGTGTATTCCTTAATACCAATCGTGGGGTGGCGTACGTACTTCCCCAACTCTATAAGCTCCTACTTCACTCCTATGTCGAGCCGGCTAAGAAGCTCCTAACATGGGATCACTAGAATTCGCTCATGCATTAAATACAACCATAAAAACCTTAGTACGCATTGGTTCATGTTTCTTAAGACGTTCAAGCAAGTTACCGTATAGGAGGTTAGCCAGTTTTCTTAAGCCTAACATCGATAAAAAATCATCCAATACAATTAATAACACACCAACAACCAATAATCAATAGTTAGGTTTCATTAGATCTAAGCAAACACAAGATAAATCTAGCCTAGCATGTTAAATAAAAGACAAGAACAAGATATAATCAAACAACACATAGACATATTGAATGATTAATTGATTACTTATCTTCAATTGAACATGGGAGATCCAAGGGTATAAAACCCTTAAAAGTAGCAGAAAAATCGTCTTAGGGTTTCTCCTCACAAAGTTGCACACTAATGACTAAAAATTATGAGAATATATATAGAAAATCAGATCTGACGGCGTCACGTTATAGAGATGACGCCGTCACCTCGCCGCGGTTAGGGTTTCTTGATGGCCTTCTTGACGCCGTCCCCTTTTAATCATCCAAAATCCTCTCTGGCGCGTCAAGGGTTGACGGCGTCACAATGGTGCTTGACGCCGTCACAGGTACTTTTCCAGCCGATTTTGAGACTTTGTCGTTTTCTTCACTTTTATGCTCCAAAAAAGTCCAAAATGCTTCCTTTTCCAGATTTCTTCTCCAAAGTACCTAAAATGACAAAAGGAACGATTTAGGGCAATATTTGATCAAATAAATACGATTTAGGGCTTAAATGACCCCCTAAAAGCGGTACACTTTTTGCTTCATCAGGTTACCTCTTGGCTTGTTTGTGGTTCTATACATTTCTGCATACCTAACTGTTGGTCTAAAAGGTTTTGCATTAGCTCTAGGCCTAACAGTCTCAGTCTTAACCATCTTTGGAACTTTTGGTTCCTCTATCTTATCACTAACAGGCTTAACTACAGCCTGATCACTCTCATCATCAGAAGTAGTCCATTCCTCTATGGTTGGAGCATCTAATTCCTTACATGAGGACCTATCAAAGGACACCTTGTCCTCAGACAGTGATTTATCACTAGCACTCTCATACACAGGTTTATCAACTACATTTTCTTTAGGTTGAGGACCATATTTAAGCTTAGGTAGTTGAAATTCAGGTAGTCCTGTGTGTTCTAGGTCAATGCCTGGAGGTGTTGGAATTCCCCTATATGGAGGTGGAACTGATTTGTATCCTAGGCCTGACTTAGCTTTATTGAGGATTTGACACTTAACTATCTTACTAACACCCTTATATGCAAACTCTAATGTGTCTACACTCATCTGAATGTTTTCCTTTGCCTGTTTTATCTTTTCCAATTCATTTTTCAACACACTAATTTCAGCATCCCTAAACATTATATCTCTCTTAAGTATAGCTACAATATCACTAAAAGTAGACTCATTTTCCTTATAGTGAACTATCTGTTCTTCTAATACAGCCAAACCTCTCTTATGATTTGCTAAATTAAAAGCAGTCTGGTTTAGCTCTATTCTCTGATTATCATACTGTTTTCTAAGTGTTTCTAATTCTTTTAAAGCATCACATGATTTAGAACATTTAGAAATTTGTACCTCAGAGTTTGAGAAAGCCATAAGTGCCATCTCTGTAGATGCTTCTGCTTCCTCCTCTGCAATGTAGCTCCAGTCAAACCCTAAGCCATCAATAGCAACCATAGCCTTTGAGCTTGAATCTGAAACTTCCACAACCCTTGATTTCCTTCCAAATCCTCTGCTTTTGCCATCTTGTTGTCTTGGCATTCTGCACTCCCTTGAATAATGACCTTTCTTGTGGCAATTATAACATTCAATCTTTGACTTGTCATACCCAGCAACATCATTGCTGTTTATGATTATTTTCTTGCCAGTCTTCTTCAAGAATCTTCTAGCTCTCAAGCTGAGAAGAGAGAGTTGCCACTTGATATCCATCTCTTCAATATCATCTTCATCAATCTCTTGAAGATCTGCATGAGTCAACATACTTCCATTGTGCTGAGTAGTCAAGAAAGCACAATAAGTATTCTCATCCAAAAGTCCATTAGTACTGCTTGAGGTACTAGCAGTACCAATATTAGAACTAGCAGTTCTAACTGCTCCAGCAACTTGAACTTCTTCTTCTGGATTATAGATATTGGGAGTTGACACAAAGGCCAAATTTCCAGAGCTTGAGCTTGAACTTGATCCAGCAGACTTCTTCACTTCATGTTCTACAATCTTGAAGTTGCTGTAGAGATCCATCAGACTCATAGAATCAATGTCTGGTTTATTCTTCCAGACAACTACATGCATAGCCCATTCTGATGGTAAACTCCTTAGGAATTTTGAGTTGAGATCTTCCTGAGGCATCTCAATTCCTAGAACAGCAAGTTGACTCACTAGCTTTTGAAGCCTATTAAACATATGATCTAGTGACTCATTGCTTGTTGCTGTGAAATTCTCAAACTGTTGCTTGAGAAGTGTCTTCTGGGTTTTCTTGGTGGCTTCATTCCCACCAAACCTTGCAACAATAGCTTCAAAAAGAGTTTTAGCACACTTGTACTTACTGAAGTTTAGTAATTGATCAGTGGGGATTGTCATCAGCAGCATGCTCCTTGCTTTAACATCATTCTTGTACTGAGCCTTCTCTTCAGTAGTCAATGGCTTGGTCTGCACAGTTGCTTCAGTCTTGCCCTCAACAACAGTAGTAGTGGTTGTAGGCTTAAAAGAGTTCCGATCTTCTATAGTCTCCCAAAGTGCATAATCTTGCACTTGAAAGAACTGTTCAACTCTTAGTCTCCACATATCGAACTCATTAGGTTTAAGCATTGGTAACTTAGCAGCAATGTTGGTTTGGGTTGTTGTCTCCATGTCCATCTTCTTCTTAATCAAAATCGTCTGGATCTTCTAAATCAAAGTATCAGAAACCTGGCTTAGATACCACTTGACCGGATCTAAACACACTCTTTGTGTTAGATAGATACTTTGAATAATGTTGACTAGCACGCAGAATTTACTAGCAAACACTTAGAAGATTGTGTATGTATGTTCAATGAATGAAACAGTGTGTATATATGAACAAGAGACAATTGATTAACTTCAACGATTCAATATTATTAAAACAATAATACGAGTGATCTCCTATCACTAGGGTTTACAACCTTGAATCTTTTCTAAGAACTTACGTATTGTATATAAACTTTAACCTAGGAAATCCTTTTATAGATCAAGGATTCCATTACAAGATAACTATAATCTATTCCAATAGGATATACACAAAATCCTTTCTATAATTATCTACTACACGTTTACAAAAATCATAAGCAGTACTAACTTTCTAATGCAACCGTACTAACTGACTTTGTACTGTCAGTTATATCTTCAATCTCTTCAGCAGTACTAACTTATATACTAACAGTTCCAACTGTTAACCTTAATTCCTAACAATATTGTTAAAGATTCATACAAAAACTAAATACATTTGTATTTTGGGATTTATGTGTAAGATAGGTTAACACCAAATTTTAACTCTGCCATAATTGACATATTTGTCTTCTTAGATGTGTATTAAAGCTATATTCATGTTAACCTTAGGTTAATCATAGTGTGTTATAGTCCACACTTACATAAATAGTTACCTGACCAACAATGACAGTGATAAATACTCTTACTGAATTTGTTAGTATTATGCCAAAGTTAATTTGATGTTAGCCGAAGATTTGTAATCGTGATTTATTGTTCAATCGTAGTGGTAACAATTATCTGATAACCAACCCCCACAATGTTTAAACTGCTACTTATACTTTGTGTTTTTTGATATTATTATCACACTCACTAGATGGTTTATAGTGCAAAGTGCTTACCTGTAACATATTGTTAAAGATTCATACATAAACTAAATACATTTGTATTTTGGGATTTATGTTAAAGATGGCTTAGCACCAATTTTTTACTCTGCCATAATTGGCATATTTGTCTTCTTAGATGTATATTAAAGCTATATTCATGATAACCTTAGGTTAATCATACTGTGTTATAGTCCGCAATTACTTAAAAACTTACCTATACCTGACCAACAATCACAGCCATAAATACTCTTACGATTATAACCACTTGAACCTCCAAAACCAGACAATCAGTTATGGAATTCTCTCAATCCAGACATTATGTATAATATAACAACACTATATTAGCATATCATGATAATAGTAACAATGTATAAACTTTTAATCTTAGAAATAATTTAATCATAGGTTTACATTAAACATACACTAATGATAATCGTAACCGTCCTAACAATAGTGAAAACAAACGTGTGATTGCCGCTGTGCTTGAATGTACACAATGTATTCCTCCGTGTTATTTTTGGCCTAAAACAGTATAATATTGTCTAAAGATTTTGTCGACATTCAAGTATTACTTTTAAAAAAACTATGATTTACACCAGTTTACATACCAGATTCACTTCAAACAATATGGCTCAACAATTTTTGTTCTAATACACGCAGGACACATTTGAAAATCAACAGGTAAACCTTATTGATACATATTTATGTTATATATTAATGCATAAACAGTTATGCAAATTAAGTCAAGGAATACAAAATTTTGGTTTTTGTTACGATTCGCAACAATAGATCTTGCCGGATGTTTTTGCCGAGTACTTCAAGAATGAAAGCAACATGCTTTACCTGAACGGTACCGACAGGTACCGTTACAAAACAGAGCCCCAAAACAGAGACGGAAAATGGGTTCTATGTGACAAAGAGTGGTCTGAGTTTGTTGCAGCAAATGTTCCTCGCATTGCAACTAAAATGCATTTTGTTAGGATCGGACAAGACGACTACTACGTGACAGTCTACGACATTAGTGGATCAGAGTGTGCGGGGTACGATAGACAAAAAATAGGACCAAGAATGACCAGGTGTTTGGCAACGTATGCTCCAGGAATCACGGTAATCAAACATCTATATTGTAATCATACTCTCGATTCAAAACTAAATTAAACGTTGTTATCAATGTATAACTTAATTATAAAATCCGTTTTTCTACGTATAGTTACTACCAGGCGATTTCTTACAAGATATCTGGCAAAACAATTTCACCCTCATGTACGCAGGAATGGCTTTCCATGTTCGCCACAAGAGGGTTAAACCTTGGGAGGATAGGCCCGTCAGGATGAATGGCTTAACAGGTTACGGGTGGGACGACTTCGTTGTGACAGCGGGGATAGAGTGGGGTCAACAACTTGTCTTTACAAACCTAGAAAGATACACATTATCAATTGTGGTCATGGGAGGCTATGATGGTCTTGGACTCAGTAGGGAAGACATACGAACTACTTTGCTAAAGAGACCACCTAGACCAATTCTTTATCTAGATCGTAATGGTAAGTCAAAGTCTCTGTTTTTCAGTTTTACTTATAATTTTAAAACAAATCAAACAATCATAAACATCTATTGTCAAACTGCATAAGAACGCAATCACATTATTATTGCAGACCCGAGAATGCATCATATTTGCACATGGCACCATCACAATGGTCATGTAAATGAAGACATGGTCGTTTACACACGGTTTCACCCAGAAGTTGGATATTACTATCCACTGGTAAGATACAAACAATAAATGAGCAAACCAAAAAACGTAAAATATCTGTTTTGAAAAAATGAAACTAACCCCATAATCCGTTTTACAAAACAGGCGATCGAATCAGAAATCTGGGACAACTTGAAGTTGCACAAGTACAGGAAAGCAGAGATCATACACAGGAAATGGGCTTACTCAGTCAAGCTGTATCTGGTTTTACACACAGACAACCCTTTTAAGATCAAAGCCCTGGTGATGGCAGGGAACTGGTATCAGTTTGGACAAGATTGCGGCTTTGAACAACATAAAATGATGCGTATAAAGCTGGTGCATTATGAGGTTTAATCAGATGAAGGCCAACTACAGCGAGTCCCAATATTCCATGTTTGTTAATATGCTATCACAGGTTATCAGTGTATGACGCCACAACCAAATTAGAAACATTTGTATTTTACTTTTTTGGAAATAAGATACTTACATCCTAACTTTATAAACCTTATAATCTGTGTATATAAAATTATATGAATCGTATTATGAAATGCTTATATATTTTTGAATTTTGTGTTACTAAAAAACTTTAACAGTACTAAGTTTAAATAAGCAGTACTAAATTGAAATTTAGAACTGCTATTATGAGTTTAAAGGAACAGTACTAACTTGAAAGTTAATACTGCTGAAACCTAATTGTTATAGTATGTATGATTAGGTTTTCAGATGTAATTAAGAACTTTTTTTTGTCTACAAATTTTCAGCAGCAACTGATGAATTATATTATAGTATACTTGATTGTAATGTTTTAATGTCATTACAGAAAACCAATGTTCAAAAACAAAAAATATCCTAACTTGATAAAACTTTTAATCTGTTATGTTACACTTAATAGTGGTTATTATATATTGAGTTTATAAGCTTTATGTAAATAGCTACATGATGTCCCACATAGATGAAATAGTAAACTTGAAGCTACTTTATAAAATGTGATGTGCATGAGAGGTACGTGTTGGGCTTAGTACGAAGTTCTATTATTTCTTGGGCGGTTATTTGTAATTATACATTTAGCCGCTCAAGTTATAATGGAAGTTTATATGAATGCCTAACTTTTTTTTAAAATAAAAACACTGTACCAAACAGAAAATTAAATCAGAAATCTGGGACGACTTGAACATGCACAGGTACACAAAAGGAGAGATCGTACACAGGAAACGGTGTTACCGAGTCAATCTGCATGCGGTTTTACACAGACATAACCATATTGTTTACAAAACCCATACAATCCTGAAGCTTGTCATTCAAATCAATTTACCCCTAATTGAAAATAAGTCCATCAAACACTACTTAAGTAACAACAACACCATAAGTTAACTCCACAAAAAATCAAAGTTTAAACTTTCCTCAAAACACGAAGCATCAGACTACCATCATCTTACAATTTCAGCATACATCAAACACAGTCACCAACGGAATAGGCCCATTAAACAACTGAACTTCAAAGGCCGGATTGACTGTTGTTCCAACCATCTGGAATCTGATCATTTTGTTCATTGGAAACTGGAAATCTTCAGCCAAAGTCCTCCAATTTTTCCTAAAGTTCATATGATCTTTTCTCCATGGCCTATCAGCGTGATGCTCAATTTTCATAACTACACGGTGTTCTATAATAACCTAAAATGTTGTTCATAAATCCGTTACTATTTTGAACTTGAACCCGAATACAACCTAAGTAACTAAGAGTTATAATTTGAGAACTACAAACTATTAAAGACCTATAACCTAAGTAAATAAAAATTGACACATACATGGCTAAATATCACACGATTAGAAGCTCCAAAATAATTAAAACTTGTACACCATTTTGTAGCATAAGAATATGTCTAAGTTCATTAAAGATTTGAAATGAGAATTGGTCTCTTGTGACCCCCCCTATTGCTCGGCCTTCCAGCCCATGATTCCCCATATTCACGGCATTATTTTTTCCAACTTATACTCACCCCACTTGTCATTCATTCCAACCGTATACCATTTTGAATTCACACACAAAACCCTAAATAAAACACACTAAGCGGCTGATTATCTTGGCTCCAAAAAAATCAAGATGTGCGACACAAGAAGGAGAAAAGAAGACGACAAGTGATAGGTTCTTTTGTAGCAGACCCGGTGTCGAATTGGTGAGGTTAGTTGCTGTGTCGACATGAAGATATATAGTGGCAGCCTTGTTTTGGTTCTGGTGTCGTTTGGTGACTCAATCTGAAAGAGGTTTTGGGTTGGTTCTCTGATCCGCCCTATAACGGATCCAAGGTACCCCTATATCGTATTAATATCCTCTTGATTTGAATTATATAACATATATACGTATAAACCATGGAACCCTAATCTAAATGGTTGTGTGATCATTAACATAAGTGTACGTATGAAAGGAAAATAAGTCACATGAAATAACAAAATCTATACACCATCTAAACTAGTTCTGTCGCGACTTGTGAACTATTTTAAGGTTCTTGTTCCAGCTGCTGATAGACTTAATTCCCTCATACAACAAACCTTTATAATCTGTTTTATATCATATCTTTGCAAACGGTTTGGTGTCTTATTTACAGTCCTGGTCGACCTAGAAGTAACCCTAAACGAGCCCTAAAATCTATAGTTAATGATCATTAATGAGGCGTAAAGAAGAGAGAAACCCTAAGCTATTTTGTTAACTCGAAATCTATGATTTTATGTGGAAGGTTTTTGCTTGTTTTGGATCATTTTATGTGGGCTGTTCATGGCGTAGATTCGTGGGTGGGTATGCATGATTGTGTTGACTTGTAGGGCTATTAGTTTTGGCTAATTAAACCTATGTAACATGCTTTGAAATCGGATCTAAAAGGATTAGACGTAGGGCATGTTTTGGTCTTGTTAAATGGTGTGGTGTGTCGATTTGCATGAAATTATTGGGGTAGAGATTTCATTAAAATGGTTAACAACCTGTTCATTAAAGTTATATATGATCTAGAGCATACAGGTTAAGGGTATAAGCAAGTATATGCATGTTTAACACCATATAGGTGGTTGTGGTGTGTTTAATTTTTGGACAGTTTTGTAAACGGAATATATGTGCTCTATAGTTTGGGTTTCATAAGGGTACAATACTGGATCCTTATTTTTAACTAATTTTAATTTCTTAAATAAATTTTCCAATTGGGTTGGAGTGAATTGGAGTCGTATTGGTCTTGTTTATGAATTTATGGGATCATGTGCCAAACCTGAGTTTTGGAAACTTAAAGATCAATCGGTGTTTATGAATTTTAATTTTCAAACCACAAGGAACTGAGAGCACTCCTTTTATAGGAGTAATATATAAGTTATGTGTGACAAATTTTTATGATGTGTTGAAATGGGAATTTTAAACGCAAACTTTCTGTATGTATCTATAGTTAATTTTCTGAACAGGTCTGGAAATATGATTTTTTAAACAGCACTTGTGCTTGGTATTAAAATCTATAAAAATTTATGACTGTAGTTAACTGATATGGGAATCACTAAGAATTATTTCAGAATATTTGGAGCTAAATTAGTTGGCCTTAAAAATCATAAGAATGTGGTCCAGATTCACTAATATGTCCTAATTAAGTGTTATATGAAGTGGAAGTACTATAAACCCTAAGTGTGATTGATTCGTCCGTAAACGTATATATAAATAATATGCAGACGGATACACTTGAATAAAGACAAATCAACCCTTTAGGAAAAAGGCTAACTTGCAAAAACTCACATTTGTGTGTGTGATACCATGTAAATGATTACTCGGGTCGTGTCCCAACGAGGTGTGAATGGGCAATCGTTGAAAGTTTGGATTAGAGTGACTGATGATTAGGATATGGATTTTTGCTTTTTATATTCTATTTAACAAATGAGAAACAAATTCTCACGGGAAAATTAATATTAACACAATTTATATAAAAAACGCGAAACAGAAATTCTAAAAATGGGATTAAAACCAAAATATTAGAAAACTAATCCTACAAGTACCAAATTATTTTTCTTAAATCCTAAATAATAAAAGAAAATTTTAGAAAAAAGATTTATATTTTTTTGATTTTTATATTTTTTATTATGAATTTAAAACCGTTTTAAAAAGAAAAATGCATAAAAAATATTAAAACTATTCTAAAAATTCTGGAAATTTTTTTAAAAATACTTAAGGTTAAAACAAGCCTAGAAAAAAAAAAAAGGTACCAGCTTATTTTAATAAGCTGATATTAAGCTAAATAATTCTGATAAGCTAAAATGGAAAGACAAGGTTAAATAATAAAAATTACAAACTATACCCAGGAAAGTCCCAAGGGCAGATGGTTGAGTGTTGTGGTGTTGAGGCTTTGCTAAGGGGGAGGTCCAGGGTTCGAATCCCAGGCCTGTCCTTTATGCAAAATTATTTTATTTTTTTGATTTGCTACTTAATAATAAGCTAATAACTAACAACTTTTACAAAAGAAATATTTTTAAAACTTACTGATAAGCTAGAAATAAGCTGCTAGTCTCAACAGTAAGGTTTTTAAGTTTTTTAGAACTAGGAATTTAGCCAATAAGCTATAAGCTGATTAATAAGCTAAATGGAAATGGGAATAAGTTACTTGGGACTATTATAACTATAAATAAGCTAAGGAAACAAGAAAAAGCTAAGGGAATAAGCAAATAAGCTCTTAAAATGAAAAAAGGCTGCTGAACTAGTGGTGACACAGGGCAAAAACGTGCAGTTTCAAGCTACGAAAAAGCAGTTTAGAAAAATTCTAAAAAATAAACTAAAAATATGACTAAGTACACAAGCCAGTAAACTATATGCGTGCCAAATTTCAGCTTAATTGGACTTAAGATGAAGAAATGAAAAATAAAAGAAATTTGATGCAGAATGGAAAATACGAAATTTTTAGTCTGCTATGGTTTGTGAGATCAGGTTGTGTGCAGAGGGCACAAACCTAAGGGATTCTTTTATGTGTTCACTAAATGGACTAAAGGGACTACAGAAATGCTAGAGACAAGGTCCAAATTAGCTTGTGGCTTATTATGGCTTATTTGATCATTTTGGTGCCATAAATTACCACAATCCACTGAAAACCATGTTTCCTATTTAATGGGCTTAAGGGAACTTAAAAACAGATTATCTAGTCTATTTTAAGCAAGATCTAAGTTAAGCAAATGGTCAATGAACAGTGGACAGCTATATTACCCTTCAAATAAGCTTAAACCAAACACCCCTTACTAAAGGTTCTGTCTTGGTTTTTTAAATGAAACAAGCTATTTTGAACTAACTGTTGGTATAATAAGATTACACTAAGCTAATTAAGTACTGAAAAGCATATTTTCAATACTGATAAGTACTGAAATAAGCTTTTATCTATATAAGCTATTTTTGGCTTTTTTAAGGTTTTTAAGAAAAACAAAGAACAGGCTATATGAAACTAATAACACAGATGAAATACACTTAGAGACTACTAATAAGCAAAAAACTATTATAATAAGCTAACAATAAGCACTAGTACAGTAATATGGAAATAATGCAAAAACTTGAGAATTGCTTACAACTGTGAGGGCAATGAAACAAGAGAAACTGATCAGAACTTAAACTTGGTTTGTCACTTACCAAGCTTAAACACCCATTAGTTTATTCCAGAACAGCTGATCACAACTGAATTGCTTATTTTGACTTTTTGTTGACTTTCTTCATTCTTTGAAATTAAGTACTGCTAATCACTATATAAGCTACAACAAGCTATGATAAGCTTGTATAAGCTTATAGCAAGGGTGTGTGGCTTATGAGTGATTTTATAACAACTATGGAGCTTAATATGATTTAACAGGAATCATGAAAACTTGAAATCTGTTGATCCCAGTTGAGCTTCACGATCTTATTAACTACCTTAGATAAATCTAAAGTAATCGGTATAGAAACTGATCTTAGGTTGTATATCAAATATTATGCGGAAACTAATATTTGATCTTAAGAAGAATAAACACAAACGAATTATCAAACAACACTTCAATATATTAATACGATTGCTCTGAATAGCAATAGGGTTACAAGAAACCTTGAAGTGTAAAACAATACGTATGCTAAGATTACCAATCAATCGATATCTAACTCTAACCCTAGAACCTCCTTTTATAGCGTAAGGAGTCCTAGTCGGTTTACAAGACTTCCTATACAAGAAAAATATTCATACGTATCTTCTCTATACTTATCTTAACATACTTTACATAAATAATAAACAGCAGAGTAATCCTTCTAGCAGCAGAGTCCTCGTGAGCTAGCAGCAGAGTTACACTATGCCTATTATACCAAAACAGCAGAGTTACCAAAACAGCAGAGTTCTTGTGCTAATCAGCAGAGTTACATAACTATTCAGCAGAGTTGTAATTCTCCGAATCAGCAGCATTTCAGACCCAACAATCCTCCCCTAAACTTGATATTTTTCTCCAAAAATCATCAAGTTTCCATAATCCCAGATAACCACCAGGAGGATGCTTCCAAACACCTTACTGTTTTGAAACTTGTGATACCAGCAACTGTTTGTATTTTTCAATCAATTCTGTTGCTTGATGATCTACATCACATGGTCTTTGAAGTGTTAACTTACCAGGTTGCATCATATCAGTGAGAACATCAACATTGTTGTAGAAAGGATAATCTTTTTCCACCAACATGTAAACACCAAGTCCATCATCTCCAATCAGTTCATGTACACCACATGACTGATATAAGTACCACTTAACAACTTTCTTTGACCTTCTTAATTTTATCCATTCAGTATACATTGCATCAGGCTCAAACATGTTACTCAACCAAAGATAATGTACTTTTTCAGGCACTGACTCTGGTTTCTTGTTACCATATCTTTCCTTGTAAAGTTCCCAGAGTTTTACAATATCCTCTCTATCCATGCACTCCAACATCTGATCAAATCTAACATATTTTTCACATTTCAAATTAGATCTCATTACCTCCCATGAAGCATCACAGACATCAAACACATCAGCAGTATAAGATATAATTGGATATTTTATGGATAAGGGGACTGCATTGATTATCTCAGGTTCTGGTTGTGGTTTATTAGCATCAACTTCTTCTTTCTCTGACTCACTATCACTCATCACTACAGATTGAGTTCTTCTCCTCTTCCTACTTACCTGCTTTACTCTCCTTTTATACCTCTTGATACCAGCAGAAGATTCAGTCATTTCTTCAGGTTCAATCACAACTTCCTTCTCCTTCTCAACATCCATGGTTTGTTTGTCATCTTTATTCTCCAAAATACTTCCACTTCCAGATGCTTTCACACTGTCAGATCTTACAACTTCTGGCTTACTCTTCTTTTCAGAACCCTTTCTAGGATTAAGCCTAGCATATGTTTCATAAAATTCCTTTTCAATGAAATGACCTGACTTCCCTTTGAAATCCTTCATCTGATAGCCTCTAGCATTCTTCAAATAGTATTTCATGTCATTCACCAATGCACTTCTTGAAGTTGACTTTCCCTTGTAACCATGTTTCTGTGCTTCTGTTATCCTCTTAATTAGCTCTTCCCATTTAGCTAATCCATTCTTCTTGAGAATAAACTCAGCAAGCTCTTTTGTCTTTTCACTGCTATCCAACTGCTCATCATGTGTTATACAGAAAGCTTCTCCTCTAACAATCATATCAGAGTCAACAAAATACTGTAGTTGTGCATCAAACTCTTCTTGATTAACCTTTTTAAATGAAGAACTTTCCATAAGTTCAAGCTGATTTCTTGCTTCTTCAGCTGCAACTCTTCTAGCATAATCTTCATCCTGAGCAATTTGATCTTGTTCATCAGTCAACTTTTGCTTTCTTTTAGACTTATCAGCAGATTCAGCAACAGGTTGTTGTTTTTGTGATGGTGTGGATGTTGTAGTTTCTTTGTGCATATTTAGCAATACTTGAGCTAAGGTCATCTGATCATCATCTGAATCAGCAGAATCATTTACTCCAGCAGAGTCCTTAACACCTGCACTCTGCTCAGTCTCATCAGCAGAAACCTTCAACTCATCAGCAGAGTTGTTTACATCAGCAGAGTCATCCTTTACACTCTCATTACCAACATTTTCAACAACATCCTTTTCAACCTCCCCTGAACCTGTCACATCCTCCACATCCTCTTGATCCTTATCATTCACAACAGCCTCTTGATCATTCCTCCCCTGTTTGGAAGCATCCTCTTCCAAACTTGGTTTGGACCTCTTCTTGAGCCTCCCCTCAAGGTGTGTAACCCTTAGTTTAAGCCTCCTAATTTCAGCACCTTGAGTAGCTCTGACTGTCTTTAACTCTTTTCTAAGATCCAGGACCTCCTTTGACAAGTTTGTACAATTTTCCGTCAATTCTTTCAATTGTTTCATGATATCCTCACAACTTCGGTCTGTGTAACCTGACCCGAGAGGTTGATCATTGGAATTGACATTTTGTACAGGTGTTTTAGCCGTCAAATCATCAGTTTCAAGTTCAATTCTAGCATCAACACTTCGACCTGTGTGACCTGGTCCGAGAGGTGTATCATTTGCAATGTCCATATGTACATAAGTGTCCATCAATTCAATATGTTCATCTCTGTCCTCATCACTTCGAGATGTGTTACCTTCTCTGAGAGGTGAATCTTTGGACATAAACTCAGTCTCATCCCTAGGATGAACATCTGATCCCCCCATATAATCCATTTGACTGGGGTTACCACCAGTTGTGTCAGGTTCCTGAGAACCTTCTACAAATGATGTTGCCATGGTTGAGGTCTTAAGTATGTTAGCACTGTCCTGTTCAACTACTAAGTTGGAAACAGTAGTGCCAGCCTCTTCCATCATGATACCTCCAACACCTGTATCAGCCTCATCTGCTACCATACTGACATTGGCCTGAGGTTGCACAATGCCCTCTTGTGAATTCCTAGGTGATTGGGTGTATTGGGTTTCATGTGACACTGAGTCATTTAAAAAACTTGTTGAAGAGGATGTGTGATGGGAAGCTGTGGGTGTTCCAGCCTCTTCATCCTCATTAACTGCAGCCACTACATTCAAGATGTGCTCAGATAAGGGAGTAATAACACCAGAAAATCCTTTCCCATTCTTCTTCAAAAATGCAAACATCTTGATGGCCATTCTACTACAGGGCTCAACATGTACATGCCTCAAAGGTTCCCTCAGCTGTCTGTTGATTATAAGTTGTAGAAACCTTGGGTACAAGTAAAACTTCTTTTTAACAAACTTCTTTAACCCCTCAAATATCATACCAGAAAAATCAAAGGGCTGCCCTGTAGCCAAACATACCAAAGCCATAGCTTGAGAAGCACTAAACTCATTCCATCCACCTATTTTGGGAAACAGGCAATGTTGTAGAGTATGCAGTAAAAACTTCCAATGTGAACAGAGACGACCTTTCAACAATGTACTACCAGCCTCAGGTCTCTCATATCCAAAATTCTCAAGCTCAGTCATAACGACATCTGGGGTAATAGTAGGGGGTGTTGGGGTGCCTGATAAACGTAAAGTTCTCTTAATTGTGGTTTCACTTACTACAATATTCGCCCCATCTACACTACCTACCAATCGTTCCTCACCATCTAATACATCCAACTTAACAGTGGACCAAAATTGCTTCATATGTGATGTATAAATGGTAGGATCAGCAGTTAACGCATACCTTAACTTCGAAGCACTCAAGAAATCCATAACTTCATAGAATCCATCAGTAGCAGTGACCTTACTGAGAAATGCTATCTGATTGTGTTCTTCTGGAAACGTTCTTTGAGCCATTGTATTTGGGGGTTTTGGGTGAAAGGTTATGAATTGATGTTCGTGAGGATAATCGAATGTAATTTTTGAGCAATTGAAATGAAATTAGATCAAATTGGTGAAAGATATCGTTTTGATCTAATTAGGGTTAAGAGCGCGCCAAAATTTACAATTTGACCCTTCAACTTTCAAACTCATCAGCAGAGTTATGAAAGTGTTGACCTAAAGTCAACATTCCCAAATTCGTTAAAAGTACCTCCATAAATACCATACCAACCCCATAGTTAACTCCATAAAGCCTTGATCACTGAATCAAATCCCAATTCAAAACCCTAACTCCAATAACATTCAAATCATGAGTTCTTCAAAGATGCCAGTCATTGAAATATCGTCTGATTCATCATCGGATGAATCACAAGGTTGGGCTAGTTACTTTCCGAATAAAGCATCCACATCTCAAAACAAAGGAAAAGCAATCAAAGAAGAATCATCCTCCGATTCACTCCCCTCAACACCATCGTCTTTTGATGAGTCAAGCGATGACGAAACAGCTGATTGGCCTGGGAAACAGCAAGGTTGGCCAAAACATATGACATACTACCAAGGTGCTTGGGAAACCATCCCTTCAAAACATCCACTATCTGCTGAACTTCAGAAACAACTGGAGAAAGCCGCAGCCGACTTTGCAAAAAGTGTCCACATTCCTCAGCCAAAACCAAGTCCAGTTGAGAAGAAACCCGCTGTGCCAAGGAAGAACAACCAGCAGAAGAAAGCGGCTTCATCCACTAGTCAGCAACAAAATCCACCTCCTCGTCCAGTAGTCATTGCACTCCCCTGCCCAAGGGTATATGAAGCCATGGGCACAAGGGGACCACGAAGCAAAGTCATGCCTGATTTTGCTAAAATGTAGGATGTGTATCTTTGTAGCTTGATGTCTTTTGATCTGTCTTTTGAATAGCTTGAATGTATGGAAACATTATGTACTGAAGCCATTATGATCAATGAATTTCCTCTGTTAATGTTTTACTTGATTGTGTATGTTTATATATCTGCAAAAGGTTAGTAGCAAACAACAAACACAAACAAGAATATTCCATAATAGCAGCAGAGTAGCATAGCAACAATCCAACTAAACAGCAGACTTTAACTAAACACAAGATAATGACAAATCAACAGCACAAATCCTTACAAAATTTTACAAAAACATACAGAGATAAGATGGTTTGAGATTTAAAGATTGATCATGCCAATACTAGCAACTAAAAATTGAAATCTACTTACATCAAAACTTTTTGTAAGTAAATCAGCAACATTATTGTCAGTATGTATTTTAACCACTTGAATTAGCCTTTTCTCATAGCAATCTCTTATAAAATGATGTCTTATCTCTATGTGTTTTGTTTTAGAATGAAAAACAGGATTTTTGATGATACACATTGTGCTGTTGTTGTCAATAAAAATTTTTGTGTTCATAAAATTGTACCCAAAATCCAGCAATTGGTTCTGAATCCAGAGCACTTGTCCACAGCAGCTAGAAGCAGCAACATATTCTGCTTCAGTTGTTGAATTGGCTACCACTGTTTGTTTCTTACATTGCCAAGAGATAAGCCTATGACCAAGATACTGACAGCCTCCTGTAGTTGATTTTCTATCCATAGTAGCTCCAGCATAGTCACTATCTGAGTATGCTATCAAGTCAAATGGTGAATTATTAGGATACCAAAGACCAAGTTTTGGTTGACCCTTTAGGTACCTAAAAATTCTTTTGACTACTTCCAAGTGTGAGACCTTTGGAGACACTTGGAATCTAGCACAGGCACACACAGAAAACATAATATCTGGTCTTGAAGCAGTCAGATACATCAATGAGCCAATCATGGATCTATACAGATGTACATCAACCTCTACTCCATCTTCATCCTTGAGCAAAGGTTTATTTTTATCCATAGGTGTTTTGGCTGCCTTCACATCCTGGAATCCAAATTTCTTCAACATATCAGCCACATACTTGTCTTGGCTAATAAAAATTCCATCTTTCATCTGCTTGACTTGAAGTCCCAAAAAGAAAGTCAACTCTCCCATAGAACTCATCTCAAACCTACTGTGCATTAGCTTCTCAAATCCTTCACATAACACCTTATTTGTAGACCCAAAAATGATATCATCTACATAAACTTGAACAAGTAGGATATCCTTTTTGTCTTTCTTAATGAACAATGTTTTATCAATGGTTCCTCTGCTAAAACCATTATTCAACAAATACTGAGATAAGGTGTCATACCAAGCTCTAGGAGCTTGATGTAGTCCATACAGTTCCTTCTTCACCTTGTAGACCCTATCAGGATACTTAGGATCTTCAAACCCAGGTGGTTGCATCACATAAACCTCTTCAGGTATCTTTCCATATAGAAAAGCACTTTTCACATCCATTTGATACACAGGAAAATTCTTGTATGAGGCATATGCCAAGAAAAGTCTGATAGCCTCCAATCTTGCAACTGGAGCAAAGACCTCATCATAGTCTATACCTTCTTCCTGAGTGTATCCCTGAGCCACCAATCTAGCCTTGTTTCTGACAACAATCCCTCTTTCATCTCTCTTGCATCTGAACACCCATTTTGTACCAATTGCCCTTTTTCCATTTGGTAAATCAACCAATGTCCAGACCTCCTGAAGCTTGAACTGCAGTAACTCCTCTTGCATAGCTTCAACCCAACTTTCATCCTTCATAGCCTTGTGAATGGTCTTGGGTTCTTCCTGAGATAGGAAACAGGCAAACATGCAATTTTGTAGATCCTTGTGGCTATTTCTCTTCTTAAGTGTCTGAGCAAATAATCCCTGATCAAGCAAATCACTCAACCCCTTTGATTTACTTCGTGTCTGTACAGCAGAGTGAACATCACCAATTATTTGCTCCTTTGGGTGAATCTTGTGGATTCTTGTTGTTGGTGTAGGACTAACAGGTATATCAGTCTCCAAGTTGGATAAATCAGCTTCAGCACCAAAAACATCAACAACTTCATCATCAGTATCCACATATACTTCTTCCAATTCGGGCATATCATCAGAAGAATCATCATCAGAATCACCATCTTTATCAGTAGAGTCATTGAGTTCAGCAGCAGAGTTACCAAGCTGAACAGCAGAGTGTTTTGCCTTAACAGCAGAGTGCTTTGGCTTAACAGCAGAGTGTTTAGACTTGGCAGCAGAGTTAAGAGAACTGCTGCTCGGTTTGTTCCCTTGAATTCCATCAACTTGTGACTCTACACTTCTTTCCTTATCATCATGAGCAGTTTCATCATCACCTTCTGCATCAACCTTTGGTATTTCCTTATGTACAGCATCACCATCTGAACTCTTTCCTTCTTTAACTGTTGGTGAGAAATACTGATCAAACTTCCACTTTTCAATCAACACAAACTCCTCTGCAGATCCATCCTTCTTTGCTTGTGTACCTGCATTAGGGTTAGTTTGTATACCTGCAGACATGTTAGTAGTACCTGCAACAACTGGTTGATAATTCATACTTTTGGTTAAAGAATCAATATCAAACATCCAGTCAGGTCCTTTTCCATCAACATTAGGTGTGGTTTCTCTAATAGTCACATGTAAATTTTCAACTACATGCCCAGTTCTTTGATTAAAAACTCTAAAAGCCTTACTTTCAGTAGAGTAACCAACAAAGAAACCTATGTCTGCTTTCTCACTAAACTTTCCTAAGTGATCAATGGTGTTCAATATAGTAACAGGACACCCAAATGGTCTTAAGAAACCTATCATAGGTTTTCTACCATGCAATAACTCATAGGGGGTCTTGTTATGAGGCTTAACTATCTTAGTCCTATTCTGCACATAGCAAGCAGTGTTGACTGCTTCAGCCCAAAAGATAGTGGGTAACTTAGACTCTGACAACATAGTTCTAGCAGCTTCAATTAATGTCCTATTCCTTCTCTCAGCCACACCATTTTGCTGAGGAGTTCTAGCTACACTAAATTGTCTAGTTATACCCTTTTCCTCACAGAACTGATTCATCACCTTGTTCTTAAATTCAGTTCCATTATCACATCTGATGACTTTAACCTTATAATTAAATAGGTTTTCTATCCTGGTAATGAAAGCCTTAAGAATGCCTGCAGTCTCATCCTTAGAAGCTAAAAAGAATACCCAAGTGAACCTACTATAGTCATCAGTGACCACTAAACCATACATCTTTTTATTTAAACTATTCACATATGTAGGTCCAAATAAGTCCATGTGTAACATAAACAAAGGTTCAGTTATAGAATTCACCAATTTGGACTTACAGGAAGCTCTATGTTGCTTTCCCATTTGGCAAGCAACACAAACTTCAGGATTCTCAAAGACCTTTGAAGGCAATCCTCTGACCAAGTTCCCTTTCACCAACTTGTTCATTGCCTTGTAGTTCAGATGTCCAAGCCTTCTGTGCCAGAGTTTGGATTCATCAACAGTGGCTTTGGCAAACAGACAAGTCAAATCTCTTTTGGGAATAATATTCTTTATATCCACACTGTATATATTGTCATGTCTAGGGACTTTAAGAAGTACCAATTTATCATCAGGAATCTTATAGTCAGGAGACAAAACAAGACACTCAGTGTCGGTAAAAAGAACAAAATTCTTCCTGTCACACATTTGTGAGACACTAAAAAGATTAAACTTGAGACCATTCACCAAATACACTTTCTCAAAATCCAACTTTCCAGTTCTGATGATGCCTTGACCAACTATTTTACCTCCTTTAGGATCATTCCCAAAGGCCACATAACCACCATCCAAAGCTTCAAAATTCTCCAAGTTGCTTTGGTCTCCAGTCATATGTGAAGAGCATCCACTATCAAAAATGCATTTGTCCTTTAGCTCCTTTTGTAGATTGCCCTGCACAAAAAGTAAGAGAATTAGTTTCTCTTGGGGACCCAAGCCATTACTGACTTGGATCTACCTTGTGCATCAAAGTAGTCAAATTTCTTCAACTGCATTGGTGCACTGCTGTGTCTGAGAACATGATCTAAAACTTTAACTTTTGGTTTCCAGACCCAGCAAGCTGAGGCTTTAACAGCATAAAAATGGTTGCCCACAACAGTATCAGTCACAACTTTAGGCAAAACAGCAGAGTCTGCCTGAACAGCAGAGTTTGCTGGAATAGCAGGGTTTGACTGAACAGCAGAGTTATCTATATTCTTCTTTATGGACACATTTGGGGCAATAGGAGAGATAACTCTAGAAGTACCATTTCTCATCAGAACTTCCCTAGGAACCATGTTTCTTTTGGGATGTGGGTGAGTCTTTCTACCAAAGTTTCTATGGTTCACCCTTGTATATTGGTTCCACACTGGTTTTTGATAGTAATAACACTCATCTTGCAAATGTTCAAAACTACCACAACTATAACATGCCTTTTTAAATAATTGAAAATCAGTCCCTAATTTATGTGAAACTAGGTTGTTCCAATTTCTCTGGTTACCCCTAGGCAAGTTATTAGTTCTCTTAGGATATATTCTAGGTGTATTATCAAACTCAGCCATCTTCCTGGAGATACCTTTACCTAGCTTAGGCTTAACAAACTCAACCTTTTTAGTTCTAGGTACTTGTGATTCAACAACAGCAGGAATTTCTTCCTTATTGTTCTTAGAGGTTGAATCAGATTCTACTATCCCATCATCACTATCAGACTCCCAATCTTCAATCAGGGGTGGTTGCTCATATTTCTTTAATTCAACCTTAGGTGACTCTTTGTTAGTTTCACTAGTTTCTTCTACAGGTTTACTAGTTTCACCTACAGGTTTAGCCCCAGACTCAGATATGAAAGTCAATGTCCTAGTAGGAGGGGCATGAGCACTAAGTTTCTTAGGGTGAGCTACAGCATTGTACCCTAGTCCACTACCTGATTCAGCAAAGTGCCTACCTATTGGTTTACTAAGAATGTCAGTAGCAAATTGTTGTTTTTCTATCCTAACAACATGTTTTTCAGTCTCATTCTTAGCTAAATCTCTAGCCTGTTCAGTCTTCTCTACTTTTCCCATAAGTACCTTAATCTCATCTTCTTTCTTAATAAGCTCATTTTTAAGAATAGTGATTTGATCAAGATATTCAATTTCAGCCCTTTTATAAAATTCCAACTTCTCTTCTAAATTTTTTAAACCATATTCATAACTGAGATTGTCTAACTTAAGTATTTCATTTTCCTTTTTAAGATTTCCATTGCTAGACTTAAGTTCATCAATTTTATCAGAACATGATTTAAAGGAACATGATGATTCATTGGATACCTCAGAGTCTGATCCAGAAGAAGAAGAAGAATAGGCCATAAGAGCAAAGTATTGAACTTGAGATTCCTCTTCAGCTGCCAAAGCATAGTTAGGACCATCTTCAGCATGCTCACTCCAATCAAACACTCCAAACCCATCACATGACACCATAGCAGCAGCAGCCAGCATCAGGACTTGACTCTTCAACAGTAATCTTCTTGGTATCTGCAATGTTTCTTTTGGGTGCTTTGCATTCCCTTGCAAAGTGTCCCTTCTTTCGACAATTGAAACATTCAGCCTTTGACTTGTCAAATCCCACATTCCTGTTTCTTCTGAACTTCATCTCTTTACCAGTTCTCTTAAGAAACCTCCTTGCCCTCATAGTTAGCATTGCATACTGCCAATGCATATCCATTTCTTCAACATCATCAGGATCAAGTTCATCCAGATCTTGAGGCATGACTGAAGTACTAGTAGTAAGTTCAGCCAAATAAGCACAAATAGCAGCATCACTGATGGTGTTGGGGTTAGCAGAGTCAGCAGCAGAGACATGCGAACCAACAGCAGGAACAAAAGTACCACCAGCAGAGTGCTCTTGATGACTACCAGAAGTCTTGTTGCTTGAGGAGACAAAGGCAAGATTATTAGTGGTAGAGGATGAGCTTGAAAATCCTTTAACTTCTGATTCATACACCTTTAAGTTGTTGTATAGATCATCCAATGTCATAGTATCAAAATCTTCCTTGTGCCTCCAAACCACTGTATGAGTGTTCCACTCAGAAGATAGACTTCTTAAAAACTTTAGATTGACATCTTCTTGAGATGGTTCAATCTTCAACAGAGCCATCTGACTGGTTAACTTATGAAGTCGATCATACGTTCCCTCAATGTTCTCAGAACTCATAGCAGAAAAAGTCTCAAACTGGTGCTTAAGGAGATTCTTTCTAGATTTCTTGGTAGCTTCATTCCCACCAAATCGAAGTTCAATAGCTTCCCACAACTCCTTAGCAGACTCAATATGATTAAAAATCAATTGATAATCATTAGGTATTCCCATCATGAGAATACTGTGAGCCTTAACCTCCAATCTTCTCTGAGCTTTCTCCTCACTAGTCTTGAGAGTCAAGACTGATCCAGTAGCAGTCTTGGTTTGCACCTTATCACCATCAAGAACAACTTCCCAGAGAGAGTAATCAACCATTCGCATGTATTGTTGCATCCT
Source organism: Artemisia tridentata subsp. tridentata (assembly GCA_021014915.2). NCBI lineage: Eukaryota > Viridiplantae > Streptophyta > Magnoliopsida > Asterales > Asteraceae > Artemisia > Artemisia tridentata. The sequence goes on along the minus strand of CP139505.1, from coordinate 300,646,787 downwards.
CATCTTCCAGATCTCATACTCTCCAGTCTTGAGCATGGGAACTCTTGAAGCAGTAACCATGTGTGTTGAATCGGAATCCATTGCTTGCTTTGATGATTAAACAGATCTTGTTTTCAGTAATTCTTCTTGGTACCAGTTTCTAGATCACAAGCTCTGATACCACTTGTTGATCCCAGTTGAGCTTCACGATCTTATTAACTACCTTAGATAAATCTAAAGTAATCGGTATAGAAACTGATCTTAGGTTGTATATCAAATATTATGCGGAAACTAATATTTGATCTTAAGAAGAATAAACACAAACGAATTATCAAACAACACTTCAATATATTAATACGATTGCTCTGAATAGCAATAGGGTTACAAGAAACCTTGAAGTGTAAAACAATACGTATGCTAAGATTACCAATCAATCGATATCTAACTCTAACCCTAGAACCTCCTTTTATAGCGTAAGGAGTCCTAGTCGGTTTACAAGACTTCCTATACAAGAAAAATATTCATACGTATCTTCTCTATACTTATCTTAACATACTTTACATAAATAATAAACAGCAGAGTAATCCTTCTAGCAGCAGAGTCCTCGTGAGCTAGCAGCAGAGTTACACTATGCCTATTATACCAAAACAGCAGAGTTACCAAAACAGCAGAGTTCTTGTGCTAATCAGCAGAGTTACATAACTATTCAGCAGAGTTGTAATTCTCCGAATCAGCAGCATTTCAGACCCAACAAAATCTTATAAAACTTGGAATGATTACAATACAAAAGTAATTTAAGACTTGAAATAAACTTGAAATGACAATGGAAACTTAAATTGAATCTGAAATAAGCATTTAACTATTTTCTACGCTACGAATGGTCCTAAACTAGTGACAATTTATTCATTGTGACTTCATCTCTTTAAATAGCACTCTCAGAAGCTTCCTCTCTCCTTCCTGAGCAAATCCCACCACTTGGATAGCTTTGAATCAATCCCAATCGTTGGTTGCATTTTTGGCGGGAAAAGTGGGATGGTGGGTTTTACAGACCTAGTGGGGGTGGGAAAGCATTAAATGCTTTCTTGGACTGTTAGGGAGTTGTATTGGGAAGGAGGAGGGTGGTGTGATGGGTCAGTGGAGCAGAGGAGAGGGGTGGTATGGTTTTAGTTTAGGTGGCAAGTGTGGTGTTGGGGAAGACGTGTTTGACCAGGGTCAAACTCTGGTATTGGGTCTGGGTTTATTTAAAAAGGAAATGGGCTTTTGGGTTAGTGAGTGGGCTGGGGAAGGATATGTGTGGGTTGGGTTTTTTATTTGGGTTGGCTGGGTTTATTTTAAGTGTGGGTTGGCGTATGTAACTGGGTTTAGTAATTAGGATTTACTTTGGATTTGGATTTAATTTTGAGGGACCAAAGTTGTACATTCTGAAAATCCAGGGACCATTGCTGCCAAAAATAGAAATTAATTCCAGGGACCATTTGTGTCATTTTGGGATTTTTGGGGGTTGACTTTGACTCTGTCTTTGACTTTCTTCTTCACTTGATCAAATGCACAATTATTGCCAAGTCAATCCAAAAATGCTCGCTTTTGCTCCGTTTTTAATCCTTTTGCACATGAAACAGATAAAAACACAATTCAAGGATATTTTCTGTATTTTGAAGCATTTCTGAGTGTTTTTAAATGTTTTTGCAGTTCAGATGGGACAAAAATGATGAGTATTTACACACTCATCAATCCCCCACACTAAACTATTGCTAGTCCCTAGCAATCCTTTTTGAAAATTTAATGGATTTTATGTCTCTTTACCAGATAGCCATTACTTCTGGAGTAGCCAATGTTTTAGTATGATACTATGGTACATTGATAACCAAATGATTTTAAGCAAATCATCAGCTGTCAACGGATTTGATTTGTCTTTACCAAAAGCCGTTTGCTTTCGGATTAGCCAGTCCTTATGTGGGTTAGACATGGTGGACTGATAACCATTTGTTGTGTTAGTGCAAAGCACTTCCACCAAATAAAAAAAATTTAAAATTTTGGCCAAAACGGGGGAATTAGGGCACTAGAAGGTACAATTGTGACAAAATTCGAGAGAATTCCCCCCCACACTTAGAATTGAATATTGCCCTCAATATTCAAAGCACCGGCTATTATGCCGATACTTAGAACGTAAAAAGGTAATACTACTAGCCAAGAGTGGAAACACAACAATTTCTTTTCTTTTTTCTTTTCTTTTTTTTTGACTATGATATACATACAACAGCAGGGGCAACCCCTCCACACTTAGGTGTTAGAAAAGAGAAAGAAGACAGAAATATGGGTGAAAATATGGTGTGCTAATATTTTTGTTCACCGAGTCACTAGCTTGACTCGACCCCGCATTCATTGGTTCACGGGGAAGCAAGTGGGATAAACCATCTCCATCGGACTTTCATTCAAAATGTTTGGATAAACATTGAAGTACTTGAAAGTTCCACTCCGATGAGATACCCACGACTCTTAGTAATAAAAGGTATCAGCGGAGATACCGGGGTCAAAGATAGTATCCTCACTCCCGAAAGAGTGAAGAACAGGAGATGTCACCGTGGAGGTGAAGAAAAGAAAGAAAGTCATGATAAAAATCATGACAAGATGTTCATCCTCAAAAGGAGAATTCATGATTTCCACATCATGAATCTCATTATTTAAGCTCGGCTGATCAAGACATATTATGGGTGGGAGGGATGGGATTTTGATATAAAGCAAATTCTCAGTGTTGAGAATATTTCCCTCCGGGACATAAAGATAATCTTTGTCAAGATCAAAGTAGAAGTTATCATACTCCGGCGGAGATATGATATGAGTGAGTTCATCGGAGAACTCCTCGAAGGCAAATGATTCATATTTGGGGAGAGAAATATGAGAATGAGAAGTGGCTCTGCCACTAGTCTTCTCTCCCATATGATCAAAATGGAAGGCTTCAAATTCCGGTATAGAGTCATCGGAAAACAGGTCACTATCCTTTATGGGGATAGGAGATGAAATGGATTTTTCATTGAAAGCCTCGATTTTAGAAATGAGAAGATTAACATTTAATAATGTTTCACGAAGAGTTTCGACTTTGATTATTTCTTCATCATTCTCTTCTTCGAAGCTTACAAGCTCAGAATGTAATTCCTCAACATAATCGATGTCCTCACAAGATAAAGAATCATCACTTGAAGTACAATCATCGTCAGAATTGGAAAACATCTCAAAATGATCATGTGAAATGTCAAGAGGAGGCAAATCACACATATTATCAGAAATACCTTCGGACTCACTTGGGATTGGGACAAGGTCCTCAACAATAGACTTTATTACTTCGTCTGATTCCTTTTTAGGAATAGTGCTAAGATGCTCATCCCCCATAATGAGAGAGTCTTCCGATCCCAAAGTAGGTGATATGGGTGTGGATGCAATGGACTAAGGGAGTTGAGAAATGATATCGCTCATAGGAATAGCACTCTCCTCGTCGTCTTCATCTTCGTCATCGAGCATGCACGCCTGATTAAACAAGAAATGATTGTGTGCTGCTCGTTCTATGGCGAGTAATTCTTCCATAGATTCACCATGACGCTTTTCTTAAGTATGCCTAGCAGCTAAATTATTAAGTTCATTCCTCATATCTTGAAGTTCTTGGAATAAATCTTCGATAGATAAAACTTGAGGAGATGGCTGAGGCTGAGGTTGAGGTTGAATCATTTGATACTGTGGAGGTTGATCGTGATAAGAATAATCATAATTGTTATAAGGACCATGCTCATAGACAAGCGGGGTCCTCGTTTGACAATCGGATTCGTAATGCGGACCTCCACAGAATTCACAACAGTAAAACTGTTGTGACTGATTTGGTGAATTATATGGATAATGGTCATACCCGAAATTTTGACTGTTACAAGAAACCTGCTCATAAACAAGCGGGTTATTTGTTTGACATTCAAAACTTTGGTGAGGACCTCCACAATACTCACAAGGATCATTTGGCATATTTTGAAATGATGTATCATTGAAGTTTTGATTAGACGGCTCTTGCCAAAATGAATCCTGAGAAGGGGTACTGAAATCGTTGTGAAAATCTGGATAATCAAGTGTGGGGGATTGATAAGTGCAAAAACATCGTTTACACTGTGAATCATCCCCCAACGGATTTTCACATATACAACAATTAAGCTGAGTGAGTGAAGATGGCTGGGGTTGTGGAGGGTGTTCGGGAAGACTTTGAGTATTATCGATGGAATTAAGCTTTTCTTTGAGGGCTACTTCACACCAATAACAAGATCCTTTTGGTGCATCATTTCCACACCGCTCACACGAACACTTGGAACAACGAAGATTATCACCCACTGGACCTTTACAATCAAAACAGCGATAGCCCAGTGACGACATGAGAATTAAATATTAAGGAGGGTTAAGAAGATAGAATCAAACGGTTTAAGAGGATGAAGAAAAATATTTTTGGTTTTTGGTTTTTCAATTTTTTTGGATTTTTGGAAAAATATTCACAAGATAAAAACCTAACTTCACGAAGAAGATCGAAGCAAAACACAAGGAACTTAAACCTTAAATCAACAAGCGTACGGTAGCTCTCTGACTGAAAAACGCACAGAGTGGCGGAGGAGCAAAGGTGGGCAATAAATGCTCCTTAAAAACCCGCTCCTTTCGGTTCGATAATTTAATGTCAAACCCTCCTTAAACCTCCGTTATAGTTTGTTTATCAATCAAAGGTGAGCCGAATTCGCAAGCGACACAAAGGCAAGTTTTAATCTTAGGTTTGGGAACTTATTATGATAATACCCAAGTTGAGGAATATTATATTAATTTTGCTTTTAATCTTTTATTTTAACAATAAAACGGAAATGTTTTTGGGTTTTTATTTTTATATGATATTATATATATAAAAGAAAAGGAAAATATTTTTGTATTTTATATGGTTTATGAAAGTGGAAACTTCTGAAAGAAGGATCTCAAGTCACTAATCGCTTAAAACTTAAACGATATTGTCGCAACACAACCTCCCCGGCAGCGGCGCCAAAATTTGATTCGTCCGTAAACGTATATATAAATAATATGCAGACGGATACACGTGAATAAAGACAAATCAACCCCTTAGGAAAAAGGCTAACTTGCAAAAACTCACGTTCGTGTGTGTGATACCAGGTAAGTGATTACCCGGGTCGTGTCCCAACGAGGTGTGAATTGGCAATCGTTGAAAGTTTGGATTAGAGTGACTGATGATTAGGATATGGATTTTTTCTTTTTATATTCTATTTAACAAATGAGAAACAAATTCTCACGGGAAAATTAATATAAACACAATTTATATAAAAAACGCGAAACAGAAATTCTAAAAACGGGATTAAAACCAAAATATTAGAAAACTAATCCTACAAGTACCAAATTATTTTTCTTAAATCCTAAATAATAAAAGAAAATTTTAGAAAAAAGATTTATATTTTTCTGATTTTTATATTTTTTATTATGAATTTAAAACCGTTTTAAAAAGAAAAATGCATAAAAAATATTAAAACTATTCTAAAAATTCTGGAAATTTTTGTAAAAATACTTAAGGTTAAAACAAGCCTAGGAAAAATAAAAAAAAAAAAGGTACCAGCTTATTTTAATAAGCTGATATTAAGCTAAATAGTTCGTATAAGCTAAAATGGAAAGTCAAGGTTAAATAATAAAAATTACAAACTATACCCAGGGAAGTCCCAAGGGCAGATGGTTGAGTGTTGTGGTGTTGAGGCTTTGCTAAGGGGGAGGTCCAGGGTTCGAATCCCAGGCCTGTCCTTTATGCAAAATTATTTTATTTTTTTGAATTTTCTTTTTGCTACTTAATAATAAGCTAATAACTAACAACTTTTACAAAAGAAATATTTTTAAAACTCACTGATAAGCTAGAAATAAGTTGCTAGTCTCAACAGTAAGGCTTTTAAGTTTTTTAGAACTAGCAATTTAGCCAATAAGCTATAAGCTGATTAATAAGCTAAATGGAAATGGGAATAAGTTACTTGGGACTATTATAACTATAAATAAGCTAAGGAAACCAGAAAAAGCTAAGGGAATAAGCAAATAAGCTCTTAAAATGAAAAAAGGCTGCTGAACTAGTGGTGACACAGGGCAAAAATGTGCAGTTTCAAGCTACGAAAAAGCAGTTTAGAAAAATTCTAAAAAATAAACTAAAAATATGACTAAGTACACAAGCCAGCAAACTATATGCGTGCCAAATTTCAGCTTAATTGGACTTAAAATGAAGAAATGACAAATAAAAGAAATTTGATGCAGAATGGAAAATACGAAATTTTTAGTCTGCTATGGTTTGTGAGATCAGGTTGTGTGCAGAGGGCACAAACCTAAGGGATTCTTTTATGTGTTCACTAAATGGACTAAAGGGACTACAGAAATGCTAGAGACAAGGTCCAAATTAGCTTGTGGCTTATTATGGCTTATTTGATCATTTTGGTGCCATAAATTACCACAATCCACTGAAAACCATGTTTCCTATTTAATGGGCTTAAGGGAACTAAAAAACAGCTTATCTAGTCTATTTTAAGCAAGATCAAAGTTAAGCAAATGGTCAATGAACAGTGGACAGCTATATTACCCTTCAAATAAGCTTAAACCAAACACCCCTTACTAGAGGGTCTGTCTTGGTTTTTTAAATGAAACAAGCTATTTTGAACTAACTGTTGGTATAATAAGATTACACTAAGCTAATTAAGTACTGAAAAGCATATTTTCAATTCTGATAAGTACTGAAATAAGCTTTTATCTATATAAGCTATTTTTGGCTTTTTTAAGGTTTTAAGAAAAACAAAGAACAGGCAATATGAAACTAATAACACAGACGAAATACACTTAGAGACTACTAATAAGCAGAAAACTATTATAATAAGCTAACAATAAGCACTAGTACAGTAATATGGAAATAATGCAAAAACTTGAGAATTGCTTACAACTGTGAGGGCAATGAAACAAGAGAAACTGATCAGAACTTAAACTTGGTTTGTCACTTACCAAGCTTAAACACCCATTAGTTTATTCCAGAACAGCTGATCACAACTGAATTGCTTATTTTGACTTTTTGTTGACTTTCTTCATTCTTTGAAATTAAGTACTGCTAATCACTATATAAGCTACAACAAGCTATGATAAGCTTGTATAAGCTTATAGCAAGGGTGTGTGGCTTATGAGTGATTTTCTAACAACTATGGAGCTTAATATGATTTAACAGGAATCATGAAAACTTGAAATCTTATTAAACTTGGAATGATTACAATACATAAGTAATTTAAGACTTGAAATAAACTTGAAATGACAATGGAAACTTAAATTGAATCTGAAATAAGCATTTAACTATTTTCTACACTACGAATGGTCCTAAACTAGTGACAATTTATTCATTGTGACTTCATCTCTTTAAATAGCACTCTCAGAAGCTTCCTCTCTCCTTCCTGAGCAAATCTCACCACTTGGATAGCTTTGAATCAATCCCAATCGTTGGTTGCATTTTTGGCGGGAAAAGTGGGATGGTGGGTTTTACAGACCTAGTGGGGGTGGGAAAGCATTAAATGCTTTCTTAGACTGTTAGGGAGTTGTATTGGGAAGGAGGAGGGTGGTGTGATGGGTCCGTGGAGCAGAGGAGGGGGTGGTATGGTTTTAGTTTAGGCGGCAAGTGTGGTATTGGGGAAGACGGGTTTGACCAGAGTCAAACTCTGGTATTGGGTCTGGGTTTATTTAAAAAGGAAATGGGCTTTTGGGTTAGTGAGTGGGCTGGGGAAGGATATGTGTGGGTTGGGTTTTTTATTTAGGTTGGTTGGGTTTATTTTAAGTGTGGGTTGGGGTATGTAACTGGGTTTAGTAATTAGGATTTACTTTGGATTTGGATTTAATTTTGAGGGACCAAAGTTGTACATTCTGAAAATCCAGGGACCATTGCTGCCAAAAATAGAAATTAATTCCAGTGACCATTTGTGTCATTTTGGGATTTTTGGGGGTTGACTTTGACTCTGTCTTTGACTTTCGTCTTCACTTGATCAAATGCACAATTATTGCCAAGTCGATCCAAAAATGCTCGCTTTTGCTCCGTTTTTAATCCTTTTGCACATGAAACAGATAAAAACACAATTCAAGGATATTTTCTGTATTTTGAAGCATTTCTGAGTGTTTTTAAATGTTTTTGCAGTTCAGATGGGACAAAAATGATGAGTATTTACACACTCATCAGTGATTAATTATGAATGTGACCCTAACTTACAAATTATGGAAACTTGCTAAATATGAAAAGTTACTAATTCGGGAAATTTACTTAACTCGGGAAAGTTACTAAATATGAAAAGTTACTAATTATGGAAAGTTACTAATTATGGAAGGTTACTAGAAATGGAAGGTTTCTAAATATAGAAGGAACCCCTAATATGTTAATCTGCTCAACAACGAGTGATGAACCAGTAATAACTTATGAAATGGTTCTTAAATAATAAGACGATCATTAATTCATGTAGATTCGCTGAAGAAGGAGTAACTTCCGATCCATGTGTTTTCTGATATGGGTTCATTTGCGGTTTAAGGTACAGATATTCTACCCTTTCTCAGTAAGGGTTCTGATCTCATGACTTTTTGATCATTGACTTTGATTCGTTTGCTTTGCTATGATTCCGTTGATATGAGCCTTTGCTATGATCCCCTTGATATGATCTGTTTGGATATGATATGATTATGGATACGATTTGATATGATATGTTCTGTTTAGTGCCCGAGCTAACTAGCCATGGAGGTACCATGGCCATGTCATTGAGGCACCAATGGCATGACACTTTTTGTGGAGGTGTGATTGATCCACGGCGTCCCCTTTTGATATGATATGATATGAGATCTCTTGGCCATTATGATATGTGTGTATACCTGTCTAGTACAGGGTACACATATGATTTGTTTTGTAGGGGGCGTATGGATGCATCCTAGGTATTTGTGATATGTTTATGATATGGCTTTGTAGTGATTGGTTTGTGTGTGCCATGCACCCCATTTCACTTTTGAGAGGTCGCTCCTCTATGGTTACTTATGATTTGACAGATATATGATATGATATGATATGATTATGTGGTCTATTCGAGTGTCTCGTTTAGACAGGCTTGTGGCTATCTTATGTGATTCTTTGGTCTATTCGAGTGTCTCGTTTAGACGTGTTCGTTGCCTTTCCTATTTGTATTCTTTGATTCATTATGACTATCTGATTCGTATTATCTCATTTCTCCATTTCATTTGACTTATGATATTTCTTCAGATGATCCTTGATCTCTCATTCTTTTGACAGATGATATTCGTTTTAGAAGGAGCTTGTGTTTCCTTTTCCCTATACTTATATATGCTTGATTATTCGTTTGTTATATATATCTGTTCACTGGGCTTTTTAAGCTCAGCCGCATTTCTTTTCCTGCGACAGGTTTTAGGTTGGAAGCTGGGTTGAGTGAAGAGTGAATAGGAGCTCTTAGTGGACTACCCCGACGATAGATTCCCTTTGCATTTGGATTAGACTTTGGAGTTATCTTCCATTTAGATTTGATTCAGACTTGAATTCTTGTTGATAGTCATTATTGTTTAGACTTATTGTGTCCTTAGTTTCATTTTGAACTTTTGTAACCTTGGTAATTATAAAAGTCTTCTGCTTGCGTTTGTTCTGTTGATACCATAATGTGGCATTTTGACCCTTGTCAAGTTGGGGTGTTACAACCCTTGAAATTTTTGGACCCTTAGGTTTGCACTATAGGAGCATATGGAACAACCCTTGAAATTTTTGCCTTAGGTTTTCCCTGCAGACACTTTAGTTATGACCGGTGAGGATTAGGTAGATTATGTGATAAGGCATTGGTTAGTTATCTTTCTTCCGCACTACTCTGATTTATACCTCTGATTTCAGTTAAGCCTTTATAAGATCATTCGTTCCGGAGATTTAGAAAATTTAGCAAGATACGCAACATAAGTTCAGTGATCAAATAAGTTTAGAATACTTTGAGAATTTTGTAGTAATGCCTTACAGGTTTCACTTTCTGAGGTTATCACATTCTTTCGAACTTCGATATTTGATTCGTTGATAATCGTTTAGATGCCTTTTCGACCGTTCAGAGAATTCGTATATGTATGGATCCGATGTGTTCGACACATTCTGTAATTCCTCTTGCTTTTGCTAAGCATATTAAGGTTCCACCTCCACTATTAGAAATTGCTATACTTAAATCTATACCTACGAGGAATTTTGTGATGATACATCACGAGTATCAGAATTGTTCAGTACGTTTGGATGATATTTGAAGATAAGTTCGTTCTGCTAATTTGGTTCCTTTGGGAAAGTTTGATTCAATATTATTCTGGATATGGATTTGTTGACTGAGCATCGGAATGCTAACAATAGTCATATTAGATTTATCATTTTTGGCGATTTGAGAAACTCAAAACTCTGTACCCTGGTTCCCAACCTGATAAACAATTATGATCACTTTTGCTTTGAAAACTCGTACGTTAATCCCTCACGGTTGTGAAGATACATCGTTTGATGAAACTCGTCTTGAGAGTTATTCAGTTGTTTGAAATTTCGCAATGTGTTCTTGGTTTAACTATCAAGATTTCCATCTGAGTGTGAATTTGTTTTGATCTGATTATGAGAATTTTTTTAGTCATGACTCGAGGTATAATGTGATTACAATAAAGGCATGTGTATATGATGCCAGTATTATGACGCCTGGCCAACGTGATAATAGTTACATTATATAACTTAAACTTATTGGAATCATAGGATTTCTCGAGAAGTGCCTGAGAACACTAAGTTATTTGAGTAGGAATTCTGTCCGTATAGAACAACGTTTGCTAATTCTGAAACTCCGTATCTTTTGAAATCGGTTAAATGGAATGAATTGAAGGACCAACTTATAGAAAGTAGTTTCATTCGTTTGAGTGTGTATATGTGGTATACTCCAGTTTTATTCGTAAAGAAGAATGATTATAGTATGCGGTGGTGTATTGAGCTCTGGAAGCTGCATAGTATTGTGGTTAGAACAGTTAACTGTTACCTCGAATCGACGATTTTATCTTGTTGGGAATTAAACCTAACTGTACAAACTGATAAGCTTAAGTTGAAGACTGCTGAAGATTACACTAGCAATACTAACTGACTTAGTACTGGTAGCACAAGATGTTTGTACTGCTTATGTTCTGAAAACGTGTATTATGATAAATATAGAAAAGATTTAGTGAATATCCTATTTAGTTAGAGTTATACGAATATTATGGATATTATAGTTATCTTGTAAAGGGATCCTTGTTCTATAAAAGGAGATCCTAGGTTATAGTTTATGTACGATTGGTTTAGAGAGATTCAAGGTTGTGTAACCCTAGTGATAACATAGATCACTCGTATATGTTCATCAATAATATTGAATCGTTTTGGTTAAACATTGTCTTCATTGTTCATACAAATACTTTACTGTTCCATTCATATATACAATACACAATATCTTCTAAGTATTAACTAGTAAATTCCGCATGCTAGTTAGTATTACTCAAAGTATCTCTAACACAAGGAGTGTGTTTAGATCCCCTCAAGTGGTATCAGAGCCAGGTTCTGATACTTTGAATTAGAAGATCCAGAAGAACTCTTTCAACAAGGAAGATGGACATGGAGTGTTGGGAATTAAACTAACAGTTAGTACTGCAAGGTATGAAGTTAGTACTGTCAAGCATAAAGTTACAACAGATGAAGAATGTACTAACAGTAATAAGTCAATTAGTACTGCTCCCACAAGAAAGTTAGTACTGGTTATAAGATAAAGACAGAAGATGAAAGACGCATAAAGATATATATAGAAAAGATGTAATGTATATCTTATTAAGATAGATTGATACGTATAATAGTTTTACTTGTATAGGACTCCTTGTTCTATAAAAAGAGATCCTTGGTTAGGGTTTTAAAATATATCAGTCATACATATTATTGTAAGAGCTTCAAGTTTGTTGAACCCTAGTGATATTCAAGATCACTCGTAATATATTGAAGCTAATCGTTTGGTTAAATATTGTGTTCTTACCTTTACTGTTACATTCACACAATCACATATATTACCAAACACAAAATATTCTAAGTGTTAGCTAGTAAATTCCGCGTGCTAGTTAACATTAACTCAAAGTATCTTCAACACAAGCCGTGTGTTAAGATCCTATCATGGAGATAACCCAAACCAATGTTGCTGCAAAGTTGCCAATACTCAAGCCCAATGAATTCGACATGTGGAGGTTAAGGATTGAGCAATACTTCTAGGTGCAAGATTATGCACTCTGGGAAATTATAGAAGAAGGGAATTCATTCAAGCCTACAACCACAACATCAATTAAAATGTTAAAGTTGTGAAAACTGTGCAGACAAAGCCAGTGACTGCAGAAGAAAGAATTCAGATGAAGAATGACATTAAGGCAAGGAGTATGCTAATGATGACAATACCTAATGATCAACTCTTGAACTTCAGCAAGTTCAAGGATGCCAAGTCATTATTTGAGGCTATTGTTGCTAGATTTGGTGGGAATGAAGCCACCAAAAGGACACAAAAGACACTTCTCAAGCAACAATTTGAGAACTTCTCAGCAACAAGCAATGAATCATTGGATCATATGTTCAACAGGCTTCAGAAGCTTGTAAGCCAACTTGCAGTTCTTGGAATTGAAATACCACAAGAAGATTTAAATTCCAAATTCTTGAGAAGTTTACCATCAGAATGGGCTATGCATGTTGTTGTCTGGAAGAACAAGCCAGACATTGATTCTATGAGTCTGATGGATTTGTATAGCAACTTCAAGATAGTGGAGCAAGATGTGAAGAAGGTTGCTGGAACAAGCTCAAGTACTGAGAATATGGCATTTGTGTCAACTCCTAGTAACTCAAGTTCTGAAAAAGTGGAGGTTGGTGCAGCAGTTGGTACTGCTAATTCAAACATTGGTACAGCTAGCACATCAAGCAGTACTAAAGGCATTATGGATGAGACAACTTGCTATGCATTCCTAACAACCCAGCATAATGGATCCATGTTGACATATGAAGATCTTCAAGAGATCAATGATGATGATCTGGAGGAGATGGATATTAAATGGCAAATATCTCTTCTTAGCATGAGGGCTAGGAAATTCCATCTGAGAACAGGGAAGAAGATTACCATAAACAGAAATGATACTGCTGGTTATGATAAGTAAAAAATTGAATGCTCTAATTGGCATAAGATGGGTCATTTTTCAATGGAGTGCAGAAGGCCAAGACAACAAGATGGCAAGAACAGAAGCTATGGAAGCAAGACCAAGGAAGTGGAGATCACTGACTCAAGCTCAAAGGCTATGGTAGCCATTGATGGTTTAGGATTTGACTGGAGCTTTATGGAAGAGGAGGAAGTAGCACCTACTGAGATGGCACTCATGGCTTTCTCTGATTCTGAGGTACAATTTTCTAAATGTTCTAAATCATGTGATGCTTTAAAAGAACTAGAAACTCTTAGGAAACATTATGATGAACAAAGAATAGAGCTAAACAAGACCAGTTTTAATTTGGCAAATCATAAGAGGGGTTTAGCTGTCTTAGAAGAGCAAATTGTTCATTATAAAAGCAATGAGTCTAGTTTTTCTGATACTATAGGATTGCTTAAAAGAGATTTAATGTTTAGAGATGCTGAAATTAACATGTTAAAAGCTGAGGTTGATAGACTTAAACAGGATAAAGAAAACATTCAACTAAGTGTTGACACTCTTGAATACACATCAAAAGGAGTTCAGAAATTAATTGAATGTCAAATAATCAACAAGGCTAAATCAGGTCTAGGTTATAACTCTGTTCCACCTCCTCATAGAGGAATACCTGCACCTCCAGGTATAGACCTAGAACACACAGGTTTGCCTGAATTTCAACTATCCAAGCTAGAATATGGTCCTCAACCAAAGGAGAAGGTAGTAGTTGACAAGCCTGTAGAAGTAAGTGTAAGCTTTGAGAGTGCAAGTGATAAATCACTCTCTGAGGACAAGGTGTCCTCTGCTAGGGATTCAGATGCTCTAACCATAGAGGATTGGACTACTGATGATGATGATGAGAATGATCAGGTTAAGGTTAAACCTGATAGTGTTAAGGTAGAAGGAACAAGAGTTCCTAAGGTGGTCAAAAATAATACTGTTAGGCCTAAAACCAATGTTAGACATGTTAGGCAACCAGTAAGATATAGTGAAATGTATAGAACCACACACAAGCCCAGAGGTAATCAAAGGAATTGGAACAATCTCAAGTCTCATCAACTAGGTGATGACTTTGTCTTTTATAGAAAAGCTTGTTTTAATTGTGGAGAGTTTGACCATCTTGCAGCTTATTGCAACAAAAGGGTAAATGGGTATACAAATCATAAGGTGAACTTAGAAAGACCTCAATTTCACTCTAACCTTGCCAGAATGACACCTAGAGTAGTTCTATTGAAGTCTGGACCAAAATCACTTAGTACTGCTAGACCAGCAGTTCATACTGCCAGACTAAATAAGACTTTTTACCCAAGACAAGCAGTTCAAATTGCAAAAACATTTTTCAAATCTTCACCATCAACTGCTAGAAGGCCATTTCATAACAAAGCAGTGGTAAAGAACCAAATTTGGAAACCTAAGGTTACAACTGTAAACCCAGCAGTTTATACTGCTAGGCAAGCAGTTAATACTGGTTGTTTTAAAAACACTGCTAAGGAAAAGATAGGCAATGGTATTAATACATCAGCATCATGGGTTTGGAGACCACTTCAATCCAATGGTGCACCAACTATTCTAAAAAGGTTTAATTATATTGATGCAAGAGGAAAACCAAAGTCAGTGATGGCTTGGGTTCCCCAAGGAAATTAATTTCCTTGTTTATGTGCAATGTTAGTCATGTGCTTATAATGTTATGAGCCAAGTGCTTTGCACTTTGTCTTCTATTTTTGGACTAACAATTGCAGGTTGATTGGAGTTTGTGAATTAAGTGTTTAATGCTTTGGATGGTGAGGTGCTTTGGAATTTCAAGTGTGTGACCTGTGCACATAACAAATGGTAATTGGTTCACCATGTCTAACCCACATCAAGAACCAACTAGTCCAGAGCAAACAGTTTCTGGTAAAGACTTTTCAAATCCGTTCATGGTTGATACTTTACCAAAAACTATATGGTTATCGACTCACCATATCTCACAGTGAAGAGTTGGCTAGTCCAAAGCAAACGGCTATTGGTAAAGACACATCAAATCCGTTGATAGCTGATAGTTTGTTAAAAACTATATGTGAGCAGTATTGTTTTTAAATCATTAATAAGTTTATACTGCTCATTAAAAATTTTCTTAAAAATTAGTACTGCTAGTGCAAAGTTTGTACTGCTAATGTAAACTTTCTACTGCTGAACTAGCCGTTGGAACTGCTGTGTCAGTAACAGATTTTTTAACTAGCCGTTAGGTAAAAACTGTTATTTACCATATATATATATAGGGTTTTTGTTTGGATAATTATTTTCTTTCCATATTTTACTCTAAATCTTTATAAAGATAATTCTTATCCCTTACGCAAAACTCTCAAACCCTAACAGTACCTATATAAAAACCCAATTGGCTTTTCACACCTTTAATTGAACCTCAAACGATCAATTTTCTGTTATAACTTGGATCATTAAAAATGGTTGTTTTGGAGTTAGTTAAGATGCATAATCAGGTTGCTTTTCTAGAGAAAACAGAGGAAGGGGATGGACCTAAGTTCTATGAGATTGTGGATTTTCTCAACAATTCCTACATAAGGTATGCTTTGACTGTTAATCCCACTCTCTATTCCTCACAAATCAAACAGTTTTGGCAGACTTCATCTGTCATAACCCTTCATGAAGATGATGAGGATACACCTATCACTGCACTTAGTGCAACTGTGGATGGGCAAACCATCTATGTTATAGAAAAATCTTTAAGGAAACATCTCCATTTAGATGATTCAGTTTGTATCATAGACTTGCCAAACACATAAATTTTACATCATATTTCAAATATGGGGTATGACACATCCAACAGACTTTTAACTTTTAAAAAGGGATGTTTCTCACCTCAATGGAGATTTCTAATACATACACTTCTTCACTGTATCTGTCCTAAAAGAACCTCATGGGAGCAATTCAGTAGCAATATTGCTATTGCTCTTGTGTGTTTATCCACTAACAGAGTTTTTAATTTTTGAAAAATGATTTTTGAAAGTATGGTGAAGAATGTGACATCTCCAACAAAATTTTTGATGTACCCAAGGTTCATTCAAACCATTTTAAATGCAAAGAAAAGTAAGTTACTTTCCCATAAAACTGTTTTTCCTACTCCTTGCCTGCAACAAAAAGTGTTTCAAAATATGGCAATGGCAACTAGGGGTTGGAATGGGGAAATAACACCATTATCTCAAGATATGCTTGCTCAAATTCAAAATATACAGGGTGAAGGGTCAGTCAACCCAACTGAGCCCCAACACACACCCATTGTGGTTCCAGAAATAACTCACACACCCCCAGTCACCACAACCTATAGGAGAAGAACCAGAAAGGAGACTATGGTTGCTCAGCCTAGTCCTCCTACTCAAACCATTGAAGCAGATGAGCCTATCAATTTTGATAGTATGGGTGGGGCTGACACTACTGCTTCTGGCTTAGTAGCTGGGTAGGCCAGTGTCAACATAACTAAGACCCCTACCATGGTAACATCTAATGTGCCAAGTCCTACAAGACTTGCCACAGGTGATGAAATCCCAGACCAAATGGAAAATTTGGGTGGTTCAGGAGTACATCCTAGTCCAACTAGGGTAGAAACAGAATCTATGCCCCTTGATTCACCTCTCCTAGCAGGTAACACAGCTAGAAGTGATAAGGGTAGGTCTACACTTAATGAATTGATGGTTTGTGACAACTCGTAATTTCAGGTCATTTTCCAAAACTTCGACAATTTACTATTTAACATTCACTATTCATGGTCATCATTCATCATTACGTAAACTAGGTTTACGGGTATTCAAATGCGCATAACCAGTATGGTTTAGCTGTGTAATACCCAAAAATCTAAAACATGTAAAAAGACCAAAATACCCTTACAACTTAAAATTTGATTAATAAGTGTATAAAGCATCAAACTAATCCCGAACCTTTGAAAATGATCAAGATATGAAGCAAAGAAAATCCTACAATTATATTTGACATTTGTAAATTACGAAAAATGATGAACACACACAAAAATAAAGGTGGCCGATTATTACATATTATTATGTGTTATTAAGTATTATTATTAACCTTACAAATCCTTTTAAATAAAAAATAAAGAGAAGATAATCATAAATAATTTGAGGATCTCACAAAATCAGAGATTTGACTTTATCACAACCCTTGGGCTAAAATCCATGCCCCCTCCTCACCACTTTACACGGTTTTAATATTTGTTACCTTTTATAGTTCTTTATACGCCCTAAATCAAACCAAAAACTCTCAAAACCTCACATGATTTTTCTGGAGGCTGTGGTTATTTTTCCTAGGTTCACACACGTCCAAGGAAGTCAGTAAAAATAGGCTAGAGTTCGTGGTTTCATTCATTTGTTCGTAAGGGTTTTTGCTTGTCGATCAAGTTAAGCCGAGAGGTAAAATTCCATTCGATTCATATGATCATTCTAATCACTTCTTGCTATTTTTCCCATGTTTCTTACATCATATATGTCACATAAAAATTAATCAAATCGAACCATGCAATATAAATTGATCGCTATGATTTTAAGGGATAAAAACGTACGTACAATCTATAACAGGTCATACGAATTTTTTGGGTTGAAAACTTATTTTATTTGAGCTCTATACGACCTATACATCAATGGAAAAATATTGGTTTGATTTGTTAAAGGTCATATAACCCATGTCGAATTATTCTCTAACCGGATTTAAAAGAAAAACAAGAAAAGAAAAGAAAACCTAAGAAATGATTTTAGGGTTAGGGTTTTTGTACTTAGATCTGGTCATTTAATGCTTACTAATGATTGGTAATGATTGTTTGATGAGTGGATGAACTAGGGTTTGTTTTTGCATATTAGAAGTATTATACGATTTGATAATAAAAATAAGAAGGGTGTGTTTTGCCAACTTTGAAACTTGTGGGATATTTTTGTAGTGTTATTTAGGTCTGTACTAAGGTGGGAAAAATATAACTTGAGGGTCCTAAGTGTAAATATTGCAAGAAAAGAATTTAATTGTAATTATATGGTACGAATTGTAATTAATTAAAGTAGAGGGACTAAAAGTGTAAATTCAAGAAACTTGAAGTTATTCTGTGTAAATAATGTTATTAAGGGTGTAATGTGTAATTTTGAGTATTTATGGGCTTAATATGTAATTATTACTAAATTATGGTTTTAATTATAAGTTTTGTAAAGTTAAGGGACCAAATGTGTAATTTCTAAATTCTGAGGGATCTAATTCGTAATATACATAAGTCTGAGGTTACATTCTAAATTTTGTAAAATGAGGTGCTTGTTTGGTAAATATAAGTATTGTAGGGATTTAATTATAAAATATGTAAATATAAGTTTGTTTTGGAAATTATATAACTAGAGGGGTATAAACTGTAAATTGTGAAACTTGAGAGATCAAAATGTCATTCTGAATAATATGAGTATTTAATTCAGTAACTTAAAGTATTTTCATGTTAGACCTTTGAACTTAATGAATTTACAAATAAAACCCTAAACTATGTAAACTTGTCATAATTATCCTTAAACTTTTGTAACTTGATAAATGTACCTTACTTCCATAATAATCTTAACAAGGACTTAACCTAATCTGTAATATTAATAACTTACTAAATCTGGAAAGTTACTAAAAATAGAAAGTTACTTAAAATGGAAAGGTAAACTAAAAGTAATAATCTGAGTTAGAATATTTTGTAATGCCGTCTTCTACTCCTTTAGGTATAAAGAAGAAGAAGCCCTAATTTTGTTCCGTGTTTGTCTTGCTTATTTTGCTTAGCTAATAAGGTACAGAAATTCTGCCCTCTTTCAGTAAGGGTTCTTCATTCCTTTTCTTTAAGTTTTTCATTTCCTTATTAGGATTCCCGATACCATTGCTATGTTCCCTCCTATTTGTGCACCTTTCATGTGATCTCTTTGTTTGTGAACCCTTGATGTGTTTCCTTTGTTCTGGATCTTTTTGTTGTGATCTCTTGTCCTGAACCCTGACCTGTGAACCTTGTTTTGAAACTTAATCTGATATACCCGTTGTAAAACTTGATTTGATTTTGAGATAAACCTTAACCTGTTAAATCCTTATTTGAACCTAATTGATTTTGAACCATCCTTAAACTACATATGAACCTGTTTGGAAGAAAAAAAACTATTTTAAAAGAAGCGACACCACTTCTAATGGATGTTATTAAAAGTTTTGGAAGACCATTTTATGAAAACTATTTTGTAAGATCAGTTGTTATGAAAACCATTTTTGAAGGAGGGTCTTAAATGAATTTTAAATAGAAACCTTTGTAAATAAACTGTTGCTATGAAACTTTGATTATAGACTCTTGTCATACTCTTTTGAACCATTTGATATAGTCCTTTTGATTCTAAATTGAACCTATGATATTTAATTCAGAACTGGTTGACATGAACACTTGCCATGTACCCTTAGGATATGACCTTTTGATTATTTGATAGTACGTCTGACCTTTGACCTACAGTTTGATATTACGAGCCAATCACTAGGCATGAGGGTTTCATGTCCATGTCATTGACGCACCTCTGACATGACTCTAGGGCAGGAGAGTGATGACCTGTTCCGTCCCTTATTTATTATTTGCTATGGCCATTATGATTATTATTATTGATTTGTCTGCGGGGGCGTATGGGTGCATCCTAGATTTGACATGTTATCTGTTTATTGTTATTTGTTAATTGTTATATTTGTCTGGTGACTGATGGTGTGTGCGATACACGTCTTTCACATTGTCTGGGAGCTGATCACTCCATTGATACATGAGGACACCCCTCATAGTATCTGCTTACTTGAGAGGTATCCCCTCTAGATTACTTATATGTTTACACTTTATGATATTATCTGTTATCTGGGCTCGTGATAGATTCCTGTTTTCTTTATTTTATGAACCTTACGAATTTCCTTGTTACTTATTCCCTATTTATTCCTGATTCTTATTCCTACACCCTGATTTTATCGGTATGATTTGTATTCCTGATTTTCTTGATCCTGCTGTCTATTATTGTTTTGTTACCGTTATATCTGTTCACTGAGCTCTCGTAGCTCAGCCGCGTTTTCTTTTTCACACGGCAGGTATTAGTAGGAAGCTGGGAATGGGCGAAGAGTGTACCTTGGACTTAGAAGATTGGATAGTTATGCTGCGTTAGAGTTGGATTGAAGACATTATGTTTTAGAATAAGTTTTGGAAGTTTTAATTGTAACCATTTAGATTCAATATTTCATTTGTAATCCTTGAATTGTTGTATTACTGTATTAGTATGCTTTGTTTTGATCTGATATGTATCCATTGTTGTGATATCTTTACCCTTGTCGGGTCGGGGTGTTACAATTTATGGTATCAGAGATAACAGGCTGCGACTCATAATACATTTACCCTTCACCTGTGAATCCTTGGCCACTAAGTTTCCACTGTAGGCGCTCGTAGGACAACCTTTGAGAATTTTGCTTTAGGATTTCCCTATAGGAACTTAAATCCTGACCAGTGAGGAGTGAATAGATTATAAGGCATTTTGTTTAAGTAGTATTGCTTCCGCATCACTCTGATTCGTGCCTTGCTTTTGGTTAAAGCCTATTGAAATCACACTTGGAAATTTAGAGCTTATGCCTTGCACCACCTAAGAATTGAACTTAAATAAAACCTGAAGCATTGAAAATTGCATAGTAGTCATCCGACACTATTTGATCCTTGCTTTCAGATTCCGACTCCAACCTCCGAACCTTTTGTTAATCATCCTGATGCCTCTTCGGGCATTTGAGAATTCCCTTGACAATGATGTACTTGATACATTCCGTCAGTTGTTTCTTGCTTCCGATGATCATCTATGAAACTTTTGACACTATTTAATTTCGTCTTAACCATCCCTGTTTCCATAAGAAGTCTAGTGTTCTTATAAGGATTGATTGACTGATCATCTAATATTGACGACTATCCTCTTATGTCTCACCTTTGGCGTTTAAAACAATTTTGAAACCCCTACCATGATTACCGATTGTTAAATCTTGCTACCGCTACCTGATTTTGACTTTCACTTCCAATCCGTTTGATAAACAGTTAATATTTTCCGACCATTCTGAGGGCCGTTTAACCCTAATGTGGTTGACACCTTCTATAAATCATTTTCCATGCTGGATATAAATGTATCATCCGATACTATTCTGTCTTGCAAATTCCACACTACTCCTATGAGAGCTCTAATGAATATTAACCATGAATTTAGGAAGTTTATTCCTTGAATGACGAATCTTATTTGCCAATCAGTTTTCCTTTGGAACGATGAGATGCAAATACTATCTCCGTAGGAAATTGTTAAAAGAGCATGATGATGCTGATAACTGATATTTCTATACGTCCCACTTTGACAGTATACGATGTTCGTATTACCGATTATTCGCAACCTACCTGCCATTTGTGCTAAATAGCTAATAAGGTTTCAACACCTTAAATTGTCCACCTATAAATCTCCACACTATACTGAACCATGTACTCGACTTTGACATATGAACTATCCGTCTGGTTTAATAACCATATTCGTCTTGCGTATCTGTTTACTATTGATATACCTGATTTTGGAGATCTTTTGATTATTGATTGGCTGGCTCTTCGTGAAAGCTACCATAAGACTACCGTATTTGAAATGTGATTCTTAACAATCTACTCCATCCTACTTTTGTTATGATAACCTCTAATCGCTCAAATCCGTTAAGCTTAAGACTGCTATGGAAATACTTACCCTGATCTCTTTTGATCGTCAAATTCTCCTGACACCTATTAGTATCCACCATTAGAAAGTTTTGACATTGGAAGTCTTGTTGTACAAAATTTTCTGGTGCTTTCTGATGAAACTTTTGGGTATATCTTCTGATTGAGAAGTAAAATTGACTTTGAACCGATATCAACCGACGAACCATGATTGAGAGATTGAAGAAGCTGATGAGACATGTTTTTGTCCACCTTGAATACCCCTATCAAATTATGAAGAAGAAAGAGAAAATTTTGCGTCAGCGTATCAACTATCGTAAACCTAACCGTAATTCTAACCGTAATCACTTTTCATTTCCGCATATCAATGATTAAATTATTCTATCCTTGTAAACTCTCTATCAGACGACCTCATTTAATGTTTGAAGGACTGAAGAAGCAACTACAAGAACTCCTAAGATAGGAGATGACTAACTGAGAGCAACTTCCGTAAAGTATTTTAGTTTTATTCGTAAAGATTGGTGATACGAATTAGATATGAAGTTTTCCCTGAAACGATTCATGAAAACTGTTTTCGTACTTATTGTGACCATCATGAGTTTTAAATAATGCCAATTGTATTGGCTAATGGAATCATGTTTTTCGTGAGTAATTGGACAACTGTCATAGTATGACATTGTGCTGTGCTCTGAGACAAACGAGGAACACGTAGATCATTTTCGTATTAAGTTGAATGACCCTTTGTTCTGGAAGAGTATATTGATTGGCATTCAGAGATTGTAGCAGACAATACTACCAGGCATCCAGTGACGAAAGCAACCTGAGTTGGCGAATTTCGAATGGTGCTAGGAGACCTGTCAAAGACACACAGCCTTACTTCTTTATTCATTTTAGTTGTACTAAGATGAATTGAGAGTAGAAGCAGGCTCGTGAATGGGTGATGCACAGCAACTATGACAAAGATTCAGGTTACCACACCACAGTTCCAAGAAGAAGTACCGAAGGCTTGAGGGATCAGACTCAAGTTATAAATCCTTTTCACCAGATGACCATATGGACAAACATAGACAGACTGCTCGGAATTGAGAGAGAATTAAGAGCATGTATTGAATGGATGACGTAGTTCATTTCCGTTTGACCTATTTAAATTTCTACTACCTAATGATAAAATCCTTTGAATGGTTTAGATTCTCTATTAGTAATTCCACTCTGTGTTCATTCCACGTGTGTAGGACGATGATTTTGATATGTCAAATTTGACGAATGATGGATGACCTGATGCTTTTAATGATGTACCAAATTCGGATAAACATTCTAGATATGTTCCGTTAACTCCTTCGAGTGATTCGTTAGAGTATTTGACTTTGATGACCTCTAAGACCGTAGGGAGACTAGGTGGATTAAGATTAGTTGTTCTGTTCACGACTTGAGATGAAGTATGACCATCATGAGGGCATATTTATATGATGCCAGTATTATGACGTCTGGCCAACGTGATAATACTTACATCATATAACGTGCACTTGTTGTGGGCATCTGATATTTCGAGAAGTACCTTAGAGCTTTAGAAATTCCGATAACTGTTTGAGATCATCTGCGTTAGTGAGACTTTAAGTTCATTCTAACGTTACGCGTAATCTGCTTTCACCGTTATGCGAATGGATACGCCTGGATTCTCGTCACGCATTCTGCTGACCTATGAACTTCCAATAATAATCTTAGGTCCTGTTATAGAACTTCTGCTAATTGATGTTATCGATAATCCATCTCTGTATGTTCCAATCTAAACTGTCAAATCCAATTCTGTGGATGACTCGTTGATGAACTCAAATAAGTACATTTTATTACTATCATTTATCCTATTTATTTGACTTGTTTTACTATATTATGTATGAGGATTGATACTTAATTGTTTACTTTTGTAATTCTCAGGTAAAAACAAGCATTTGGTGAAACTTGGCGATTTTGGACTAATAATGGAGCAAAACGTACATAAAGTGGAAGTCTACTGACATGAACAAGATCAAGTCAATTCTGCTCCAGATGCGCCGCATCTCACTATCAACATGCGCCGCATCTCTATCAAGATATCACCAGATACGATCCAAGATACAAGAGGACATGCGCCGCATCTAATAAAGAGTTACGCCGCATCTACTGGCGGTGTACGAATATTCCTGAATATTATAATCTTGGACCCCACGCGAAGTTAAGTACATGCGCCGCATCTACTTAAGTAGATGCGCCGCATCTTCCCTCAGACACAAACTATAAATACCCCGTAGACCAGACAAAGTTCGGAGATTCAGAAGTTCGAAAACCTAAAGACCGAACAGAAGAGAAGGACGAATTCAGTCAAGAAGGCAGCACAAGACACACCCAAATCGAAGATACAAGAGCTGTAAGAAGGTGCTGCATGTATTTAATTCATTAAGTAGTTTTGTTTTATTGTTTTAGCAAACTTTAATTCATC
The DNA here is from genome assembly GCA_021014915.2 of Artemisia tridentata subsp. tridentata. NCBI lineage: Eukaryota > Viridiplantae > Streptophyta > Magnoliopsida > Asterales > Asteraceae > Artemisia > Artemisia tridentata. The sequence continues at coordinate 300,622,335 of CP139505.1, read as the reverse complement.
AGGATTGGTGGCTTGTGTAATGTGACAACGGAAAGATTGCACTCCCTTTAATACTTGCTTTCCCATCAATTAAAGTTTATATGTTGATGTCTTTGGTTACTACTTATTAGTGCATTGACCACCTCTGTGTTTATTAGTGGCTTGCGGGCACCCGACTGCGGGACAAGGTGTGGCTCCCACGGTTGTTTCTAAATTGATCACTTAGGAATAACTTTTAGACATAAGTCGTCATTAAGGGTTTACTCGCCGATGAGAATAGGACCAACGAGAAAGGGTTAATTACATACACTTCATATAAAGCTATCAATAAAACAAGTGACAATCTACTTAATCATAAGGACAGCCCTCTTATTGTCTCAAGTATCTATCTGTGTACGTGTGTGCTACTTGCTGATTCGTGCCTATTTGTTTATTTTATTATTTAATTGCAAACAAAACTGTGCCAGTCTCTCAGGCTGAAACCCCCTTGCGTTAGGATATTAAAATACTGATTAGATTAACGAGATTATACGTTCCACTCTTAGTGATCGACACTCTACTTACCATTATCTTCATACTGACCGGGTACACTGCTCGTTAAGTGTGTGTGTTATTGATAAGTCGGCTAAATATAAATTTAAAACTTGAGTAGGCATTAAAACTGCTAAACCGCAACGACACATCACGCGCATCAAGTTTTTGGCGCCGCTGCCGGGGAGTGAATTGTTATTTTCTGTTAATTTGATTAGTATTTTAATTAGGTTATTTTTCTTTTTATTAGATTAAATTGCATCATTGTACTATTTTGCATACTTGTTGTATTGTGTGTTAATTGTTTTCTTTTATTTTTGTGTGTTTTATTTTTGTTTGTGTGTTTAATTTTTGTTTTTATTTTTCGTATTTTTCTGTTCTGCTATCGTTGTACTGTGCTAAATCGAACGATACGGCGCATCTGATCTCTCAGATACGGCGTATTGCGTTTAATTTTTTTATATACAACGCGTTTAATTAATTCGATACGACGCATCTTTTCCCAAGATACGGCGTATCTGTTTTTAATAAGAAAATTTTTCTAAGCGATAAAATAATACGACGCATCTTCTTTTGAAGATACGGCGTATCTGATTTTGATAAAAAAAATTTTCTGAACGTTAAACGCCATACGACGCATCTGCTTTCGCAGATACGGCGTATCTATTATTTTAATTAAAAACAGTTTGCGAATTATTAAACAAATACGGCGTATCGATTTCCGTCGATACGGCGCATCTTACTGAATCAAAAATCTTTTATTTTTAAACGTAACGAAAATACGGCGCATTAACTTTTGTTAAAACGACGAATATAATTTGATAAATATAGTTGATTTTTGATATTTACTTTGATCGGTCCGCTACTCTCGTGTGCAAGTTGTTTATTTTTCAGGATAAATGATGACTCAAGCATCACCAAGAAGGATTACATTCTGAACCAAACCAAGAGACGCTAGCTGAAGTGACCGAACATAAGACGGGAAGAGTGGAGGAAAACTCAGTACTGGTAACATTGAACTACTTTAATTCTTGAAGTAGAATCCCAGGTTAACTCTACGATAATTCAACTGCCCAAAGGAAAGTTCTCTACACTATGATCTCAGTTTTATTATCCTTATTATACGTCTGATTCAATTCGTAATCTTAATTTTGTATGCTCAAAAACGATATTTGTTCCTAACCTCGGAATAAATCCTTATCCACTAAACAATAAGATTACGATTATTAATGAAACGTTTATGCCTATTACTCTTATTTTGAATTCATCTATATGGTGTGCCGTTTTTACCCAAATTTGATGTATAAGGAACTGTGTTGCGGAGGCCAAGGTACGTTCTTCATTTAAATTTCGTTAACTAACATAGAGATACGGCGGATCTAAATATCCGAAGCGCCGTATCCCTGACCAACTAGGACTTATTGACTAGTCAACGGAATTAACTAGATACGGCGCATCCCAATTCTCTAATACGGCGCATCGTGTCGCCCTATAAATACGACGGGAATACGCCGCATAAATACACACAGTTAAGAACACGCACTAAAATTATACTCGAAATTCGATCATCTTTCCTTAATCCGCCTTTAATCCGAGCATTAAAACGTTCTCCTAATCACAAATACTAAGGTAATTGTTACATTTCGATTTAATTTTGATTAATACGAAAATTAGGGTTTATAGGATTGAATCGATTCGCGCTTAAACGATATAGGGATATGATTAGAACTTGGATTTAATTATTTCCCCTAAGTTAATTTTAGATTCGGACATCGAATTTGGCACTAATTGAATCGACCGAAAATTTAGATTTTGGGTTTGATTTTGAATATTTAGCGGGAAGGTGAATTAGCTGTGGTTGATTAAGATATTTGAACTGATATAAGGAGAATATTATACTGTGATATTTAGTGGAAGTTTACGTCACGGATACGGATTCTTGAAAAACGTGCCTAACCCTTTATTTTATGCTGATATGCTTTTAGATGCGGCGCATCTAGGTTGATTAATGCGGCGTAACGACCTATTTCAAAATTGCTAAAATTTTAGATGCGCCGTATTGATTAACCTGGATACGACGCATCTCAATACGCCGCATTCCTTTTATTGCCCCGCATCCCTTATACTTATACAGATACGCCGCATTGATTTAATCAATGCGCCGCATCTACCTGACTTACAGACTGTTTTCTGACTGTGGATGTTTATTGCAGATGGAGTTACCTGAGCCTGCACGTAGACACCCGTGGCTTCGTTTTGAAACGATGGGGCTAGCACAGGGTGTTGTTGATGATTATATGACTAAGCTCAGAAAGTTTTATCAGAGGAAAGTATTCAGTGTTCCGGTTTTGAATTTTGACAGCATCAACAATATTGACGAGGGTAACGCTGCTGAAAGTTTGAGAACTAGGTTGGAAATGATATACAAAGATGGGGAGGGGCAGATTTTGTTCAGATCCTACGCCTGGGAAAGGTTGTTCAGGATAGAGGAACCGTTAATTAAGGTTTTGATGTTGGAGTTTTTCTGCACTTTACACTATAGGGAGACTGATCCCGGTCTCGACACGTTTGACACTCTAGTATTCAGATTGGGTGGTTTTGAGAGAAGGATGTCTATGGGACAGTTTATACTTGCTCTTGGGTTGCATACTACAGCAGAGATGGCATCTCCTGGTTTTACTGATTATTGGGCTAACAGCTTGAGAGTTGTTTCAGATCGTGGGGAGTTGGGAGGTTACTGGGTTGAGATTTCATCTGGAGGTGATTCTACCTCCACCACTCCCTCGTACACACTGATTAGAGAGCCGATAAGGAGGCTTTGTCATCGCCTGATTGCCCTAACTATTGCCGGAAGGGGACAATCCCCTGAGAAGGTAACTACTTTGGATCTTTTTCTCTTGCGGAGCATGGACGGGGGAGCTGTGGTGAACATCCCTCACTTCTTAGCACATTATTTACACCGAGTTGCTCCAGGGAGAGATGGTAGGAGCCAGATGACTGGGGGCCATTTTGTCTCTCGTCTTGCTAGGCATTTTGGGATATTAGGTGATGAGATTCCCGGTGATCTTCCAGTTGATGTTGCTAGATTGCCTAGTATGGATGCGGATTATCTTGCGACGAGGCTTGGGATATGTGAAGAGATGATAGATGGGTACTTCTGGGCACCACTTGGACCACCTAGGCCTGCTGAGCCAGAGCAGGGGGATGCTCAGGCAGCCCCGGCTGCTGCTCCTGCTCAGGAGGAGGTACATGCACCAGCACCAGCTCCCCGCACTATTGGACAGAGAGTCGAGAGAGTGGAGCTGGAGGTTAGGTCATTGAGGGAGCTCTGGAGGCGCAGAGAGTTGAACTCGCTGGAGTGAGGAGAGATACGAGTTGGCTGGTCGACGGTGTCAGTAGGTTGATGGCTCTTAATGGGGTCAGCCACAACCTCCCAGACGGTGCTTATGTGAGAGGGATTATCAGATACGAGCGCAGGGTCCGCCCCAGGACAGACGGAGCTAGCACTTCAGGGGCCCAATCAGATGACGTGACTCCTGACCAGCCCATGGATTGACTACTCTTTGCATTTTCATTATGGACACGTTTTCCCGTACATTACTTATATTAATTTTGGATTGTACTGACAACTATTCTCATGTTTATATTTAATGTTTCAGTTATGTTTCTTGTTATATCTGACGAAGACTGGCATTAAGTTCAGCACGAGAGTACGAGAGGACGTATGAAATCAGACCGTGGAACGAGTCATTTTGCAACAGACTGTTAACAGTCTGTTTGGTTACTACATGCGCCGTATCTGCTTAAATAGATGCGACGCATCCTATCCTTTATTTTAATTTTTTTCTGCGTTTTTTTTTTTATTTTTCGACTTTAAAACTTTTTATCAGTTATTTTAATGCGGCGCATCCCTGGTTAAGGATGCGGCGCATCTTTATTCTGATCCGTATTAATTCCAGGCTCGATACGGCGTATCTTCTTCAATAAGATACGGCGCATCGACTGACCTGATGATTTTCAGTTTTCATTTTTAAGTTTTATTTTTATCTAACTACTAATGTATTATGCAAGTTGAACCTTTCTTATCTTAGGTGTGTTTTAAAGTGTTGGTGGTATTATAGTTTCCTGAATTTCCTGTGGATAAATCAAGTATGAAGCTTTAACGTTCTAATCCACAAGAAAGATGATTTTTGCTCTTACACAAATGGAGGATCATACCGAGCAAATCTCAGGGGAGTTTTCTGTTCTAATTCTTTTTATTTTCCAGTTTTTAACCTTTTATACAAACAACGAGGACGTTGTTTAACTTAAGTGGGGGATAGGAGAATTAGAACACTTAACACTTACTTGTCCTAAACTTAACACTTACTTGTCCTAAACTTTTTCAAAAATTATGCTTAAATTGTGCTTAATATATCAAACTTAAAATTTTTTAGCATGTTTTTGTTTAAGATCTAAGTTACATAACTGCACACATGACGTTATTTTCAAAAATTGTGATTTTTCCAAAATTCACAAATCTATGAGTGTGCCGGTGACTTGTAAACTTTAGAACTTGGCTTGTATACTATTCGAGACCACCATAATGAGTATTATTGATATAATTGGAATGACTTGTCTAACTTGGTAAAAATTCTAGGATTACACCAAATAGCCTTTATATGTTATGTGTTATTAACTAACTACACTGGTTAGTTAACCCCCGTATAAACCCTTTTGTTACTCTCATTTTTAGAGTAAGATACCCCTAGAAAAACACTCAGAGCCATTCCTTTCGTTTCTTACACCTATGTTTAAAATGTTTCGTTACACCTTAAACCTTAGCCTACCCTGTAGATTAAGATCCGTGGTTGGTTAATTGCTATAGGCAGAGTGTGTTTCCTTACATTACCTGTGTTCGCGTGCGTAATTCATTATCTATGGTTAGGTCGGGAAATTGCACAATGCAATTGGAGTGAAAGTAAATATTGTATATTTTGGAGTTTATTTTTCGTGTGTTTACTACTTTCACTATTTACCATTATTTCTGAAAGTATGAAAAGTATAGAAAAATTATCCGGAAAGAAAGTTGTAGTGATGTGGTGAAATTTTACACATCTATGTTTATGTTTCAAAAAAAAAAAAAAAAAAAAAAAAAAAAAAAAAAAAAAAAAAAAAAAAAAAAAAATCGAAAAAATGAGAAAAGAAAAGAAAAAGAAGAGTTGGATGTTTGTTTTTAAACCAACGATGTAAAGTTATGTAAGTGGTCGATATCACCACTAGTTGTTATATATTTATGGATTGAATGGGAATTGGCAGTTATGGGAATGCCAATTAAGGTTTATTCTTTGATTAAGATTTTGTTGAGTATAATTCGTGTCTACCTAAAGCGTGTGTTTCAAGTGTTAAAGCGTGAGTTATTCAATGATATGAGTCTTATTCATGGGATGGTTGGGATAGTGATTAACCACACTTAGGATTTTAATTTATTTGTTTTGTTTATTTTTATTTTTACACCAATTTATATCCCAAATGTTATCCATACCCTTTACTATTCTTTATCCAACCAAACCTTTGATTTATTGAGATTAGGGATTTGAGCAATCTTAAGTATCGTAGTCGTGGATTCGGCTATGTATTTATGATTTTGTCGCCCTTTTTGATATATTATTATTGGTGAAGTTTGGACCTATCTTTAGCCTATTCGAGTTAAGGATTTGAGCAATTGCAAGTATCGTGTTCGTGGATTCGATCATGTATTTGTGATTTTGTCGCCTTTTCTGGAATTTGAGATCGATAGTGTAAATAAGAATAATTAACCCTTAAGCCTAAAAACCCTTTTTACCGCTTTAGACTTGTTATTCCTTAGCTTTAGTGGTGGAGATGTGTATACTTGCCAAGCTTATGATAGAATATTCGTCGCGACTGGACAGTTAAACGATTAGATTTGCTTTTATCGACTTATTTTATTTTACTTCTAATTCGTTAAGTGTTTAGTTGTGTGATTATAAATGAACGAATACATGCTTAAATATAAAAATAAATCCTAACATCTTTTAGGATACATTTTCATGAGATTTAATCTAAGGTTTACTTGGGGACAAGTAAAGTTCAAGTGGGGGGATATTTGATGAACTCAAATAAGTACATTTTATTACTATCATTTATCCTATTTATTTGACTTGTTTTACTATATTATGTATGAGGATTGATACTTAATTGTTTACTTTTGTAATTCTCAGGTAAAAACAAGCATTTGGTGAAACTTGGCGATTTTGGACTAATAATGGAGCAAAACGTACATAAAGTGGAAGTCTACTGACATGAACAAGATCAAGTCAATTCTGCTCCAGATGCGCCGCATCTCACTATCAACATGCGCCGCATCTCTATCAAGATATCACCAGATACGATCCAAGATACAAGAGGACATGCGCCGCATCTAATAAAGAGTTACGCCGCATCTACTGGCGGTGTACGAATATTCCTGAATATTATAATCTTGGACCCCACGCGAAGTTAAGTACATGCGCCGCATCTACTTAAGTAGATGCGCCGCATCTTCCCTCAGACACAAACTATAAATACCCCGTAGACCAGACAAAGTTCGGAGATTCAGAAGTTCGAAAACCTAAAGACCGAACAGAAGAGAAGGACGAATTCAGTCAAGAAGGCAGCACAAGACACACCCAAATCGAAGATACAAGAGCTGTAAGAAGGTGCTGCATGTATTTAATTCATTAAGTAGTTTTGTTTTATTGTTTTAGCAAACTTTAATTCATCAGGATTGGTGGCTTGTGTAATGTGACAACGGAAAGATTGCACTCCCTTTAATACTTGCTTTCCCATCAATTAAAGTTTATATGTTGATGTCTTTGGTTACTACTTATTAGTGCATTGACCACCTCTGTGTTTATTAGTGGCTTGCGGGCACCCGACTGCGGGACAAGGTGTGGCTCCCACGGTTGTTTCTAAATTGATCACTTAGGAATAACTTTTAGACATAAGTCGTCATTAAGGGTTTACTCGCCGATGAGAATAGGACCAACGAGAAAGGGTTAATTACATACACTTCATATAAAGCTATCAATAAAACAAGTGACAATCTACTTAATCATAAGGACAGCCCTCTTATTGTCTCAAGTATCTATCTGTGTACGTGTGTGCTACTTGCTGATTCGTGCCTATTTGTTTATTTTATTATTTAATTGCAAACAAAACTGTGCCAGTCTCTCAGGCTGAAACCCCCTTGCGTTAGGATATTAAAATACTGATTAGATTAACGAGATTATACGTTCCACTCTTAGTGATCGACACTCTACTTACCATTATCTTCATACTGACCGGGTACACTGCTCGTTAAGTGTGTGTGTTATTGATAAGTCGGCTAAATATAAATTTAAAACTTGAGTAGGCATTAAAACTGCTAAACCGCAACGACACATCACGCGCATGACTCGTCCGTCAAAATCCCATGTATTTCCCGCGTCTCTTCCGAGAAGACCCGATTATCATCTGTTACGTTCGATATATTATTCTTTTGATCTAGATTCGGTACGATTTGTCCTTATAGGAAACCGAAGTCTTTCATATTCCTGTTCACAGTCGGTTGTGTTTCCGTTTCGTTTCACCTCAATTTTCGAGGACGAAAATTTTTCTTTTAGAGGGGAAGAAGTTGTAATACCCAAAAATCTAAAACATGTAAAAAGATCAAAATGCCCCTACAACTTAAAATTTGATTAATAAGTGTATAAAGCATCAAACTAATCCCGAACCTTTGGAAATGATCAAGATACGAAGCAAAGAAAATCCTACAATTATATTTGACATTTGTAAAGTACGAAAAATGATGAACACACACAAAAATAAAGGTGGTCGATTATTACATATTATTATGTGTTATTAAGTATTATTATTAACCTTACAAATCCTTTTAAATAAAAAATAAAGAGAAGATAATCATAAATAATTTGAGGATCTCACAAAATCAGAGATTTGACTTTAACACAACCCTTGGGCCGAAATCCATGCCCACTCCTCACCACTTTACACGGTTTTAATATTTGTTACCTTTTATAGTTATTTATATGCCCTAAATCAAACCAAAAACTCTCAAAACCTCACACGATTTTTCTGGAGGCTGTGGTTATTTTTCCTAGGTTCACACACGTCCAAGGAAGTCAGTAAAAATAGGCTAGAGTTCTTGGTATCATTCGTTTGTTCGTAAGGGTTTTTGCTTGTCGATCAAGTTAAGCCGAGAGGTAAAATTCCATTTGATTCATATGATCATTCTAATCACTTCCTGGTATTTTTCCTATGTTTCTTACATCATATATGTCACATAAAAATTAATCAAATCGAACCATGCAATATAAATTGATCGCTATGATTTTAAGGGATAAAAACGTACGTACAATCTATAACAGGTCATACGAATTTTTTGGGGTGAAAACTTATTTTATTTGAGCTCTATATGACCTATACATCACTGGAAAAATATTGGTTTGATTTGTTAAAGGTCATATAACCCATGTCGAATTATTCTCTAACCGGATTTAAAAGAAAAACAAGAAAAGAAAAGAAAACCTAAGAAATGATTTTAGGGTTAGGGTTTTTGTACTTAGATCTGGTCATTTAATGCTTACTCATGATTGGTAATGATTGTTTGATGAGTGGATGAACTAGGGTTTGTTTTTGCATATTAGAAGTATTATACGATTTGATAATAAAAATAAGAAGGGTGTGTTTTGCCAACTTTGAAACTTGTGGGATATTTTTGTAGTGTTATTTAGATCTATACTAAGGTGGGAAAAATATAACTTGAGGGTCCTAAGTGTAAATATTGCAAGAAAAGAATTTAATTGTAATTATATGGTACGAATTGTAATTAATTAAAGTAGAGGGACTAAAAGCGTAAATTCTGGAAAATTGAAGTTATTCTGTGTAAATAATGTTATTAAGGGTGTAATGTGTAATTTTGAGTATTTATGGGCTTAATATGTAATTATTACTAAATTATGGTTTTAATTATAAGTTTTGTAAAGTTAAGGGACCAAATGTGTAATTTCTAAATTCTGAGGGATCTAATTCGTAATATACATAAGTCTGAGGTTACATTCTAAATTTTGTAAAATGAGGTGCTTGTTTGGTAAATATAAGTATTGTAGGGATTTAATTATAAAATATGTAAATATAAGTTTGTTTTGTAAATTATATAACTAGAGGGGTATAAACTGTAAATTGTGAAACTTGAGAGATCAAAATGTCATTCTGAATAATATGAGTATTTAATTCAGTAACTTAAAGTATTTTCATGTTAGACCTTTGAACTTAATGAATTTACAAATAAAACCCTAAACTATGTAAAGTTGTCATAATTATCCTTAAACTTTTGTAACTTGATAAATGTACCTTACTTCCATAATAATCTTAACAAGGACTTAACCTAATCTGTAATATTAATAACTTACTAAATCTGGAAAGTTACTAAAAATAGAAAGTTACTTAAAATGGAAAGGTAAACTAAAAGTAATAATCCGAGTTAGAATATTTTGTAATGTCGTCTTCTACTCCTTTAGGTATAAAGAAGGAGAAGCCCTAATTTTGTTCCGTGTTTGTCTTGCTTATTTTGCTTGGCTAATAAGGTACAGATATTCTGCCCTCTTTCAGTAAGGGTTCTTCATTCCTTTTCTTTAAGTTTTTCATTTCCTTATTAGGATTCCCGATACCATTGCTATGTTCCCTCCTGTTTGCGCACCTTTCATGTGATCTCTTTGTTTGTGAACCCTTGATGTGTTTCCTTTGTTCTGAATCTTTTTGTTGTGATCTCTTGTCCTGAACCCTGACCTGTGAACCTTGTTTTGAAACTTAATCTGATATACCTGTTGTAAAACTTGATTTGATTTTGAGATAAACCTTAACCTGTTAAATCCTTATTTGAACCTAATTGATTTTGAACCATCCTTAAACTACATATGAACCTGTTTGGAAAAAAAAAACTATTTTAAAAGAAGCGACACGACTTCTAATGGATGTTATTAAAAGTTTTGGAAGACCATTTTATGAAAACTATTTTGTAAGATCAGTTGTTATGAAAACCATTTTTGAAGGAGGGTCTTAAATGAATTTTAAATAGAAACCTTTGTAAATAAACTGTTGCTATGAAACTTTGATTATAGACTCTTGTCATACTCTTTTGAACCATTTGATATAGTCCTTTTGATTCTAAATTGAACCTATGATATTTAATTCAGAACTGGTTGACATGAACCCTTGCCATGTACCCTTAGGATATGACCTTTTGATTATTTGATAGTACGTCTGACCTTTGACCTACAGATTGATATTACGAGCCAATCACTAGGCATGAGGGTTTCATGTCCATGTCATTGACGCACCTCTGACATGACTCTAGGGCAGGAGAGTGATGACCTGTTCCGTCCCTTATTTATTATTTGCTATGGCCATTATGATTATGATTATTGATTTGTCTGTGGGGGCGTATGGGTGCATCCTAGATTTGACCTGTTATCTGTTTATTGTTATTTGTTAATTGTTATATTTGTCTGGTGACTGATGGTGTGTGCGATACACGTCTTTCACATTGTCTGGGAGCTGATCACTCCATTGATACATGAGGACACCCCTCATAGTATCTGCTTACTTGAGAGGTATCCCCTCTAGATTACTTATATGTTTACACTGTTATGATATTATCTGTTATCTGGGCTCGTGATAGATTCCTGTTTTCTTTATTTTATGAACCTTACGAATTTCCTTGTTACTTATTCCCTATTTATTCCTGATTCTTATTCCTACACCCTGATTTTATCGGTATGATTTGTATTCCTGATTTTCTTTATCCTGCTGTCTATTATTGTTTTGTTACCGTTATATCTGTTCACTGAGCTCTTGTAGCTCAGCCGCGTTTTCTTTTTCACGCGGCAGGTATTAGTAGGAAGCTGGGAATGGGCGAAGAGTGTACCTTGGACTTAGAAGATTGGATAGATATGCTGCGTTAGAGTTGGATTGAAGACATTATGTTTTAGAATAAGTTTTGGAAGTTTTAATTGTAACCATTTAGATTCAATATTTCATTTGTAATCCATGAATTGTTGTATTACTGTATTAGTATGCTTTGTTTTGATCTGATATGTATCCATTGTTGTGATATCTTTACCCTTGTCGGGTCGGGGTGTTACAAACTGCATATTCATGTGTCATCAGTAACATCATCATCAATTTAGATTATTTTTATAATCTCATATTATTCAGAAATTTCAATGTGTTACATTTTCTATTTCATTGCACGATTTCGTCAAATTTTGGTAACAACTCGCGTTTAACGAACAATTATTCTAACCGACACTAGACAATGTCCAGTCTACACTTTCTATACAATTTTGGTTCCTTACAATTCTATTTTAAAAGTCATTGTTCACTTTTTCCATTTTTGCGTAAACCTTGCACCTTTTACGTCTTACGAATTCTAAACCTTCGTTTTTAGATTTGTTTACTATATTTAAACCTCCCAATGAACTCACCACTCATCCAAAATAATAAAATAGGTCATAATAACAAGTTTTTATATTTTTAGAAGTTTTACATTTTTACGTTACCCGGTATTGCATAATGTGTCTTAAAAACCCTACGATTGAGTACCGGGAGCAACCTACACTACACGATACACTCATTACTCAAACTAATGATAAAATTCTGCATTCCCTTCCTTGCCCCTTGTTTGTACCGCCCATGCTCATCAAACCACCTCAACACTTGTCCAAATTCAAGACAAGTGTTGAGTAATACTTGCCATAAGATCCCTAACCTCCACAATATGACTTACACTCTCATTTTACATGCAATATCTCTAAAAATCTGGTCTCTTTCTCTCCATTATTGGCGTGGGATCACAAGATCAAAACACCAAAATATTGTGTTAATCCTATTAAAGTTAATGCAAAGATGAAGATCCATTGGTGCTAGCTTGTTCTTGTTTTTATTGATTTTCTTGTTCATCATCACTTGTAAGGAACCAATCCTCATCCTTTTTATTCATTTCACTACTGATATCATATGTCATTTTATGTATTTTATATGCTACATAAGTTATACATGCTTGATTATACTTGGTACATACAATAAAACACTAGAAAACCCTAAAATGTCTTGTATTGCAAAACAGATTTCTGATTCAGTGGTAAAGATTGAATTAACTGGAACAATCAGTAGACTTTGGGCCTAAGGGAAAAATATATAGTTATATATCTATGTCTTGTGGTCATTTCCCCGGGTGGTGATTCCCGTGACGATACCCGATGATTGAGTTAAGAATTTTATGGTGAAACTAGGTCAGAATTGTATACTGTTGGCATTTAGGGCATAAGTTGAGTTTTAATCCATAACTTTTTGAAAACTAAATATGTGGACTGTAGTAGACAAGTAGATCTATCATCTCAAATTGAGTTTAACTTCATAGGACCTGTAGATTTCAAGATATGGCCTTTTTTGTAAGATATAAAACTCAGTCAATTTCACCTTTAGGACTGACTTGTAACGAAAATTTTTAAAAATTGGTTATACTTGGATACATTTGAGTAAACTTATTTTTGCAGTAAACTAGAGACTTAGAGGAAGCTAGAGATGTAAAGAACATGATTTTTAGACTTACGGTTTGGGAGATATGAATTTTTGAAAGTGACTAAGTGTGTAAAACTTCCATCAGCTTTGTGATTAAAAGATACAAAAAGGTTAATAACTTGTATATTTGAACCTTGAGTTTTTATTTTGAACCACCTAATATATTTTGGACCCTTAGACATAATTTGAACCTTTGGACTAAAAATTGAACCCTTGGACTTAATTTGGACCTTTGTGACTTATTTTGGACTTAAAGACAAAAATGGGATTAAAACTTGAAATTGGGTAAGAAATATATTTCGTAATTGACAATCATTTTAAAAGCCAAATTCACCCTTAAAAATTATTTAAACATTATGTACCAAGCATAATTGAGGTTACAACTTACATGGCATAAAGAAATAAATGTATCATTATTTTTAGAAACTAAGACACGCTTATATATCTAGGTTGCTCGTAGGATTTCGCGGATATTTCTTCATTATCTCACTTGATAGTGCACTTCGTTTTGGGTGAGTTTCATAGCCTCGACTTTTACATTGTTTATACATGATTTCTAAACCCTCGGGGTGGGAATACAACGCTTGTTTTTACATACGGACACAAGTACGAAAACTGTTACTTTGCCTAGGTTACCACATTGCCATTGAAGTCCCCTACGAATCATGAACCGTTAGTTACTTGTAAGCGCGGATGTTATGAATAGATCTATTTTGGTTGACACCCCGTCCGGGTTGGTCGCACCAACTGGATAAACGGACGCATATCATTCGAATTAATTCCGAGTGTCTGGCAAACACTTATTTAGGGCATATTTATTGTGCTTAATTGAATACGAATACGTCGAGCTTCACGGTTATGAGCTTAGGCACTGTATTATTATTATTTTTGGCTGTGACATTATATTTGTTGTAATTGTCTGCTATTAAAATCTTGTGGTCTGCAATACTGTTTATTTAAACCTATGACTCTCTCCAACATTATTTGTTGACCTTTTTAGCGTGTATTCTCAGGTAACTAGGTGATGTTGATTCACCCTTTGTATGGAAGCACTTCGAGTCACATTTTGGATGCACATCATGATGGAGATTTTTCTACAACATTTAGCGTTTGGTTTTGTATTTAAATCTTGCATTTTGATAGTGAACTCTGATAAACTATGTTTCGTAAAACTTTACTTTAAATCAAACGCTTGTTTTAAAACGACTCACTTAGAGGTCGTTCTTTATTATCTTGTACTTTGTGACCACGAACATCACGCCCTCGGAATTCCATTCCGCTGCGACACAGGTTTTGGGGGTGTGACAGATTGGTACCAGAGCCAAGGTTATAGAGAACTAGGATGCATCATTGACCCTAGACTATAACCACTAGGTCACGACACTTCACAATATCATGATGTGCTTAGGATTGCGATACACACTTTTATTCACTTATTTTATATAAGTCATTTATACTTATAAATATTGTTATTGACCTGGTTACAGTGATATGTCTTCACCCACTGATCCTATCATCCTCTACTCTGACTCGGATATGGACGATTCATCATCATCCACTATTCCAGTCACTCCAGTTATTCCTGTTCCTATACCTTCTAGCGATGAGTCCGCTGAGACTGAGCCATTTGAGGACGCCCAGACTGTGTCCACACCACCTATCCCATCATCACCCATTGCACCTGTACCTCCAGTTCCATCACCACCAGCCTCACCACCAGTACGCCGTAGGCGTATTCCTGTTGTCCGCTCAGATCAGATCCCTATTGGTCGTCGCTGCCGACTACATGAGCCTGGTCCTGTTATGATCCGTCTGGCTAGGAAGAGGGCCCGACCTCTACCCAGCCGTGTACTAGCACCCACTACTACTCCACCTCATATCCCATCACCACCATTATCTCCACCACCACCACCATCAGTGACTTACCATCAAACCACCACAGTTTCCCTTCCATCATCACCCAGAGATGTTCCTGATCCTATGTTGCCACCTTGTAAGAGGGCTTTTACTATGGTTCCTTCTCTTTCAGATCCCTATGTTATGGCTGCTACTGAGGCCTCTGCTGGGCGTGAGGTTCGCAGACGGGTTGACGCCCGCAGATGGTCATTTGTTCCACCTGTTCTTAGTAGGTGGAGGTTCGATGAGGGTACTCCTCGTGCTTGGGAGCTAGGAGAGAGCTCGGAGATGGCAGCCGCTCGTATTCTGCCGGTTACTAGTGAGCCGATCCACCATACCATACCGCTTTAGATTGCTAGAATGGTCCGTCATGAGGACCGTATTGGCAGGATATTTGATCGTCTCGATGAGGTTACCCTAGAGCGCATTGAGACCTTGGAGACTCAGTTGGAGCACCAGATCATTGGCCACTCCAGGATTGCTACACTAGAGCGATTCGTAGAGGATGAGCAGGCGCGGCGACATGACCAGGATGTGTTGATTGCTAGCCTCCGTGATCAGATCTGAGATCTCCAGCGCCGTCTTGATGATGCCTCTGGCAGTGCCTAGTTTAGATTAGTATCATAGTTATCTTTTTTATGTATGTCCTAGCCACGGGGTGTGTGGCATTAGTATTGACACTTGCGATCTTTTATTAGTTGTACAGCAATGTAGCAAGTTATGTCAGGATGTATTGTATCGGTCGATGTGAACCGAGACTTTTCTTTTGTACGCTATGATGTGATATCGGTCGATGTGAACCGAGACTTTCCTTTTGTATGTATCTATCTATGTTGTGATTTTATTATGGTTGTCATGATTTATTCTTGTTGTGGTTGATTTTAACACACCATATCCGTATCGTGCTTTATCATTATCGTGATGTATTTTTATCTTGTTGTGGTTGTACCTACCCATGGTGAAAATATATTATGATTATTGGTTCATTATTCTTGTCATGTTTTATCATTGTCGTGATGTATTTTTATCTTGTTGTGGTTGTACCTACCCATGGTGAAAATATATTATGGTTATTGTGGTTCATTATTCTTACCACGTCATATCTCTATCATGATTTATTTTTGTCATGATTTATTCATATATTGTTGTGGTTGATATTGTTGTGATTTTCACATGTCATGGTTGTATATGTATATACTTGTGATGACCTTTGTTACTTATGGATCCTAATTATTGTTGTTCTTGTGATTAGAAAAACAATGCAGCCTAAGAAACAAAGCATGAGTTCAGCTGAGATCGATCGACTCGTTGCCCAACGAGTTACAGCACAGGTTGCTGCTGCTATGACTAAATACAAGAACAATCGCAACAGTGGTAACGGCGGAGAAGCTATTGGAACGGTTGAAACCATGACTCGTGGATGTACTTACAAGGAATTTTTGGGTTGCAAGCTGCAGACTTTCAGTGGCACGGAAGGAGCTGTCGGTTTGGTACGATGGTTCAAAAAGTTGGAATAAACTTTCTGTATGTGCAATTGTGCGGAGAATTGTAAAGTGAAATATGCGACAGGTACCTTGCTGGATGGTGCCTTGTCATGGTGGAATGCATATGCCCAGTCCGTGCGAATTGATGCTGCTTTTGAATTACCATGGGCTAAATTTAAAGAAATGGTAACTGCTGAGTACTATCCGAGAAATGAAGTTCAGAAATTGGAAGTTGAATTTTGGAATTTAACGGTGAAAGGGTACGATATTGCAGCTTATACTCAGCGATATCATGAGTTGGCTACTCTTTGTCCTGAAATGGTTTCGACTACTCAGAAAAATATTGAAAGGTACATTTGGGGTCTTCCATCTTATATTCAAGGAAATGTTACCTCTTCTAAGCCGAGTACTCTGGATGAGACAATCCGAATGTCTCACAATCTGATGGATCAAGTTGTTCAATCGAAGGCTGCACGAGATAGCAATAACAGTAACCGCAACAACAACAACAACCGTTACAACAACAATAACAACAATAAGAGAAAGTGGGATTCTACTCAGGGAGGAAATGCTACTCAGCAACCTAACAAAAGACAAGAGGTTGTCAAGGCCTATGTGGCGAGCCCGACTGAGAAGAAAGGTTATGAAGGAAATCTTTCTAAGTGTGACAAGTACCAACGTTACCACAATCCAGGATGTTGCCCTACTCTATGTGGCAATTGTAAGAAAATCAGGCACCTAACCAAAGACTGTAGGTCTCCTGCTGCTGCAACTAATCAAAGGGTTCCTGGAACATGTTTCGGATGTGGCGAAGCAGGACATTTCAAGAAAGAGTGCCCAAAGGAGAAGAATCAGGGGAATCAGAATAACAGAGCTCGGGGAAGAGTTTACAATCTCCGAAAAAGGGAAGCTGCTGAAGACCCGACTGTTGTCACGGGTACGTTTCTTCTAAATGATTGTTATGCTTCAGTTTTATTTGATTCGGGTGCCGATAAAAGTTTCGTGTCTACTACTTTTGCTCCTCTACTTAATATTGCACCGACCACCTTAGACACTGCCTATGACATAGAATTAGCAAATGGTAACTTAGTTAGCTCCAACACCATAGTCCGCAGCTGTACCTTAAACTTCCTAAACCATCCATTTAACATCGATCTTATCCCTATCGAACTCGGTAGTTTTGATGTCGTAATTGGCATGAATTGGTTATCTAAACACCAAGCTAGGATCATTTGCGACGAAAAGGTTGTTCATCTCCCTTTTGACGGCGAAACCTTGATTATCCGTAGGGAACGAAGTGGAACTCGGTTAAACATCATATCGTGTGTCAAGACTAAAAAGTATATAAAGAAGGGATGTTATGCTTTTTCTGGCGCACATAACCGAAAAGAAATCGGATGAGAAACGATTGAAAGATGTACCGATTGTTCAAGATTTTCTGAAAGTCTTTCCCGAAGACTTGCCTGGATTACCACCTACCCGTCAAGTAGAGTTCCAAATAGATTTGGTGCCAGCAGCGGCACCAATAGCAAGAGCACCCTACCGACTAGCATCATCAGAGTTGCAAGAATTGTCTAATCAGTTGCAAGAGCTATTGGACAAGGGATTTATTAGGCCAAGTTCCTCGCCTTGGGGAGCACCGGTGTTGTCTGTAAAGAAGAAGGATGGATCATTCCGAATGTGCATAGATTATCGCGAGCTGAACAAGTTGACGGTGAAGAACCGTTACCAGTTCCAAGAATCGATGATTTGTTCGATCAATTGCAAGGTTCCAGTTTCTACTCGAAGATCGATTTGAGATCCGGTTATCATCAACTAAGGGTTCGGGAAGAAGATATTCCGAAAACGGCTTTTAGGACTCGTTATGGTCATTACAAGTTTCAGGTGATGCCGTTTGGATTAACTAATGCACCTGCGGTATTTATGGATCTCATGAATCGTATGTGCAAACCGTACCTAGACAAATTCATAATTGTGTTCATTGATGATATTCTAATCTACTCCAAAAGCAAAGGAGACCACGAAGAGCATCTTAGGACGATCCTAGAATTGCTCAAGAATGAGAAGTTGTACGCGAAGTTTTCTAAGTGTGATTTTTAGATTCGAAAGGTACAATTTCTTGGACACGTAATCGACAATCAGGGATTGCATGTTGACCCAGCTAAGATCGAGGCCATTAAAGATTGGGAAACGCCTAAGACCCCCACCGAGATTCGTCAATTTCTAGGTCTTGCCGGGTATTACAGAAGGTTCATAGAGGGTTTCTCGAAGATAGCGAAGCCTTTAACCAAGCTAACGCAGAAGAAACAGAAGTACGAATGGGGAGAAAAACAAGAATCCGCTTTTCAATTATTAAAGCAAAAACTTTGCAGCGCACCAATTTTGGCTTTGCCCGAAGGAATAGAAAATTTTGTGGTTTATTGTGATGCATCGCATAAAGGACTTGGAGCCGTATTGATGCAGAATGAAAAGGTTATAGCTTACGCGTCTCGTCAACTCAAAGTTCATGAAAAGAATTACACCACTCATGACTTGGAGTTAGGAGCGGTTGTCTTTGCGCTAAAAATTTGGAGACACTACCTCTATGGTACTAAGTGTACGGTGTACACGGATCATAAAAGTCTTCAACATATCTTAGATCAGAAAGAGCTCAATATGAGGCAACGCCGTTGGCTAGAACTACTCAGTGACTATGATTGCGAGATCTGATATCATCCGGGCAAGGCGAATGTATTAGCAGATGCCCTTAGCAGGAAAGAGCAACTTAAACCTTTATGAGTAAGATCGTTGGGTATGACCATTATTTCACCTCTTCCATCCAAGATTCTTGAGGCTCAGGCCGAAGCACTTAAGACAGAGAACCGACCGAAGGAGAACATTGATGGTATGCCAGAAAGTACGAATGGTTTCGTGAGAAGATCCGATGGAATGTTATGCTTCAAGGATAGGAGTTGGATACCACTTTTCGGTGGCCTACGAGAGTTGATCATGCACGAATCACACAAGTCGAAATATTCCATACACCCTGGTTCCGACAAAATGTACCAAGATCTTAAAAAGCTGTATTGGTGGCCGAATATGAAGGCCGACATCGCTACTTATACAAGCAAATGTCTTACATGTTCCAAAGTGAAGGCCGAATACCAGAAGCCGTCCGGTTTACTACAGCAACCAGAGATCCCTCAATGGAAATGGGAACGTATTACCATGGACTTCATCACTAAACTTCCTAGAACTCCGAGCGGTCACGACGCGAATCATCTCACCAAATCAGCTCACTTCTTGCCCATTAAAGAAACCTACAAGATAGATAAGTTAACAAGAATCTATATCCAAGAGATAGTCTCGAAACATGGTGTACCAGTTTCAATCTTTTCAGATTGAGATAGTCGATTCACTTCAAGATTTTGGGAATCGCTTAATGATGCCTTTGGAACCCGTCTAGACATGAGTACGGCCTATCATCCACAAACAGATGGTCAGAGTGAGAGGACCATCCAAACACTCGAAGACATGCTACGTGCCTGTGTGATTGATTTCGGTAATAGCTGGGATACTCATTTGCCGTTGATTGAGTTTTCCTACAATAATAGTTATCACACAAGTATAAAGGCTGCTCTATTTGAAGCACTCTACGGAAGGAAATGCCGATCACCAATCTGTTGGGCTGAAGTTGGAGATGCTCAACTAACCGGTCCAGAAATTGTTCACGAGACAACCGAGAAGATTGTTCAGATTCGAAACAGACTGAAAGCCGCCAGAGACCGTCAGAAAAGTTATGCCGATGTGAGGCGTAAGCCCTAAGAATTCAAAATTGGAGACATGGTCATGTTAAAAGTATCGCCATGGAAAGGTGTGATACGATTTGGGAAGCACGGGAAACTGAACCCTACGAATATTGGACCATTTAAGATTCTCGCAAGAATCGGTCCAGTGGCATACATACTTGAACTCCCGCCAGAACTTAGCAGTGTGCATAATACCTTTCATGTTTCTAATCTCAAAAGGTGTTTATCCGAACGAATCCCTCGTCATTCCATTAGAAGAGATTCAGCTCGATGACAAGCTTAATTTCATTGAAGAGCCAGTAGAAATTATGGATCGTGATGTCAAGCAATTAAAGCACAGTAGAATTCCTATCGTCAAAGTTCGCTGGAATTCTCAACGAGGTCCCGAGTTCACTTGGGAACGAGAAGACCAGATCCGTCGAAAATACCCACATCTTTCCAACAGGTCCACTTCAGAGACCAACGCTAACTGAATTCAGGGACTGAATTCCTTTTTGGGTGGGCGACTGTGACAACTCGTAATTTCAAGTCATTTTCCAAAACTTCGACAATTTACTATTTAACATTCACTGTTCATGGTCATCATTCATCATTACGTAAACTAGGTTTACGGGTATTCAAATGCGCATAACCAGTATGGTTTAGCTGCGTATTCATGTGTCATCAGTAACATCATCATCAATTTTGATTATTTTTATAATCTCATATTATTCAGAAATTTCTATGTGTTACATTTTCTATTTCATTGCACGATTTCGTTAAATTTTGGAAACAACTCGCGTTTAATGAACAATTAATTCAACCGACACTAGACAATGCCGTCTACACTTTCTATACAATTTTGGTTCCTTACAATTCTATTTTAAAAGTCACTGTTCACTTTTTCCATTTTTGCGTAAACCTTGCACCTTTTACGTCTTACGCGTTCTAAACCTTCGTTTTTAGATTTGTTTACTATATTTAAACCTCCCGATCAACTCACCACTCATCCAAAATAATAAAATAGGTCATGATAACAAGTTTTTATATTTTTAGAAGTTTTACATTTTTACGTTACCCGGTATTGCATAATGTGTCTTAAAAACCCTACGATTGAGTACCGGGAGCAACCTACACTACACAATACACTCATTACTCAAACTAATGATAAAATTCTGCATTCCCTTCCTTGCCCCTTGTTTGTGCCGCCCATGGTCATCAAACCACCTCAACACTTGTCCAAATTCAAGACAAGTGTTGAGTAATACTTGCCATAAGATCCCTAACCTCCACAATATCACCTACACTCTCATTTTACATGCAATATCTCTAAAAATCTGGTCTCTTTCTCTCCATTATTGGCGTGGGATCTCAAGATCAAAACACCAAAATATTGTGTTAATCCTATTAAAGTTAATGCAAAGATGAAGATCCATTGGTGCTAGCTTGTTCTTGTTTTTATTGATTTTCTTGTTCATCATCACTTGTAAGGAACCAATCCTCATCCTTTTTATTCATTTCACTACTGATATCATATGTCATTTTATGTATTTTATATGCTACATAAGTTATACATGCTTGATTATACTTGGTACATACAATAAAACACTAGAAAACCCTAAAATGTCTTGTATTGCAAAATAGATTTCTGATTCAGTGGTAAAGATTGAATTAACTGGAACAATCAGTAGACTTTGGGCCTAAGGGAAAAATATGTAGTTATAGATCTATGTCTTGTAGTCATTTTCCCGGGTGGTGATTCCCGTGACGATACCCGATGATTGAGTTATGAATTTTATGGTGAAACTAGGTCAGAATTGTATACTGTTGACATTTATGGCATAAGTTGAGTTTTAATCTATAACTTTTTAAAAACTAAATATGTGGACTGTAGTATACAAGTAGATCTATCATTTCCAATTGAGTTTAACATCATAGGACCTGTAGATTTCAAGATATGGCCTTTTTGGTAAGACATAAAACTCAGTCAATTTCACCTTTAGGACTGACTTGTAACGAAAAAATTTAAAAATTGGTTATACTTGGATATATTTGAGTAAACTTATTTTTGTAGTAAACTAGGGACTTAGAGGAAGCTAGGGATGTAAAGAACATGATTTTTAGACTTACGGTTTGGGAGATATGAATTTTTGAAAGTGACTAAGTGTGTAAAACTTCCATCAGCTTTGTGATTAAAAGATACAAAAAGGTTAATAACTTGTATATTTGAACCTTGAGTTTTTATTTTGAACCACCTAATATATTTTGGACCCTTAGACATAATTTGTACCTTTGGACTAAAAATTGAACCCTTGGACTTAATTTGGACCTTTGTAACTTATTTTGGACTTAAAGACAAAAATGGGATTAAAACTTGAAATTGGGCAAGAAATATATTTCATAATTGACAATCATTTTAAAAGCCAAATTCACCCTTAAAAAATTATTTAAACATTATGTACCAAGCATAATTGAGGTTACAACTTACATGGCATAAAGAAATAAATGTATCATTATTTTTAGAAACTAAGACACGCGTATATATCTAGGTTGCTCGTAGGATTTCGCGGATATTTCTTCATTATCTCACTTGATAGTGCACTTTGTTTTCGGTGAGTTTCATAGCCCCGACTTTTACATTGTTTATACATGATTTCTAAACCCTCGGGGTGGGAATACAACGCTTGTTTTTACATACGGACACAAGTACGAAAACTGTTACTTTGCCTAGGTTACCACATTGCCATTGAAGTCCCCTACGAATCATGAACCGTTAGTTACTTGTAAGCGCGGATGTTATGAATAGATCTATTTGGGTTGACACCCCGTCCGGGTTGGTCGCACCAACTGGATAAACGGACGCATATCATTCGGATTAATTCCGAGTGTCTGGCAAACACTTATTTGGGGCATATTTATTGTGCTTAATTGCATACGAATACGTCGAGCTTCGGGGTCATGAGCTTAGGCACTGTATTATTATTATTTTTGGCTGTGACATTATATTTGTTATAATTGTCTGCTATTGAAATCTTGTGGTCTGCAATACTGTTTATTTAAACCTATGAATCTCACCAACATTATTTGTTGACCTTTTTAGCGTGTATTTTCAGGTAACTAGGTGATGTTGATTCACCCTTTGTATGGAAGCACTTCGAGTCACATTTTGGATGCACATCATGATAGAGATTTTTCTACAACATTTAGCGTTTGGTTTTGTATTTAAATCTTTCATTTTTAAATCAAACGCTTGTTTTAAAACGACTCACTTAGATGTCTTTCTTTATTATCTTGTACTTTGTGACCACGAACATCACGCCCTCGGAATTCCATTCCGCTGCAACACAGGTTTTGGGGGTGTGACATGGTTCTTTGTACAAATCTGTCTCAAAAGGTGGTATCCGAAAGAAACTTTGCCCTGGTGTATACAAAAATGCTGATGAGAATAAAGAAATTGGAAACTCAAGTTAAGAAGTCCAAGAGTAAAAGGTCAAAGTTGGTGGTGTCTACAAGTTCTTCAAGTTCTGAGTCTAATGATGATGGTGATTCTCCCAAACAGGGGAGGAAATCAGGGAAAGATACTCAGAGGAAATCGGGGTCAGAAACTCAGGGGAGTAATTTGGATTATGAACAAGAAGGTACTGGTGGTGGTAATGAAGATATGGATATGGGTGAGCAGAGTGAACAAAGTGGTACTGATCAACAACAACAAGGTACTGCTGGAGTTGAAGGAGCAGTAAAAACTGCTGAGGTAGCAGTACAAACTGCTAAAGACAAAGGAAAAGGTATTCTAATTGAAGATGAGCCAAAACAGTTGAAGATCAAGCCCAGAACACAAGCACAGATTGATTTTGATGAAGAAGTAGCAAGAAAAGCTCATGAAGAAGAAGTAGCAAACTGGATGGAAGCTCAGAGAATGGAGAAAGAAAGAATTAGATCAGATGCCATTATTGCTCAAGAGTCACTTGAAGAGCAGATACAACATTTGATAGATACTGATCCAGTTGTGAGAGAAAGAGTTTTGGAACTACTTGCAGATGAAAGACTAAGTGTAGAAGAAAGGTCAGCCAAGCTTGCAGATTTCATTTACTCTAGGAATGAAGAAGTGGCTTTAGATGACATTATGGAGAGTATTAGATCTGGTCAGAAGAGGAAGAGGAAACCAACAAAGGCTCAGATTATAAGTGGAATGAAAATGTATCTGAGAAATCAAGCAGGTTGGAAGGCATATCAGTTGAAGGGAAAATCAAATGAAGAGATTGAGTATTTGTACTACACTTATTACAGAAGAGCTCACAATTATATTCCTATGGATTTAGAAAGAAGACCTTCAAAAAGACTCAAGACTGCTGAGACAAAACCAACTGAGAAAGTGGAAGCACATAGAGAGAGAGAGTTGAATTGTCACCAGAACAGATGAGCAACATGTTAGTCACAGTGCCTGAAGTTCTACATGTTGATCCACTTCAAGCAAGACATCCTATCATGGATTGGGAGATCTACAGAGACAAATTTGGAAAAGCTTGGAAGTTTACTAGAGTTGGTGGAGAATCAACAGTCTGCAAGAACTTTGAAAATGTGGTGAGAACTTGTGATAGAGAAGATTTGGACACATTATGGAGATTAGTTCAAGACAAGCTCAAGAAAAAGAAGAAGACAGATGTGAAAGAGCAAGAACTATGGGTTGAATTCAAGAGACTATATGAACCAGATCCTACAGATGTTTATTGGAATTTTTCTTATTATGATCTGACTACATCATGGGAATTTTATAGTACTTGCAATGTACATCATTTGTCAACACAGAGTGGAGTAGATATCTTTATGTTAGCAGAATTGGAGTATCCATTGAGTTATGAAGTGTTAGCAGTGATGATTTCTACAAGGCTCAGATGTGAAGAAAATACTTAGGTAGTTCAAAATCTGATACAGAGGATATATGATCAGTATGAAGCTCTGAGGAAGAATAGAAGATGAAGTGTTTGGAAGAATCCCCCCATCATCAGTGTTAAAGTTTAATTCAAGAAAAACTTAGTGATTTGGAGAGAAATCATAAGTTTAGGGGAGGATTGTTGGGAATTAAACCTAACAGTACAAACTGATAAGCTTAAGTTGAAGACTGCTGAAGATTACACTAGTAGTACTAACTGACTTAGTACTGGTAGCACAAGATGTTTGTACTGCTTATGTTCTGAAAACGTGTATTATGATAAATATAGAAAAGATTTAGTGAATATCCTATTTAGTTAGAGTTATACGAATATTATGGATATTATAGTTATCTTGTAAAGGGATCCTTGTTCTATAAAAGGAGATCCTAGGTTAGAGTTTATGTACAATTGTTTTAGAGAGATTCAAGGTTGTGTAACCCTAGTGATAACATAGATCACTCATATTATTAATCAATAATATTGAATCATTTTGGTTAAACATTTTCTTCATTATTCATACAAATACTTTACTGTTCCATTCATATACACAATACACAATATCTTCTAAGTATTAACTAGTAAATTCCGCGTGCTAGTTAGTATTACTCAAAGTATCTCTAACACAAGGAGTGTGTTTATATCCCCTCATATCTTATCAATTTCTGGTGTGAATTTTCTCAATGATTGAATTAAGATCTGATTATTTTCAGTTACGTGTAAGGGAGCGAAATGTTCCAAGAATTGCTTTTCATATTCGTTAAGATCTCTATTAGTGTTGTGATGCCAATTGTATTGGCTACTGCTCCGACTGTTCCTATGGACTTGATAAATCGTGTCTTTCATGAATACTTGGACAAATTGTCATAGTATGACATCTTGGTGTATTCAGAGACGAAGGTGAAACACGAGGATCATCTTCGTATTCGCGTTGAAACTTCTACGTCAGAAGAAGCTCTATGTAATATTTTCGAAGAGTAAATTTGGTTGGGATGAAGAATGAGCGGAGAGTTTTGAAAAGCTGGGAAGAGATTTGTTTCTGCTCAAGAAGGAGACTTAGTTATGTCCTTATACAACACGGGAAGATCATCAGTTATGCATCAGCATAGCTAGAACCGTAAGAAATTAACTATCTGACGCATGACTTGGGAGTGATTTGTGACAAACATGAAGAAGCTCAGGAGCAAGACGGTGGAATATGATCTATGTTAGAAGACTTGAAGGAAGCGGTTTTGATTGAAGCACGCAGTTCTAATTGCTCTATTCATCTTAGTTGTACTAATATGTATAGAAACTTGAAGCAAAATTTTTGATGGAATGGTATGAAGATGATTGTGACTACATCGGTGGCGAAGTGTTTAGAGTGTCAACAGTTCAAGATTCAGCATCAGCGTACAAGTAGTTTTCCTTAGTTTTGAATGTTTGTATGTGGAAATAGGATTAAACTTTTAGGAACTTTGTAGCGGGATTTCCTCACACATTTAGGAAGGACAACACGAATTGAGTTGTAGTGGATCGTTTGACTAGGTCGGCTCACTTGGAAGGTTGGCAGAGATTTCTTTCGGCGAAAGATCATTCAAGCTACATGGCGCACCTGCAGTGATCGTGTCATAGATTCGTGTTTCTACTTCACATTCTTAGGAAGAACTACTGAAGGCTTGAGGAACCAGACTCAAGTTTATTAATGCTTTGCACCTCCAGACTAATGGATAAGCAGAACAACTATTCGAGCTTAGAAGATGTGTTGAGCAGAAATTTTGACAACTGTTTGCTCACTATGAACAGATGGCTCGCAAGTAACAAGGATTTTTCTTTCAGAGTTTTGTATGAACAGAGATTAAGAACATTTTTTTTTGGTTGAATTAAGTCAGAGAGTTACTTATTGAAGGTCCAGAGTTGATGCAGTGACTAATGGATTAGTTATCATTGTGGAAGAGAAATTTTGAAACTTTGGATCGAGAAATTGTGTGTTCCGTATGATGTTTCCGTACAGAAGAGTTAGATGTTTTGGCATATAAGGAAGATTTAGTTCGCGATATGTTAGACCTTAGATTCGTTCTTATTCGTACGATTATCCTACCTATTCCGTTATGTCTTCTGATACATTTTGATATTCTGATATGTGCTTAATTGATCGTCAGTACGAATATGTTACCCACCTCTTTATGAAGCTCTTGATACGTTTGATGATTCGGTATGTGCTTCTCTGATTATTAGTAGGTTCCTTAGTACGTTCAGAATCTGGAGAGAATTGATGAAGTTTTATCGTTTAGCACTACCTCCGTAGTTTCCTCATGTGTATATGTGTTTCATGTATCTCTTCGTGAGATTACATCTGTCATCTATTATGTATATGTTATTCGTTGGATCAAGATTTGTTATGATTTGTCTTTTGTTGAAGAGCCTGGGGCTATTTTGGAGCGTCAGGATCGGGTCATGAGAAATAAAATTATTCCGTTTGTGAAGAAGCTTTTGGAAGGACCTCTCCAAGCGTAAAGCTAGTTATTGTCATTTCTTTTCGTGATTGATACGTCTCCGTCTAACTTTTGTGACTTCAAATTTCGAGGACGAAATTTTTCTTTTTAGAGGGGAAGAATTATAATAACCTAAAATGTTGTTCATAAATCCGTTACTATTTTGAACTTGAACCCGAATACAACCTAAGTAACTAAGAGTTATAATTTGAGAACTACAAAATATTAAAGACCTATAACCTAAGTAAATAAAAAATGACACATACATGGCTAAATATCACACGATTAGAAGGTCCAAAATAATTAAAACTTGTACACCATTTTGTAGCATAAGAATATGTCTAAGTTCACTAAAGATTTGAAATGAGAATTGGTCTCTTGTGACCCCCCTATTGCTCGGCCTTCCAGCCCATGATTCCCCATATTCAAGGCATTATTTTTCCCAACTTATACTCACCCCACTTGTCATTCGTTCCAACCGTATACCATTTTGAATTCACACACAAAACCCTAAATAAAACACATTAAGCGGCTGATTATCTTGGCTCCAAAAAAATAAGATGTGCGACACAAGGAGGAGAAAAGAAGACGACAAGTGATGGGTTCTTTTGTAGCAGACCTGGTGTCGAATTGGTGAGGTTGGTTGTTGTGTCGACTTGAAGATATATAGTGGCAGCCTTGTTTTGGTTTTGGTGTCGTGTGGTGACTCAATCCGAAGGAGGTTTTGGGTTGGTTCTTTGATCCGCCCTATAACTGATCCAAGGTACCCCTATATTGTATTAATATCCTCTTGATTTGAGTTATATAACATATATACGTATAAACCATGGAACCCTAATCTAAATGGTTGTATGATCATTAAAATAAATGTAAGTATGAAAGGAAAATAAGTCACATGAAATAACAAAATCTATACACTATCTAAACTGGTTGTGTCGCGACTTGTGAACTATTTTAAGGTTCTTGTTCCAGCTGCTGATCGACTTAATTCCCTCATACAACAAACCTTTATAATCTGTTTTATATCATATCTTTGTAAATGGTTTGGTGTCTTATTTTCAGTCCTGGTCGACCTAGAAGTAACCCAAAACGAGCCCTAAAATCTATATTTAATGATCATTAATGAGGCGTAAAGAAGAGAGAAACCCTAGGCTGTTTTGTTAGCTCCAAATCTATGATTTTATGTGGAAGGTTTTTGCTTGTTTTGGATCATTTTATGTGGGTCGTTCATGGCGTAGATTCGTGGGTGGGTATGCATGATTGTGTCAACTTGTAGGGCTGTTAATTTTGGCTAATTAAACCTATGTAACATGCTTTGAAATCGGATCTAAAAGGATTAGACGTAGGGCACGTTTTGGTCACGTTAAATGGTGTGGTGTGTCGATTTGCAGGAAATTATTAGGGTAGAGATTTCATTAAAAATGGTTAACAACCTGTTCATTAGAGTTATATATGATCTAGAGCATACGGGTTAAGGGTATAAGCAAGTATATGCATGTTTAACACCATATAGGTGGTTGTGGTGTGTTTAATTTCAGGACAGTTTTGTAAATAGAATATGTGTGCTCTATAGTTTGGGTTTCATAAGGGTACAATATTGGATCCTTGTTTCTAAACTAAGTTTAAGGTCTTAAATAAGTTTTCCAATTGAGTTGGAGTGAATTGGAGTCGTATTGGTCATGTTTATGAATTTATGGGATCATGTGTCAAACATGAGTTTTGGGAACTTAAAGATCAGTCGGTGTTTATGAATTTTAATTTTCAAACCACAAGGAACTGAGAGCACTCCTTTTAAAGGAGTAATATTTAAGTTATATGTGACTTCTTGGAATTTTTGTGGATTTTTATGAAGTGTTGAAATGGGTATTTTAAAGGAAAACTTTCAGTGTATATCTGTAGTTAATTTTCTGAACAGGTCTGGAAATATGATTTTTAAAACAGCACTTGTGCTTGGTATTAAAATCTATAAATATTTGTGAAGGTACTTAACTGATATGATTTCAGAATTTTTGGAGCTAAATTGACAGGCCTTAAAAATCATAGGAATGTGGTCCAGATTCACTAATATGTCCTAATTAAGTGTTATATGAATGTGACCCTAACTTACTAATTATGGAAACTTGCTAAATATGGAAAGTTACTAATTCAGGAAAGTTACTTAACTTGGGAAACTCACTTAATTCGGAAAGTTACTAATTCGGGAAAGTTACTAAATATGGAAAGTTAATTATGGAAGGTTACTAGAAATGGAAGGTTTCAAAAAATAGAAGGAAACCCTAATATGTTAATCTGCTCAACAAAGAGTGATGAACCAGTAATAACTTATGAAATGGTTCCTAAATAATAAGACGATCTTTAATTCATGTAGATTTGCTGAAGAAGGAGTAACTTCCGATCCATGTGTTTTCTGATATGGGTTCATTTGCGGTTTAAGGTACAGATATTCTACCCTTTCTCAGTAAGGGTTCTGATCTCATGACTTTCCGATCCTTGACTTTGATTCATTTGCTTTGCTATGATTCCATTGATATGAGCCTTTACTATGATCCCCTTGATATGATCTGTTTGGATATGATATGATTATGGATATGCTTTGATATGATATGTTCTGTTCAGTGCCCGAACTAACTAGCCATGGAGGTACCATAGCCATGTCATTGAGGCACCAATGGCATGACACTTTCTGTGGAGGTGTGATTGATCCACGACTTCCCCTTCTGATATGATATGATATGATATGAGATCTCTTGGCCATTATGATTTGTGTGTATACCTGTCTAGTACAGGGTACATATATGATTTGTTTTGTAGGGGGCATATGGATGCATCCTAGGTATTTATGATATGGCTTTGTAGTGATTGGTTTGCGCGTGCCATGCACCCCATTTCACTTTTAGGAGGTCGCTCCTCTATGGTTACTTATGATTTGACAGATATATGATATGATATGATATGATTATGTGGTCTATTCGAGTGTCTCGTTTAGACAGGCTTGTGGCTATCTTATGTGATTCTTTGGTCTATTCGAGTGTCTCGTTTAGACGTGTTCATTGCCTTTCCTATTTGTATTCTTTGATTCATTATGACTATCTGATTCGTATTATCTGATTTCTCCATTTCATTTGACTTATGATATTTCTTCAGATGATCCTTGATCTCTCATTCTTTTGACAGATGACATTCGTTTTAGCAGGAGCTTGTGTTTCCTTTTCCCTATACTTATATATGATTGATTATTCGTTTGTTATATATATCTGTTCACTGGGCTTTTTATGCTCAGCCGCATTTCTTTTCCTGCAGCAGGTTTTAGGTTGGAAGCTGGGTTGAGTGAAGAGTGCATAGGAGCCAGTTACACCCGTGTACCAACCTTTGGTAGAAAGGATTCTTTTCAGACAAGTGCACTCTGTGTTGGAACCTGTTACACCCGTGTACCAACCTTTCATCAAACGAATATCAGACACAAAGTAAACTTTACTCAGCTGCAAACTCATACAACTGATTCACCTCAAATTAACACGTAAAGTTGAATAAATATTACAATAAAACATAATACTACCTGGCTCATTTGCAACATGTCCTTGAACAAACGTAAGCCGTGTGGGGTAATGTTGTTCATGTATGAGCTGAAAACCATCGTTATCAAACCTCATCAACGCCAATCGCATATCAGTCTTTTTGGTCAACACAACTTGCTCACCAACCGTTAGATTTGCATGATGAACAACCGTATTCCAGTGAACATTAAACTGAAAACCAACGCTATCCAAAGTCCCAGGAATAACAGCCCGGTTTGCAACCGCATATATTTCAGAATCCGAAAATTCAATCACAAAATCATTGCGTTCAACATCTTGAAGGAACTCCACAGGAAACCACTAATAAAATAAATTTCGAAAGTATTACAACAAACTTTATGAATTCAAAAATTTTTACATACATACAAGTATAACATAACTTTACCGGTGATAAACTTCGATTAATCCCAACTTCAACAATGCGCCTAACCAGCCTGTTCCGTGTATGAATTCTCCCATAACCACCGCTCTCCCATCCATCTACATCATACGCTGTAACAAAAAAGGTGTCTGCAGCCTCCTTTATGAAATGCAAAGTCCTAATATTCAAATAGCCGCTTTGCTCTATGAAGTTATTCCAGCTTGCACCAGATAAACTCCATTCTTCGCTCCCTTTTTCCCGACAAATAAAAAGTTTCCTTTTAACCCTATTATTATTAATCAGGTACACATAGTCCTTATTGTTATAGTAGTTAATATGATAGTAATCAGGGAGTATCTACATACAACAAACAAACAAATACATAAGCAAACACACTCAAAAAACGAGTATAAGAAGATTATTATTGGAATATAATCACATAAACACTTACCGAAGTTCCCATATCTTCTACATGATTATAATCCTTGATGAATTGTGTTGTCATTATTCTGCAACCAATCAAAACAAGTTAAACAAGCACATCATTGCAGAACATACCACAATCCAAATACATCTAACATCTATCAAACATGAAAACCAGGAATCAGTCCTTCAAACACACTCAAATACCATTATAATAAGCAACGCCATTAAAACATGTATGCAATAACATACATCAATTTCAAAACATATCATATGAAAACAGGAATCAGTCCTTCAAATACACACTCAAAGACTATCATAATAACGAACACCAATACAACATGTATGCAATAACAGACAAACAAAACATCTACATCTAACAAACATCACTTTTGCAACATATCATAGTAACAGGGTTAAATCATTGTACACTAAAACAAGTATCAACACATGGTTTTCTATATATCCTAATAAAATCAATAATATTTACAACCTATATTAATCAAAAAAATACAACTTCAATACTTATTGCAGATCCACAACTAAAAAATCTATAAATGGCAGTTAAACAATATTCTTAATAACATAGAAAACAATTTAGGGTTTATACCAACAAATACATACATCACCTACATACAACTTAAATTAGAGGATTATAATCAACAACAGCAAAAATATTGTAATAATCAACTGCCGAAATCAACACATACTATAAAACCCTAATCATATATAATTAACAGAATCAATAAAATTAACTACTATATACGGTTAACAGTGAAAACACGAATAGATAATGCTACGAGATTTAAAATCTCATACCTTTCACACAATGCAGATGAGAATAGTTGATGCCTGAGAACTTTTGAGTTTCTCTCTATCTTATCTCTAGATGGCAAGAACAAGTAAACGTTTTTATAAATAAACTGAAGCTAAAGAATCAAATAAAGATAGTAACCATTGTAGGCTTAAGTCTACTCACAAGTAATCATTAACCTGCATGCAAATGTATTCATTCAATATTGATTCTAAAATAGATATTTTTTAACAAAAAAAATAACATAAACATTAAAAATGTATACATCAAACCAGGTTCAAATGTTATTAGGATACATAAATATATTCTCATAAAAAAATACATAAATTTTAAGAAGATAATAATAATGAATGCATAAAAAGTTGAACCAGTAGTAACTACCAAATCACTTTGACAAATAAAAAGAACTACAAATACACTAATACTGACAATGTAAAACACAACAAAAAAATAAAAATAACTACAAATACACTAATACTGACAATGTAAAGCACAACAAAACATAAAATAAACAACATAGGCAATTGTTAATCGCTAAGTAATACAAGATTCGTATTTTATGTGTCTCGGTAATTAACAATTATATCAAAGAGCGTTAAAATTACAAAAGAAAAAATTACAAAGCATGCCCACCCATTGGGCGGGCTTCGACAACTAGTATATATATATATATATATATTATATATATATATATATAATATATATATATAGGGTTATAATGAAAAGGGGGTTATAATAGAAAGGGTAGGAAGAAATCTTAGCCATTGGATCAGATTTGACCAGATCAAATTGGGCGATGGCATTTCTGTAAATAATGCAAACTTCAGGGGAAAATTCGTTATAGTGTATTTTCTACACAAAACCTATCCCGTCATTTATCTCGAACCAATTCCTGGATCTCGCTTTCTCTCTCTAAACACACTTTCTCACACTAGAAATTCACACACATCTTAATCTCTAATCGAATCATTACTCATCATAATCAAATCGTTAAACCTTCTAATCACAATCTAAGATGAATCTACCGCATCTTAAACAACCTCGTAAGTTGATTTATGAACACTAATTATGTTACTGCATCTTTTTGTTTCTTTTGGTTTTCTAAAATCTTGTTTTATTTATCAATTTAGGTTCATTTTTTTAATATGATGAAGTAGACTTTCAAATCAATTGAAGAGTGTGTGTATGTGTATGCTTATGTATGTTTTCTTCTAGATCTGGAACAAAATGTAAAAAAAAAAAAAATAATAATGTGTTTAAGAAAGTTGCATATAAGATGTTTGATAAAATGTCTCAAATAGATTTTATAATTGTGATGCGCTAAATTTAAATTGTGATGCAGTAGGTTTTTATTTTAACTGTGATTCAGTAGGTTATTTGAGCTTGTATGTTTCATTATTTGTTCGATGCACTTGATTTTGTACTATGATTGAGTAGGTGTTCAGCTCCGAGTATAAGGATGTATTTGGTTAAGCATAGGTTGCATTATGTGCGTAAATGTGTTTGTATATTTGGTTGTTTGTGTTATGCACTTGAATATGAACTGTGATGCAGTAGGTTATATTTTTCGGCATATGAAGTTCGATTAGGCCACGCGTAGTGAGTTTTAGTTTTCGAAATGTGCTTGTATATGTTTTTGAATGCTTGATGCAGTAGTTGTAAAGAAGTGATGCAGTAGGTTATGTTTTGCAGCGTATGATGTTCGATTAGGTTTTGTGTAGTTTGTTTTAGTTGTCGAAATGTGCTTGTGTGTGTATTTGAATGTATGATGCAGTAGTTGTAAAGAAGTGATGAAGTAGGTTATGTTTTATGGTGTATAATGATTGATTAGGTCACGTATAGTGTGCTTTAGCTGTCAAAAAGTGCTTGTTTTTGTATTTGAATACTTGATGCAGAATTTATAAGGAAGTGATTTAGTAGGTTTTCATTTTAAACTGAGATGCAGTAGGTTTCAATATATAGCTGATTTAGGTTAAATGTATGTTGAATTATGTGTGTAAATGTGTTTGTATGGTTGATTGAATGTACGATACACTTGATTTTGAACTTGGTGCAGTAGGGGTTGAGTTGTCATGTATAAGGATAAATTCGGTTAAACGTAGGTTGTGTTATGTGAGTAAATGTGTTTGTATGGTTGATTATATGCTTGATGCACTTGATTTTGTATTGTGATGCAGTAGGTGCTGAGTTGTCATGTTTAAGGATGAATTAGGCTAATCATAGGTCGCGTTATGTGCGTAAATGTGTTTGTATGGTTGATTGTATATTTGATGCACTTGATTTTGAACTGTGATGTAGTTGGTGTTTATTTGTCTCATATAAGGATAAATTAAGCTAAGCGTAGGTTGTGTTATGTGCATAAATGTGTTGGTATGGTTTGTTGTATGTGCAATGCACTTGATTCTTAACTGTGATGTAGTAGGTATTTAGTTGTCGCATATAATGAGGAATTAAGCTAAACATAGGTTACATTATGTGCGCAAATGTGTTTGTATGTGTGGTTGTATGTGTGATACACTTGAATTTGTAATGTGATACAGTAGGTGTTCATAGGTCGCGTACAAGGATGATTAGGCTAAAGCGAGTGTTATTTTATACATTTAAATGTCTTTGTATGCTTGGTTGCATGTGCGATGCACTGGAAAATGAACTGAGATGCAGTAGGTGTTCAGTTGTCGCGTGTAAGGATGAAATAGGCTAAGCGTAGGTTGTTTTATGTGTGTAAATGTATTTGTATGCTTGGTTGTATATGTGATGCACTGTAATTTGAACTGAGATGCAGTAGGTATTCAGTTGGCGCGTGTAAGGATGAAATAGGCTAAGTGTAGGTTGCTTTATGTGTGTAAATGTGTTTGTATGCTTGGTTGTATATGTGATTCACTGGAATTTAAACTGAGATGCAGTAGGTATTCAGTTGTCACGTGTAAGTATGAAATATGCTAAGCGTAGGTTGTTTTATGTGTGTAAATGTGTTTGTATGCTTGGTTGTATATGTGATGCATTGGAATTTGAACTAAGATGCAGTAGCTATTTAGTTTTCAAGTGAAAGGATGAAATAGGCTAAGCGTAGGTTGTTTTATATGTGTAAATGTGTTTGTATGCTTGGTTGTATACATGATGCACTAGAATTTGAACTAAGATGCAGTAGTTATTCAGTTGTCACGTGTAAGGATGAAACAAGCTAAACGTAGGTTGTTTTATGTATGTAAATATGTTTGTATGATTCATTGTATATGTGGTGCACTAAAATTTGAACTGAGATGCAGTAGGTATTCATATGTTTTAGAATGATGAAGTGATGTAGTTGGTTCTTACTGTGGCATATGGGGTTAGATTAGGCCACGTGTAGGGTGTATTAATTGTTGAAAAGTGTATGTATGTGTGTTTGTATGGATGATGCATTTAGTGTCATAAAGTTATGTAATACGTACATGTTTGTGGCATATAAGGTTAGATTAGGTTAGACTCAGTGTGTTTTATTTGTCGTCAAGTACATACTGTGTTTTACTTGCCAAAAAGTGGTTGCGTGTGTATTTGTATGCATGATGCAGTTGTAGTAAAGAAGTGATGCAGTAGGTGTTTATTTTTGTCATATAAGGTTCGACTAGGTAATGCGTAGGGTGTAATACTTGTGGAAAAGAGGTTGCATGTGTATTTGTATGCATGATACAGTTTTTGTAAAGAAGTGTTGCATTAGGTGTTCATTTGTGGCATATAAGGTTTAATTATGTCACACATAGTGTGTTTTATTTGTCGAAATATACTTGTGTGTGTATTGTATGTATGATGCAGTTGATGTTAAGAAGTGATGTAGTAGATGTTTAATTAATGGATTTTGTTTGATCATGTTACAAGTAAAAGCAAATATGAAAATAGCAGACTAAGATATGATGAATATGACGTTGATCTGGTGAGTAAAAGTTGATTAGAAGATTAGTTGATTTTTTTTAATGCATCATAGTGTTTTAATTATTGCATCACAATGAAAACACTATATTAATTTAATACTCTATATTATAAATTATCACAGATAAACATGCATATTGACTACTTGATGAGTAATAAACACCCAAGATGGAATGAGATGTTTACCGCAAGGGTCGTGATTTTTTTTAAGCATATGGAAACTTACAAGGGTCGTGGTATTTTTGAGGAAGAGTTAAAGAAATAAGATGTAGGTGAAAGATGACAAATCCATCTATATCAAGTAAACTACACGGCAAAGAAGATTCTTACAAGTATAAATAAGGAAAAGGCGAAAGTCTTGGCAGGCGCAGATGCATATAACAAACTGCAAAGAGTAGATTCCAATCCTCTAATACCAAATAATACAATCAAATTGAAAGACGGAATGGTAGAAAGGATTATTGAACGCGTAACAAGGATTCTCGGATGATACTTGTGGATCATTAAAAAACAATGTTTAAATTTAATTGGATGTAATACTTTGGATTACTGAATGTTTAATACTAAGTATTGTACATATTAATGATGACAATGTTTTTTTAATATTAATTACTTTTGATTATTGCTGATATCTGAATGAACATAGATGCACTAAATTATAAATCATATTTCTTTGAAATACTAGTGCATCAAATTGTATACAACTGGTGCATCATAATTTATACAACTGGTGCATCATAATGTGTATACCAAGTGCTTCACAATGATGTAAGTTTAATGTATCATAATGTATAAATCTACTACATCACAATAGTAAATATTTTTAAAATTCTACTGCATCACAATATTGTTCTACGGAATCAGAATGTTATCATATTACTGCATCATGATGTTATCATACTGCTGAATCACAATATAATTTTACTGCATCACTATGTTAATTTACTGCATCACAATGTCAATTTGCTACATCACAATGTTATACATACAGTTGCTACTCAATATTATCATACTACTAAATCAAAATAAAATTATATTGTATCACAATATTGTTCCACTACATCAGAAGGTTATCATATTACTGTATCACAATGTTATCATACTATTGAATCACAATATAATTCTACTGCATCACTATGTTAATTTACTGCATCATAATGTTAATTTACTATATCATAATGTTATATATATTGTTGCTTCTCAATGTTATCATATTGCTGCACCAAAATAATACTTTATTGCATCTCTGTATTATTTTACTGCATCATAATGATTATTTTACTGCATCACAATGTAAATGTTACTACATCAAAATGTATATTTTACTGCATCATAATGCACTAAACAAATAACATAATGCAGTAACTATTATTCATAAAATAGAAAGATACCAAGTATATTTCAGAAACACTATTGATGTTTGGTAATAAATGTTATACATCATAAACCAAGTCTTGTAAGTAATTCTTTAATATCTATAGTTCTATACAACACTTATTGCGAATTAAAAAAAAAAAAAAAGAATACTGAAATAATGCTTCTAAGCTTTACGAGATCTTCTAAGCCCATCTCTTGTCGCTCTTTTCGGCTTTACTGGTTGCTTGCTTTTCTTCGATGGTGGCAATTTTAATGAACATGTCCAGGAATTATGGCCTTCTTTTTCTTCACATACAACACATGTCCTCCTCTTATTACTTTAGTGCATCATCATGTTATTCTACTGCATTACAATGTATATATAAACTGTAAGATACACTAGATAAAAATCGAAGATGAAATTAAGAGAAATAACAACAATGAAGTGTAGTTTTATGTGTGATGCAGTAATAAGTTTGTATGCACTTAATAAGTTAACTATGATATAGTGAGCTTAAAGTGTTGATTCAATGATAAGTACGTAAGTATTTGATAAGAAATATGTGATGCAGTAATATGTCGATATGCACTTGATAAGATAATTGTGATGCAATGAACTTAAAGTGTTGATGCAGGGGTTATATGTGTTATTATTGTTATATAAAGAACAGATGCAATAAGCTAAGTTATAATTTCATTATCATTGGAAGTATAAAAACAAACATGCTCTTTCACACAAATAGTCTGAACAAGTGTAAATAAAATGCATTCCCAGTTAAAACCGAATACATCATGATGAGCATTTTACTATAATACAAAGGATGCATCAAACTTATTAAGTTATAGTATATCACAATCATATAAAATAATAAATGAATATAAATCAACAACAAATAGTATCAATTAAAATATGTGACTACAAGTATGCGCGCGGTGTGCTTCACCAACAACATGTCGATATCATGACAAAATTACAAATTCACTGGAAAAATGCTACCTAACCATGCTTACCAAAAATCAACTCATCTAAATCAACCTCACAAAAAGCCACATAATATATATCACAATCATATAAACTAACACATATACAAAAAACTAACAACTCTATGTGCGCGCGTATGTTTAATC
Source organism: Artemisia tridentata subsp. tridentata (assembly GCA_021014915.2). Lineage (NCBI taxonomy): Eukaryota > Viridiplantae > Streptophyta > Magnoliopsida > Asterales > Asteraceae > Artemisia > Artemisia tridentata. The sequence continues at coordinate 300,583,095 of CP139505.1, read as the reverse complement.
CATTGGCATCTAGTCGAAATTACAAACTCACCGGATAAAATGCTACATAGCAACGCCTCTATATCGACTAATTCAACAAAAACCTAAAACCAACTAAACTAAATCAACATAACTAGTCACAATCAATCACATATGTGTCTAATAACATAAATACTAGCTAATAGATTCGTATTTTTCACAAACAAACACCTAATACACCAGCTACATAATACATATAACTACACATGCAAGCGTATTTTCCTAATAAATAACCAAAAATTAAGCTAATATATCGAGTTTTCCACAAACAAATACCAACTGCATCAGTATTTCAAAATAACTGCATCAAACTTACAATTAAATATAGGGAAAATGACAAAAAAATGCATCGAACTTGACACTTTTTATCATTGTATGTAGCCAACTATTTTTCGTCTCATTATAACACTAAACTTTTGATTTTTTGTCATTGTATATACGATTTCCAGTGTGTCCATTTCCAGCGTGTCCCTTTATTACACATAAGCTGCCAGCGTGTCAAGGCTACGTACAATGACAAAAAGTGTCAAGTTCAATGCATTTTTTTGTCATCTGCCCTTTATTTTTTTCTCATTCTTTTGTCCCCCTATGATCATTCCTTTTAGAAAGTTTGACAAGTCTTTTTTGTTTGAATCGTTAACGAAAAAAATACGTACAACAATATTGATAACATTGTGTTTATTCAAATATATAAATTGGACCCTCTTTTTGTGGATCTACAAAAATGAGTTTGAGAAGGAGACGTGGACAAACAAAAAGAGAACACATTAGATTTACAGAAATCATCTTCTAACTATGCTTTCTTTATTTTATAAAATGACACATCTTTTGTTTCATTACATATTACAACTATAATTATATATCTATAGGCCATAGCTAATACGTTAAAGAGATAGATGAACAATGATGTGCATCTAGCAACAGTTTTTCCTTATTTTTAATATGAACTTATGCAAGTTATGTCTTAAGAACACATGTTACAACTAAGGGTGTAAACGAGATGAGACAACTGATGTTACAACTAAGGGTGTAAACCTTATGACAAATTCTTGCGTCCGCCATTGACTGGTAAAGTTTACATCTGATGTTACAACTAAGGGTGTAAACGAGATGAGAAAACTCGCGAGCTATTCGAGACGACTCGTATCAAAATCGGCTCGATTTAAACGAGTGAAGCTACTCAAGTATACTTTCGAGTCAAGCTCGAGCTTTAAATATTCGACTCTTTAAGCTCACGAGCCTTATCGAGCTTTGATTAAGTTATACTTTTACCCTTCTATACATATTTCGTTACTTAATTTTCACTAAAATCAAGTTGAGTCGAGCTTGATATGCCGATTCTTATCGAGTTCGAGCTTCACCTATGGAAATAACCGAGCCCGAGTCGAGTTTCGAGCTCTAGTTTTTTATGACGAGTTGGGCTCGAGCTTGAAATCTAAAGCTTGAAAGAGCTCGAGCTCGAGTTTTAGTAGTCGAGTGAAGTTCGAGCTTGGCACTGCTCAACTCGACTTGGCTCGTTTACACCCCTAGTTACAACGATAAAGAAGTCGTACTCGATAGTATGTAGGAGACACATATGTTTTATGATGTAGTAGGTCGTAATTGTTTCACTGGTTGTAACAAATGTATAGTATAGGCTTGTGTTATGTTTTACAAAAAATTATAAGGTATAAAACTTTGATTAATAAACATGATCACTGGTCAAATACTTTGAGAAAAATTATTTATAAGTGCTCGCCACTTGCTTCGCTAAGTTCTCATTAGTTCCTCGTTCATCATCTTCATTTGGTTAATTTTTAAAAGGGCAAATGACAAAAAAATGCAGTGAACTTTCTAAAAGGAATGATCATAGGGGGACAAAAGAATGAGAAAAAAATAAATGGCAGATGACAAAAAAATGCATTGAACTTGACACTTTTTGTCATTGTATGTAGCCTTGACACGTTGGCAGCTTATGTGTAACAAAGGGACACGCTGGCAATGGACAAACTAGAAATCGTACATACAATGACAAAAAATCAAAAGTTTTGTGTTACAATGACAAAAAATCAAAAGTTTAGTGTTACAATGAGATGAAAAATAGTTGGCTACATACAATGATAAAAAGTGTCAAGTTTGATGCATTTTTTTCTCATTTGCCCTTAAATATACAAGCCACTTCCTGATAAAAGAATGAAAATACTAGCTAATAAATTCAAATTCATCACAAACAAACACCTACTGCATCAAAGTTCCAAATCAACTGCATCATACATACAGTTACACATACAAACAATTAATACTCGTCACTTAAAAAATATAAGCTTTTAGATATATATTTGCCACGAACAAACACCTACTGCATCAACATTTTAAAAGAGTTGCATCACGCATACAACTACACATACAAGCCTTTTCCACTGAATAAATGACAGATTATCAATTGATGCATCACAGTTTAAAATTACTGCATCACAATTATTAAATATCACAAAGACATTTTAACAAACACCTTGTGTGCAACATTCCTAATCACCTTTTTTTTAACAATTTTTTTCCGATTTGGTTTCAAGTCCAAAAAGAAACATGGTGTAGTCTGAGTCAAACTCCGAATATAACATATTTAGATCAATAATAACACAAAAAGCGAAGAAAATATTGAAAATACATTCAATAAACATCATCTACACGTAATTGATGATCATATAACCAAATGAGTCAGGGTAAAAATAAAACACCATTAAAAAATTACTTTCAGTTTTGAATGATGAATCTACGGTGGAGAATGGTGGAGATGACGGTGGAGAAGACGGTGAAGATACGGTGGTAGATAAGGTGGTGAATGGTGGTAGAAATGAAGAAGATGAAGCGGTGGTGAGAGGTGGGTTTTGGAGCAGAGAAGATGAAGCGGTGGTGAGAGGTGGGTTTTGGAGTAGAAAAGATGAAGCGAGTTATAATGAGACTAGCTAGAAAAAAAGATATACATACCCTAATGATGAAATGACAAAAATACCCGCGCTAGTTATAATTGAGAAGCAGGTGGGAGGCGAACACGTGGCAAGCTGTCATTGCTTCCTAGGCTTTTTATTATAAGGGACTTTTTATTATAACCCAAAAATACCCGCGCATAAAGTGTATTACTTGTCGAAAATGTTTGTATGTGTTTTTGTATGATAATGCCTTTGGTGTCATAAAGTGATGCAATTGTACATGTTGTGACATATAAGACGTAGTGTGTTTGCTATAAAGAAGTGATGCATTAGGTGTTCATTTGTGTCATATAGGGTTCGACCAGCTAACGCATAGGGTGTATTACCTATTGAAATGAGGTTGTGTGCGTATTTATATGCATGATGCAGTTGTTGAAAAGAAGTGATGCAATAGGTATTTATTTGTGGCACATAAGGTTCTACTAGGTCACGCATAGGTCTTTTTGTGTTGAAATGTGTTTTTTTCTTGTTTGTATGAATGATGCACTTGGTTTTGCACTGTGATGCAGTAGCTCCTCACATGCAGTCTATAAGGATGCGTTAGGCTTTGTGTAGGTTGTATAATGTGCGTAACTGTGTTTGTATGCTTGGTTGATATAAGGATATTCTATATGAACTAGTAAGTAGAACTTGATATAGTGAATTTGTTATGTTTATATTAAGTGCACAAGTTCGTTTATAAAACAATGCATCAGTTTAATAATCTATCTTGGTACTCACAGGTTAGCATGCTTGTAACAACTTGCTTTGGAAAAGTCACGTAAAGGGCGACAAGATAGGCAAGATTCTAAATCCTGAAAATGGAGTGGAGATCAACCTAATATGTGAAAGCATTCAAGTATAAATGAGAGAGATTTGAAGTGTTGTCACCCGTAGAGGAATTTTAATTGTTATTTCAAAACAATGGTGTAAATTATATTGGATGTTTCAAATTTTTAGTTGTAATACTTTTGGGTTACTGAATGTTTTACTAAGTAATGTACCTCTTAATGAGCATAATGTTTGTTTCAAATTAAGTAATTTTGATTACTATCGTTTCTGAATGGTCATAGATGCAATAGATTATATATATATATATATAGTGTTTCTCTATGATGCACTAAATTGTTAACTATGATGCAGTAAAAAATACTAGTGCATCACAGTGTATACAACTGGTGCATCATAATGTATATATCAAGTTCATCACAATGATGTAAATTTACTGCATCACAATGTATAAATCTATTGCATAACAATGTTATAAATATTTTTAAAATTATACTGCATCACAATATTCTAATACTACATTCTAATGTTATCAAATGAACGCATCATAGTCTTATCATACTGCTGAATCATAATATAATTTTATTGCATCACTATGTTAGTTTACTGCATCACACTGTTAAGTTAACACATCATAACGTTGAACATACTTTTCCTACTCAATGTTATAATACTGATAAATCAAAATACTTCATCACAATATTGTTCTACTGCATCGGAATGTTATCATATTACTATATCACAAGGTTATCATACTGTTGAATTGCAATCTAATTTTATTGCATCAAAATAATATTTTACTGCATCATAATGAATATTTTGCTGCATCATAATGTAGATGTTAATGCATCAAAATGTAAATTTTACAGCATCATAATTCAGTAAACAAATAACAGTAATAACTATTATTCATAAAACAAAGATACTAGTGCTTCACAATGTATATAACTGGTGTATCATAGTGTGTACGACTGGTGCATCATAATGCGTATATCAAGTGCATCACAATGATGTAAATTTACTGAATCATAATTTACAAATCTACTGCATCACAATGTTATAACTATTTGTAAAATTATACTCCATCACAATATTGTCCTACTGCATCAGAATGTTATCATATTACTGGATCACAGTGTTACTATACTGTTGAATCACAATGTTATTTTATTGCATCACTATGTTACTCTGCTGCATCCCAATGTTATACATACTGTTGCTTCTTAATGTTATCATACTGTTGCATCACAATAATACTTTACTGCATCAAAATTTTATTTTACTGCATCCTTATGTTCTTCTACTGCATCACAATATAAAATTTACTGCATCACATTGTATATTTTACTGAATCACATAAACTAGAAAATAACATGATTCAGTAACTATTATTCATGAAAAGAAAGATACTAGAGTATATTTCAGAAACACTGAGATACTATTCTATTGATGTTTGGTAATGAATGATATATGTCTTACAACCAAAAACATGTTTTGAAAGTCTCATTTACGAGTAGATCCTCTAAGCCAAGCTCTTATTTCCTCTACTGGTTGCTTGTTTTTCTTCGATGGTGGAAATTTCAATGAACATGTCCTGGAATTATGCCCTTCTTTTTCACACGAACACCAAATTTTGACCCATTGTCGAGTTTCCATGACCCTTGTCATATATATATATATATATATATATATATATATATATATATATATATATATATATATATATATATATATATATATATATATATACATACATATATGTGTATGTGTGTGTGTGTGTTAATGCTAGTTTTCTGCTGCTAAATGAAATAGAGATCCCAACCATAAATATGCACATCCATACAACTTTCAACAGATTTAATAACCTGTAGCACCAAATTTAAAATAACGAACTTAAATTGATCAAATTTAAAATAACACGAATTATTGAAACAAAATTAACAAAATAATAATGAACGTTAACAAACAAATAAGCAAAATAATTAAATAATGAATAACTAACATACAAAAACAAAATCATCAAAATACAAAATAAAACAGGTGCATCTTTCATATAACAAAGCATACAAAAACATTTCTACGTATAATACAACCTACACATATCTTATTTAAGCTCATACGCGAAACGTGAATAACTACTGCATCACAGTTCAAAACCAGATGCATCGTTCACACAACAATTCATACAACCACATTTTCGCAATAAATACAACTTATGCGTAACCAATGTTAGCCTTATACACAACAAATTAGCAACTACTTCATCACAGTTTAAAACAATAGGCATCATTTATACAAACCACGGAGACAAACACATTTCAACACATAATAAACCTACGTGTAGCTTAATCCAGCCATATACTCAACAACTAGACACCTACTGCATCACAGTTCATAATCTAGTGCATCAGTCAAAAAAGTACATATTCAAACACTTTTGAACATATCTGATAACCTACTGCATCAAATTGAAGATAACTAACTTAAATTGACCAACAAAGCACTAGTTTAGTAAATAAAAATTAACAAAATGACGTAGTAACAAAATTAAAGTTCATATATCACAGTTTAAAATCTAGAACACAGACAAACAACCAAACATACAAAAACATTTTTGCACATAACGCAACCAATGCATAGCCTAATACATGCTTATACGCTTCGACTAAATACCTACTGCATCACAGTTCAAAATTAAGTGTATCACACAAACAACAAAGCATACAAACACATTTACGCTACACTACATACACTTAACCTAATTCAAGCTTATACGTGTCAATTGAACACCTACTGCATCATAGTTCAAGTTCAAGAGCATCAGACAAATAATCAAACCTAAAAACACATTCACGCACATAAAGCAGCCTACGCTTAACCTAACTCATGTTTATACACAATAACTGAACACTTACTGCATCTTAGTTCAAATACAAGTGCATCACACAAATAATCAAGCATACAAACTCATTTATTCATATAACCTACTGCATCACAGATAGAAATAAAAACCTACTGCATCATAATATTTAATACAACTGCATCAACATTCAAAACAACCGCATCACAGTTATAAAGTTTAGTTAAGACATTTTATTAAACACCTTGTATGCAACTTTATTAAACATGTTTTGTATCTATATTTTTCTACATTTTGTTCCAGATTTAGAAGAAAACATGATGTAAATTTGAATCAAACTTTGAATATAACATACTTAAATCAATAGAAACACATAAACCAAACATAATTGGATTAAAATAAAGTAAATTAACACAAAAAAAAAACTATTAAAACATAAAATATTAACATCTTACTATCATTATTCAATGATTTTGCACTAGTTGTTGATGTTGAACTATCATTCTTAGTTGATGATGATGAACACTCAATCAACATCTCAAAAATTGTGACAACCCGTAATTTTCCATACGTATTTATATACGAGATTATCTCTGTTCTTCATATACGAATCCTTATGAACTTATTTGGTTTAAAAAACGTTAAGTTATCTCGCGAAACATGAAATTTGTACACAACGTGTACTGGCACAACCAACGATTTGATTTGATTATTTATTCATTTATGGGAAACGAGGCGTATGAATAGTCATTTTTATTGGAAATATTATTCTGAGCGCAATGGTGAAATTCTCGCGTCTTGAATCTACTGTTTACTAGTCTAAATGAGCCCCGAGCCTCATTTCAAGAAAGATAGCCTAAATTACAACTATGGTCCCTGCAGTAATATTACGTCGCCACCCCTAGACTTTAGATGTTGACAGTTTTGGTCCCTAGGGTTTTTATAACCTTTGGCTTCCCCTATATAAAGCTCATCATAATTATTTTAGGGTTAATATACCCTTCTCTTCACCCAGCCGCACCTCCCATCAACACCACCACCTCCGGCCACCATCATAAGCCTCCACCGCCACCCTTATTACTCCGTATCCACCATCAAACACCACCACACCACCCCGTCTATCCCTCTCGTGAACAACACGCATGTTCATGCGCCCCCATTTCTCGTTTTTCTTTTGTTCTTCACCATGTACTTCGAAGGTAGGTGTAGATCAAACAAGAAAATTGATCTAAACACCGAAACACCATGATTGGTGAATCGGTGTAAGTTCCAAATGGTTTTAAATGGTTTCTTTTATATAAAAACGCGATTAAACATCTTTGGTATCATCATTTTGAGTCAAGTTCTTGTCGAGAGTTGATACCGTGAGCATAAGCTCACGGCTGAGGTTCTATTCGAAGCTTTTAAGAGCTTGTCGAGCTTATGGTTAAGCTTATTATGAGTTTAAATTTGTTTTTTCTTTTGATTCTGTATTGGATTCGGTTTAGGGTCGAAACCCACATAGGATTTGGACTAAATTTAAGGTTTGATTGTTTTTTGAGTTTGAAATGAATTGGTGTTGATTGTGGTTTGAGCCAAGTTACAATTTAGTCCGTTTGATTGTTGCTGTTAGCAAGTTTGAGCCGAGACCTCTTGGTCTCGGCATAGTAAGGTTAATGTGTTTTTATTAATTGTTATCTTGTCGTGGTGATCGGGTTTGAGTTATGATGAGTTTAGTTTGGTTTAAGAATTGGAGCCGTGACCTCCTTGAGGTCCGTTTGTGTTGTGGCTACCGACAGAATCGAAGCCGAGACCCCCATGGTCTCGACATGAGGGAGTTGTCATTATTATTGGTGATTGATTGTTGTGTCGCGAGATTAGGATTTGGTTTGAGATTTTTAGTTTCAATCGAGCCGTAACATTTTGGCCGAGTGATAGATACGGCCGAATGGCCATGTGTTTTAATTCTTGAACTTGGTTTAATCGTGATGTTTTGGCCTCGTCGTGGTTAGCCGAGAACCCGTGGTCTCGGTGTGACCACGATAGCCTAAAATGGATTATTATATGACTTGGACATGTGGATACTTTGACTTGTTGACCCGGCTTATGACCGAGGAAATGATATGGAAATGTGACTCGATACTATAATAACTCTCATGATGTGGTTAAAAATTAAAGAAAAGTTATAATAAAAATGTTTGTTAAAAGTATTAACTAACAAATTAAATTTGTTACTTAAATTAATAACAAAAAGGGAATATAAAAATCTTGAGTAATTAATTTGGATAAAAACAGAAAAAACATGAGGTTGCGAGAACGTATCGAGGCACATTTGCCTTAGTATATTTTATTGCTATTGTGGGAAGTAATCGAGATGAATTGGTTGGTAGTCGAGTTAATTGGAAAATTTTAACACCAAAACTTGATATATACATATATATATATATATGTGTGTGTGTGTGTGTCTATATATATATATATATATATATATATATATATATATATATATATATATATCTATATATATATATATATATATATATATATATATGTTGAAATGGAAGCTAAATAAGTCACTTGACTTGGAACGTTCCACGAACGAATAAGTTATGACGAGTTTTTGTTAAATAAAACACATAGGTTTTATGAAACCTAATGGATTATAACCGACGACTACCAACCCTTTCAGTTCATTGGTGTGTTTGACATGTGTTATTACTTTGGGTTATCCCCATCATCTCTTCTTGAGTTCTCGTCATCTCCTCCGCGGAAATTCTGTTGTTTGTTTCCTATTTGGCGTGTGTTCACTTGAGTCAGCGTCCTTGCACTGTCACACGAATGATGATACCAAACACTGATAAACGCATAAAACAAGATTTCTTTTGAAAATAAGATTGGATTATTTTGGAAATGGAAATGATTGATTTTGGAAAGGGAAATGGATCACTTTTGGAGATTTTTACGCTTTTAGTTGCCGTGTGGAATATATTTTGAGACGAGTCTTTATATTATTAGGTTGTCATAGTTGCCATTATGCTATTACCTCCGTGTACCATTGTGCATGTATATCTTGGAACCATCGTGCCGTATATCTTGAGACTATTGTGTTTTGCTCCTCGATACCAGTCGTGTCAGTTGTGATCTTTAAATTGTTGTGGCTAAGGTGAGTTCATGGCCCATACTTTTAGTTATTTTATAACTGTTTTGGGGGAGAATACATGCTCGTTCTTTTTCACTAAACTCAATGCTTTACAAATGTTTCTATGCTGTGAACTACTGTTTTACATGATTTTGGACATATATGTGAAATGATGCGATTATATGTTGGGACATGTTGTTTTGTGAGTACATGACCGTGCCACTGTTAACTCTCTGCTGAGGGCCCATAAGTTATAGGTTCAGTTGGTGTAACTGTTAACTCTCTGTTGAGAGCCCACAAGTTGATAGGTTCAGTTGGTGCAACTGTTAACTCTCTTTGAAAGCCCACATGTTGATAGATCTATCAGGGTAGCTCCCCACGTGATATTGGTTATGAGTATGATGAGCACCATAGGTTCAGTGGGCGCGATACTATATGAGTGTAGTCTCTGTATGATTGATTATGGTTCGAGATGTTTTGAATTATGATATTGGTTGGGAATTGGTTTTGGAACTGTGATTTAGACAGTGTGAGCCTACGTTGAATTTGACTTATTTGTGAATGATGTTTTGAACTCGAAACCTTGTGGTTCAACCATATTGTTTTAAACTAAAACCTATGAACTCACCAACCTCGTGTTGACACTTTTAGCATGTATTTTCAGGTTAAGGCAATAGCTTATCTCTGGAGGCGCTTGGCAAAGGGCATGGTCATAGACAACCCTGATATATTTATTTGGGACTGCTTTATTATTATGGGCCTGTATTCCTCACTATATTTTGAATGATGTAAACTTAATGTTTTGATAATGAAATTTTCTTCTAAACGGTTAAGGTAAAACCGTTCTTTGTACCTTGTGTTGTGATACCAATTGAGTAGCACCCCAGTGACATGTATACTTCCGCTGGACCCGATTTTGGGGGTGTTACAAAAATCATGGTGGAGAATGGTGGAGATAACGGTGGAGATAACGGTGGAGATCAGGCTGCGAATGACGGTGGGGATCAGCCTGTGGATGACGGTAGGGAACCGGTAGAGAAGAAGATACAGTGGAGAAGGAGAAGTTAGCTGCTGTTTGTGTGTGTTTTTTATGTCGCTGTTTGTGTGTGTTTTTATGAGAAAAAGATAGAAGAAAAAGAGTTTATATAATTTAAGGGGTAAAAGACTAAAATAACCCTGACAATTATAAAAAAAAATGAGGGGTGGGAGAGGACACATGGCGCAATCTGATGGCTTTCTAACCTTCTCATTTTAAGAACCCTTCTCAATATATCCCATCTCTCTCTCTCTCTCTCTCTCTCTCTCTCTCTATATATATATATATATTATATATATATATATATATATATATATATATATATATATATATGTGTGTGTGTATATATGTGTGTGTGTGTGTGTGTGTGTTTGTGTGTGTGTCACGTTCAAATGAGAAGCCTTATTTTAGTGAGAACGTGGGAAGTGATCCTAGCCCTCCATCTATCCCTCCTTTTTTTTTAGATCTAATGGCTAAGATTAATTTATCATTTAAACTATCTTTGTACTAAACAAGGGTATTTTTGTAATTATAATCCAAACAACTAATATAAATGAAAAAAAAAAACACACAGATCACAAATTTGAGCGTGAAAACACGATTTATGCTCTCCACCGTTGATCATAACAACCAACTACCTTCTACCACCGTTCAAACCACCGTCGTTCAAACCACCACTACACCTCCACAATTATAGCCGTTTAAGTCAAAACCTTCTACCACCATCTACTACCGGAATCGTCACCGGAAATCATAATCGATCATAAGAAGAAGATGTTAATGGAATTAGGAATGATTTTTTTACGTTATTAGCGGATTTAAGTTTGGATTGGATTATCTTTGCATGTGAAAAATATAATTAAGTTATGGAGTTTTGAGGTTATTAGTGGATTTAAGTTTAGTTAGAGTATCTTCGCATGTGAAGATTATCAGTTAGGAATGAAGTTTTGATGTTATTAGCGGATTTAAGTTTAGTTAGAGTATCTTCGCATGTGAAGATTATCACTTAGGAATGAAGTTTTGACGTTATTAGCGGATTTAAGTTTAGTTAGAGTATCTTCGCATGTAAAGATTATCACTTAGGAATGAATTTTTGAAGTTATTAGCAGATTTAAGTTTGGATTAGATTATCTTCGCGTGTGAAAAATATAAGTAAGTAATGGAGTTTTGAGGTTATTAGTGGATTTAAGTTTAGTTAGAGTATCTTCGCATGTGAAGATTATCAGTTAGGAATGAAGTTTTGACGTTATTAGCGGATTTAAGTTTAGTTAGAGTATCTTCGCATGTGAATATTATCACTTAGGAATGAAGTTTTGACGTTATTAGCGGATTTAAGTTTAGTTAGAGTATTTTCGCATGTGAAGATTATCACTTAGGAATGAATTTTTGACGTTATTAGCGGATTTAAGTTTGGATTAGATTATCTTCGCGTGTGAAAAATATAAGTAAGTAATGAAGTTTTGATGTTATTAGTGGATTTAAGTTTAGTTAGAATATCTTCGCATGTGAAGATTATCAGTTAGGAATGAAGTTTTGACGTTATTAGCGGATTTAAGTTTTGATTAGATTATCTTCGCGTGTGAAAAATATCAGTAAGTAATGAAGTTTTGAGGTTATTAGCGCATTTTTTGATTATTTATGTTTAGTTACGTAAATAAACATAAAACATTTATTGGAAGTTGATTATTAGAGAAGGTTATATGTTTTGAATGCATAAGAGTTTTTGTTAAGTCTGCATTGATTGTAATGGTCTGACTTAGGGTTACTAAAGTGCACATGTGAAGATTTTATGCATTTGCATTCTGGTGATTGAGTTTCAAAATTAGTTGTTTGAACTGAATGCACTTCAAAATTAGTGTCAGAAAATGTTGATTTGATAGGGACTGATTTATACCTGAAGTTTTATGGCTAAAACTAGGATTGGAATTATGGTTAACGTAAGCGAAAGATTGGGGTGTTTGGTCTGCACCCAAGATCATCTATGACTATGAGTTCGATGATAGAGTGGTTGAATGGGTAGGATGCATAATTTTATGGGTAGCAGCCCCATTCCTTATAACATATATACCATGATATTTGTTTCAATCACTAGGTATGAGCTTTTTGTTAGTCTGTCTGAACTAAAGTTTTACTTCATTTTCATGTTACTGGAGCTGGGATATCAACTTCCTGCGGTATACCTGATTTCGTGGCCCCACAGGAATTTGGACTCTTCAGGTAGAGTGTTTGATATAACAACTACTAATATATATGCCTAGGACATCACTATGATATATATGGCTACACGATAATGTTAAGGCTCACAAAGAAAAGTCTGCACTTAGTTGCTACACATAAACCAGAATCAGAATCAAATATTCATAGTTACTTATAACCGACTGCTAGAGATAATATTTGGATGTGTTTTGCTAGTTGAAGTGGTGTTTAGGAAATTCTCATTGTTCAATGATTCACATGTAAAATGACCTACCTTTCTTTCAGAATCATGGGGAAAAGGTGTATAAACAGCTTAAGCTTGTTAACAGACTCAACTTATAAGCATATCAACACAGCTTATTGGCTACATACAAACACTCCCTCACTAATGTTGAACCCATATAACAGAATGCCAAACACCCCCTTAAACTCAGGAAATAAATAAAACCAGCAAACAGATAGAGAAAATGAAATAAGTATAAAATTTGGTTTATACATAAATTATTACAGTAAAAGTTGGTAATTGGCAGTTCATCTTTGTTTTTCATTCCAGGATATAGAGTTTCAGGAAAGATTGTGGTGATATTGTTCTACCAAGTTTGACAACTTACTTTCAAGGTCAAACAAACAATGATCTTTCGTAAGAAGGCATAGTTTCACTGTTTTAGGTTACAAACTCTCAATTGTTTTCGAGTTTTCTAAATTGATAGCAAAGGAGGTGTGTTGATGCAATGTTACGAGTTAGAAAAATTGTTGGGCCATGGGAATTTTGCAAAAGCGTATCATTGTAGAAGGAATCTATGTTTAGCACTTTAACTTATTAGTATTAAACGTACTTCCCAACAAGTTTGCTCTGAATTATTACCATTTATGTTTCAGCTTAGTATTATTTGTACACAAGTCTGATTAGAATGATTTAGTTTTGGTTATCTTCTATTATGGCTTCCTTTTGCATGTATATGCATTGTATTTAGATGCTATAGGCCAAAAAGAGCGAGGTTGCTTGTTAGGCAACTTAGTGGGCGTGGGAAACATTTTTGGTTCTAGTAGGGGTAACTGTGTTGATTGTTGTGGTATTACCAACATTTGTGATATCTGTAGCTATCGAATTTTATGGTGGTAGGGTGCCTTTGTGTGCAACTAGGATAGCTGATGTGGTTCAAATGTTATTTACCTTCACTGTGTGATTGTCACCAACTAATATCTCTATATTTCTATCTTTTTGCAGTCTCGGCCTTTTGGGGTATCTCTTTCTTATTGCAGGCCATGATGGAAATGGTCCTAGTCTGTAAGTACCAACTATTCTTTTTGGGTTATATCATTATGGCTCTGCGCCTCTGCATATAAAGTAAAGCAAACATTTAATTAACAATAAAACAAGAAAAGTGTTCTCAATTCTGTATCTTGTATGCTCTCTGTGCCCTATGTGCGTACAAGGTACATGAGTTCCTATGTGTATGAGGAAATATGTATACACACATGCGCGTACACACACATTAGGATAACCATGATGAGGTAGCTTGTTAACTAATATTGGATATTTGCAACAAAGATTGTTGGCTTCTACAGTAGTCGCAACTTTCATGAATACATGTTTCATTTTAGGTATTGAACTATTGATGAAAAACCTAAATCATAGATGCTTTGGGCTTCTTTGTACTTGGAATGATTGGTGGTCATAAGGTGTTATAAATGGTGAAAGTTCTCAATGTATGTAACTTTGCTTTCATTAAGAAGTGCATATTTATGGTAGTATCAGGAATTGTTTTATTCTGCTCATGTGAATTAGCATATTAGGTTTGTCAGGGTAGGTACTAAGTAGACTGTTATTGGTGTGGTAGGGTGACCAAAGTGTTGAGTGAGGACAAGGTTCAGGTATTGGATTTATATTAGGTTGGTTATTTCCTTTTCTTACATACTTGACTTGTGTAACTTTCTTTGCATGTTTATCCTTGATTTTACCTATTCATCCGACGCATATAATTTATAAAGCATACGGCTCGCCAACACTTGCATCTTATTTTCGCCAGTTACTCATTCCACATCCTATTCTTTCACTTGATGTAAAAAAAACTACGTCTATCTCTTGTAGGTATATATGAAGCTACGTCTTTCAGAGTTTACCTCAGTAACTCGTTTTATAAAATCGGTTCCGCCTACCACTTGAAATATTTTTTTATACCATTTTGGCATATAAAAGACTTTATGAATTACATTAATAGTTAATATCGTTATCAAACTCTTGTTTGATATATTTTCTCCATAACCTTACTAATCAGTCAATTATTAATCTTGTCGATGATAACTGACTTTTGTAAATGCTTTGGGTGCGTTTAGTTGGAGAAAAACGCCTTTGTTTTTCACAAAATGTTTTGTAGAAAACAAGGAAAACAGAGATCACGTTCAAATTAGCGTTTTCCAACAAAATGTTTTCCAAAACACAAAATTTCTATTTCCAATTCTAATAAACAAAACCACAAAACATTTTTTTTTTTCCCCATTTTCTTATTTCCTATTTCTACTCTATTTCCCTTAAAACAACATAATCAGACACTCCAGCCATACCCTAACGCCAAACACCACTCTCCCACAGCCCACATCAGCCATCACCACCCTCGCCGGCGTCGCTCTAGCCATTTTTTACGTTTTCGTCCGATTCTTTACGTTTTCGTTCGATTTTTTACGTTTACGTACGATTTTTTACGTTCTTGTCCGATTCTTTACGTTTTCGTCCGATTCTTTACGTTTTCGTCCAATTCTTTACGTTTACGTCCGATTCTTTACGTTTTCGTCTGTTTTTTTACGTTTTCGTCTGAATTTTTACATTTTCGTCCGATTCTTTATGTTTTCGTCCGATTCTTTACGTTATCGTCCGATTCTTTACGTTTTCGTCTGTTTTTTTTACGTTTTCGTCCGAATTTTTACGTTTTCGTCCGATTCTTTACGTTTTCATCTTTTTTTACGTTTTCGTCTGACTTTTACGTTTTCGTCTGATTTTTTACGTTTTCGTCCGATTTTTTATGTTTTCATCCGATTTTTTACGTTTTCGTCCGATTTTTTACGTTTTCTTCCGATTCTTTACATTTTCGTCCAATTCTTTACGTTTTCGTCTTTTTTTTACGTTTTCGTCTGACTTTTTACGTTTTCGGCCGATTCTTTATGTTTTCGTCTGTTTATTTACGTTCTCGTCCGACTTTTTACATTTTCTTCTGAATTTTTACGTTTTCGTCTGACTTTTTATGTTTTCATCCGATTCTTTACGTTTTCGTCCGATTCTTTACGTTTTCGTCCAAGTCTTTACGTTTTCGTCTGTTTTTTTACGTTTTCGTCTGACTTTTTAGGTTTCCGGCCGATTCTTTATGTTTTCGTCTGTTTATTTACGTTCTCGCCTGAATTTTTACGTTTTCGTCCGATTTTTTACGTTTTCATACGATTTTTTACGTTTCGTCCGATTCTTTGCGTTTTCGTCCGATTCTTTACATTTTCGTCTGACTTTTTACGTTTTTGTCTTTTTTTTTACGTTTTCGTCTGAATTTTTAGGTTTTTGTATTTTCTTTACGTTTTTGTCCTTTTTTTCTTTACGTTTTCGTCTTGCTTAATTTACATTTTCGTCCATTTTTTTACGTTTTAGTCCGTCTCCTTACGTTTTCGTCCATTTTTTTACGTTTTAGTCTATTTCCTTACGTTGTCGTCCGTTTTTTGCCTTTTTTTACGTTTTCATCCATTTTTTACGTTTTCGTCTGTTGTTATACGTTTTCCTCCATTTTATTATGCTTTCACCCTTCTTTTATGATTTTTTACGTTTTCTTAAGTTTTCGTCTTATTTTTACATTTTTTAGGTGTCGTCTGACGAAAACGTAAAAAACAGACGAAAACGTAAAAAACAGAAGAAAACATAAAAAATTGAACGAAAACGTAAAAACAAAGACGAAAACGTAAAAAATGGACGAAAACGTAAAAAATGGATGAAAACACTATAATTTGGAAAACGTAAAAAAATGTAAGAAAACGTAAAAAAAAATGGACGAAAACGTAAAAAAACATAAAAGAGAGGACGAAAACATAATAAAACGAGCGAAAACGTAAAAAACAGAAGAAAACGTAAAAAAACAAATGAGAATGTAAAAAAATGACGAAAACGTAAAAATATTGATGAAAACCTTAAAAATTCAAACCAAAACGTAAAAAAACAGACGAAAACGTAAATTATCAGACGAAAAACGTAAAGAATCGGACAAAAACGTAAAGAATCGGACAAAAACGTAAAAAATCGGACGAAAACGTTAAGAATCGGACGAAAACGTAAAAAAAACCTACGAGAACGTAAAAACGGACGAAAACGTAAAAAAACAGATGAAAACGTAGTAAAACGGACGAAAACATAAAAAAGTTGACAAAAACGTAAAAAACAGACAAAAAGGTAATATATATATATATATATTATATATATATATATATATATATATATATATATATATATATATATATATATATATATAATATATATATAATATATTAGTTATTTTACGTTTTCGAATTTTAGTCGCTTGAAGATTTTTTCATGTTATTAGATGTTATATTTTACTTTTTTAATTCTTTATTTGCTCGTATTATATTTTTTTAGTTATTTTATAATTTAGTTGGTTAGTTTATAATATTTGTTTTTGTGTTTTGAAGATGTTTTTTATAATATTACAAAGGTGAATAAAGAATTGAGATATAAAACAACAACACTTAAACATGTTTTCTAGTTTTGCAAAATGAAAAACACAAACACATGTTTCTCAAACTAAACACGTTTTTTAAATTTTTCATTGTTTTGTGGAAATAAAACTCCTCTCCATTTTCCTACAAAACAAGAAATAGGAAATGAAAGAAAATGTTTTCCAACTAAACGCCACCTTTATATCTGCATGAGAATAGGCCCAGCTTATCCCCCCCCCCCCCCCCAAATTCGAAATTCACACCCCCTCTTTTTTTCAGATTTTTTATTTTTTATTTTTTTTTTATTTTTATAATTTTGTTTATATCAGAAAGCTATAAACCTGAAAGTGCGGAACTGAAATACGAAACAGAAATTGACAAAAACTATAAAACTGTCAGAAATACGGAACAGAAACTGACAAAAAACTGTGATATACTATCTCAAAAAAGGAATCTTTGACCCAAATAGTGCTCATCCCCCTGATTTGACATCATAGGGGGGGTTAGTATATCATAGGCCAACTAGGCCGGACTTATCCACACCCCCCCAAAATCCGAAATCCACACCCCCCCCCCCCATTTTTTTCATTTTTTTTATTTTTTTTTATTTTTTTTTATTTTTATAATTTTGTTTACATCAAAACGCTATAAACCTGAAAGTGCGGAATAAAAATACGGAACAAAAACTGACAAAAACCTGGATAAAACTGTGGAATAAAAATACGGAACAAAAACTGACAAAAAACTGGAAACAACTGTCCCAAAAAGGAATCTTTGACCAAATAGTACCACACCCCCCCCTGATTTGACATCCTAGGGGGGGTTTCTATACAAGAGGCCATTAAACTATGATATGGCATAGCCTATCCCCACACCCACACCCACCCCCGAAAAAAGACCAGCCGCACCCCAACCACCCCCCCCCCCCCCTTCTATTTTTTTGCCTTTTTTTTTAATTTATTTTTTTATTATTATTTTTTTATAATTTTGTTTATATAAAAAAAACTATAAACCTGAAAGTGCGGAACAGAAAATATAAAGTTTAATAAGTCAAACGCTTAAAACTGTCAGAAATACATAACAGAAACTGAAAACAAAAGGGGGACAAAAGGAATCTTTGACCAACCCCTGATTTGACATAACAGGGGGTTTGTATAGTGTACCCCCTATTATATATGTAACACAAAGGATAGATCAGATTTGACTTGCACATGGTGTGAAGTATAATTATCCATCTTTTGAATCTTTATGTGTTTTGGATCTCATGTGGGTAATTGTTGTTTGCTATGGATAATTTTTGAATTATGGCTCGTTAAACAGTATCAAAGTATTCATCTTTGATTATCTTTTAGTTCATTTTCAATGACGTGGATCAACTAAGAAGCATTGAATGGATTTCAAGGAGGTGAAAGAAACAATAGCTACAATGATATTGCACGTGCGATATGTGCATTGTGGTCGTGTGGTAAGTAAGTTTGGTAAGGCACAGTTGTGGTCATGATTTCTTGCTGGATTGATTCACTTTTAGTTCGCATTTATGATTAAAGAAAAGAAACCATACCTGCTTGAAGTGGATAACATTGGAGGAGAAAATGACCGTCATTATTTGCTAGTACACAGGGAGGAAATATTAATCGAGGTGATTATCTGCCTCATAATTGTTGAGAATATATTAAGGTTTTAGTTTGAGTTTGAAATTCAAATTATCTGCCTGAAAAATTGTTGAGAATTATTATTGGTGAAGAATAAGAATATAGCACCGTTTATATTGAAATGTTATGAGATGGTGGATGATCTAACAACTGATTATATGATATCATGGAGTCTTGCTAATGATAGTTTCATTGTTCGGAATGAATCTTGTTTACTTCTCAATTGCTTTCTAAATATTTTAAGCATAATAATTTCTCTAGTTTCCAAAGTCAACTCAATATCTACGTAGGTCCATTAACTTCTTTTTTTTTCTCTCTCACTTTTTTCTCTTTTTTTTTTAAATAAACTTTCTGATTTTGTACATGATGGATGGGTGTATCAGCACCTTCTGTAATTAGAGGGTGTTTGGATTTTCTTGTCAGAACATAACTAACAGGTTACAGGTGGGTTTTTTTTTGTCCAAACAGTTTCATGTAATCCTTTGTCATAGTGTCTACCGCCATTACGAACTAAAGATGATTCAAAGAGATAAAGATAGATGTCTAATGGTTAGTGAAGGCAGTGAGTTCGTCATACACAGTGTCATATCAATTTCGAGGTAAACATTCATAACAGTCAAAGCATACCATCAGGTGTATTCTGATTGGAACTTAAGCTTTTTATTGTTGCATGCTTCCAGGTAGTGAAGGCGAAGGTCTAACCAATGTCATGTTCAGTGATTATGGTTTTACGGTCTTATTAGACATTAAAATCAACTTCCCATGAACGTTGGTGCGCACATTATCACCCATTCTACTAGTTCAGATTAGGGGTTACCAGTGAACCTGCTAACGAATATTAGACATGACTTTTACGATCTTTATATTATTAGCATGTTATACTTATCAGATTAGGATGCAATTGAGTTAATTGGGTGATTTTTTAGCAAGTAAAAGTTGTTTTTTTTTTTTTTTTTTTTTCAATCTGTTATACTGTATATCTTTTTGTGTTAGGTTATTGCACTTGAAGACCAAGGATTTAAACTTTGATCTTATTAGCATATTTTAATACTAAAAGTGCAAAAATAGGAGATATTAATGTCTAATAGACGATTATTTAAGTTTTGTAAGAATATCTTCACATGTTAAAATTATGAGTAAAGATTGAAGCTTTGATCTTACTAGCATATTTTTTATACCGGAAGTGCAAAAATAGGAGATATTGATGTTTAATAGACGATTATTTAAGTTTTAAAAGAAAATCTTCGCGCGTGAAAATTATGAGCAAGGATTGAAGCTTTGATCTTACTAGTGTAAGATGTTGATGTCTGAGAGGAATCGATACACTATAAGGTTGTTAGACCTTTGTTATTTTGTGTATATGATATATTGAGTTAATATGATTAAGTATGCGGAATCTACTTAACCATACTTAGAAGGTTATTTGGTTTATGGGAATGGAAAGTAATGCTTTTGTAATGAACAATGAACACACGGTTTTAATACCAAACGATTCAATATTATTCAAGATAATACGGGTGATCTTCACTATCACTAGGGTTACAAAACCTTGAATCTTAATGTTTTTTATGACTTGAGATATTGTTCTAGCTAGTTGTTTTAAGCATATGAATTTAGCACTTAATTAGTCATACATATATCTAGTCTAAGAACTTTCTTTTTATAGTCCAAGAAAGATCTTTACAATATATTGTTAAGTCTTGTCGAACACATGCTAGCTTATCTTATGTGTGTCAGTAACATAGATACAACATGTATCTATGTACACAACTTGTTACTGAACACTTTGTCCAAAGATATTATCTACCGTATATACTTGACTTTAGTACACAAATATCTTTTCAATACTTATCCAACCAGCAGTAGTATACGTGACACTTATCCACTCAGCAGTATCGACCAACAGTACCTTCTTTGTACTATCAGTACTAACTTCAGTTAGTACGGTTAGTTATAACTTGAACAGTCCTTAGATATACACTAGCAGTTGGAACTGTTAGAGTATTCTTCCTAGCAGTACTAACCTTCAGCACTTAATACTTAATCTTCAGAACATTTAATTCCCAACAATCCTCCCCTAAACATGTGGATTCCCTAATCAACATATTTCTTCTGAATTAAATTCTGATTGTGAGGATCTTTCAAACACTTCATAGTCAGACTCTTGATCTGAACTTTCTTCTGTTCTGTGAGATTGAATATCTTTCTCAGTAGCTCATCTTCCATTTACTTTGACTTTAACAATATCAGAAACCAATCTTCAGGCTTCATTCAATACCTAAAAGATGGTGCAATTTTCTTGGATGGAGGAATTATAAGAGGCAATGGTGCTGTGTATCTTGGATGCTTGTTTTAACAAGTGAAATCATCTTTCACCATGCCTTTACAAATGATGAACAAACGTAGTGAACTGAAATTGAAACTGAAAGCTCCTAGATAGAACTTTCTCCTTTGGAATGCTTCATCCCTTCTAAATATATATAATACTCCAGAATCAGCTTTGTTCTTGTCATTTTCAACCTCCATGTCATCATCTTGTATGCTCTTGTCTTTTCCTCCCTTACATTTGGTTAATCTTCCTTGGGCTTTATTTCCTCCCCTGAGATATTTCCTCCCCTGAGATGCAAATAACATTTTATCCTCCCCTATTTGGAAGATCTCTCACCATCATCCCATCATTATCTGATCTACCAAT
This sequence comes from Artemisia tridentata subsp. tridentata, assembly GCA_021014915.2. Classification (NCBI taxonomy): domain Eukaryota; kingdom Viridiplantae; phylum Streptophyta; class Magnoliopsida; order Asterales; family Asteraceae; genus Artemisia; species Artemisia tridentata. The sequence continues at coordinate 300,561,079 of CP139505.1, read as the reverse complement.
GTGTACTTGTTTTCAGACAATGTTGTACATGAAGCCATCAATTCCTTAAGAGTTTATGTGTTGCCCTCATCACTTCTTGGTGTGTTAACTCCTATGAGAGGTGATTCATGGGGCATTGACTCATTATCCATCAATGGATGGTTTGACTGAGTCCCTTTGAAAATCCTTTTTAAGAAACTTTTGACTTAGCAGTATGTTCATGATTTTATTATAGAAAAATCATACTGCTTTCAACCATTTTGAAGGGATTAAGTGTGTAACAGACACTCAATCAAGAATTCGGTTTAAAGCAACCTCTGGTTGTGTGAGAACCAATATTTTTCAGTTATAAATAACTGCCTGTGTAAAGATAAACCTATTTAAAAGGCTTTCTTGACAGGGTTTCCAGCTCATAGCAATTGTTGCCTCTAACACAAGTGTTAGATTCACTTTTACTAGCTGTTCTTTCTATCAGATGTCCTTAGACTTGCTCATTATACTTAAAAGTATAAAATGATAGAAAGTGAGTTGAGTCAGTTACTATCTGACCAACTGAATCATCAATTCAATGTGAAATATCATAATCAGATTTCAAGAAATAAGTTCTAAGGGATCAATTAACTTAGGAGTAAACCTTTATTAATAAATTCCCAAACTCAGTCCATCATAAATCTATTATGTCAGCAACTGATATCATCATTCTGCTGCTTCCATTTCACTTGAAACTTCTTTTGTTCAATGTTCATACCTGAAAATGTTAGTCTAAAACCAAGAAACAAAATGCAAAGCATATGTCTTATAGCAGTATCAAAATTTGACCAACAGTATGAACTGTTTAAACAAAATTTGTACCAACCGTACAACTGTTCAATTAACAGTACCAATTTACATAGTTTATCAGTACAAACGTAAGGTATATACAAAAACCACACAGACTAAAAATTTTACGGATTAAGCATGCCAATACTTGCTACCAAGTATTGAAACCTTCCAACATCAAAAGCTTTAGTGAGAAGATCTGAAAAGTTATGATCAGAATCAATTTTAAGAACTTGAATTAACTTCTTCTCATTACAGTCTCTAATAAAATGATGTCTAATTTCAATGTGTTTTGTTTTAGAATGTTGTACTGGATTTTTAATAATGCAAATTGTACTACTATTATCAATATGAATGATAGTGTTTAAGAAATTGTACCCATAGTCAAGAAGTTGATTTTGAAGCCATAGAACTTGACCACAGCAACTTGCAGAAGCTACATATTCAGCTTCAGTTGTTGAAGTAGCCACAATTGTTTGCTTCTTACACTGCCATGAGATAAGTCTACACCCAAGGAATTGACATCCTCCAGTTGTTGACTTTCTGTCCAAGTTAGCACCAGCATAATCACTATCTGAGAATGCTACCAAGTCAAAAGGTGACCCCCTTGAATACCATAGACCCAACCTAGGTTGACCCTTGAGATATCTAAAAATCCTCTTGACTGCTGTTAAATGAGAAACATTTGGAGTTACTTGAAATCTTGCACAAGCACAAACAGAGAACATGATGTCAGGTCTTGATGATGTGAGATACATCAAGGAACCTATCGTAGATCTGTAAGTGTGTACATCTACATTGTCTCCATCTAAATCTTTAAGAAGTGGCTTCTCAGAGTCCATTGGTGTGTTTGCTACTTTTGAATCAGCAAAGTTGAACTTCCTAAGTATTTCAGCAACATATTTATCTTGACTAATAAATATGCCTTCACAAGATTGCCTAACTTGCAGACCCAAAAAGAATGTACGTTCCCCCATGGAACTCATCTGAAACTTATCATGCATAAGCTTCTCAAACTCCAAACACATCTCCTTCCTTGTAGACCCAAAGATAATGTCATCCACATACACCTGCACTAACAGAAGATCTTTCTTTTGTTGTTTGATGAATAGTGTCTGATCAATCTTCCCTCTTTGAAATCCATTCTCTATTAAGTAGGAAGCTAATGTTTCATACCAAGCTCTTGGTGCCTGATGAAGGCCATATAGAGCTTTAACTACTCTGTACTCTTTGTCTGGATGTTCTGGATCAATGAAACCAGGAGGTTGTGAAACATATACCTCCTCATCAATAGTTCCATATAAAAATGTACTCTTGACATCCATTTGATATACTGTGAAGCCCATAAAAGAAGCATAAGCTAAAAATAACCTAATTGCCTCAATCCTTGCTACTGGAGCAAAAACCTCTTCATAGTCTATCCCTTCTTGTTGTGTGTACCCTTGGGCTACTAACCTAGCCTTATTCCTAATCACTATGCCCCTTTCATCCCTTTTATTCTTGAAAACCCATCTAGTGCCAATTACCTTTTCATCCTTAGGTAAATCAACTAGCACCCAAATATTCTGAATCTTAAACTGAAGAAGCTCCTCTTGCATAGCTTCCACCCAGCTTGAATCATCTAGGGCTTTAAGAATGTTCTTTGGTTCTGCCTGAGAGAGAAAACATACAAACAAGCAAGAGTTTGAAAACTCATGCTGCTTTGAAGCATAAAGGGCATCAAGAAGCCCTTGTTGGTCTGAAGACATCAGTTGTTGTCTTGTCTTCACACCTGATTGTACATCTCCAATCACATTTTCTAGGGAGTGGACTTTGTGAATCCTGGTGTGTGGGGTTGAAGGAACTTGATAGTTAGGTGAGATATTGCTCAAATCCACCTCTTTATCTGAGAAATCTGCTTCATTTGAGTCTGAAGGGCCAGCAGTAGAATCATTTGGCCTAGCAATAGAATGCTCTGACTCAGCAGTAGAAACTTCTTTTGTACCGCTAACTTGACTGTCTTGTTTCTCAGTTCCATCTTCCTTGATTTCATCATCAACACCTTCTTTTGATTTACCAGAAGAAGATTCATCATTGGTTGAAGTTGAAGCCACACTTGTACTTGTCCATATTGGCATCCATACATGATCTTGATCTGACTCCTTGTTTAACCTTGCCTCATTTGTTGTGTCAACAGACTTTGAACCTGAAAATTCATTAGTTTCCACAACAACAGGCACATAATTCATTGAATTGGTTAGTAACTCAAGATCAAATAGCCAATTGGGACCTTCACCTACTACATTGGATTTATTCTCTAAAAATTCCACATGTAGGTTTTCCTCTACTCTTCTAGTTCTTGAGTTGTATACTCTAAAAGCTTTGCTATTGAGAGAATATCCAACTAAGAAACCTTCATCTGCTTTTCCATCAAACTTTCCAAGATGGTCTAAGGTATTTAAAATTGTCACATGACATCCAAAAGGTCTAAGAAATCCTATTGCAGGAGTTCTACCTCTAAAAAGCTCATATGATGTCTTATTGTGAGTCTTGACAACTAAAACTCTATTTTGAACATAGCAAGCAGTGTTGACTGCTTCTGCCCAAAAAGTGATAGGCAACTTAGAGTCGGCTAACATGGTTCTAGCAGCTTCTATGAGTGTTCTATTTCTTCTCTCAGCAACACCATTCTGTTGTGGAGTTCTAGCAACACTAAATTCTCTCCTAATACCTTTTTCTTTGCAGAAATCATCCATAACTCAATTCTTAAACTCTGTCTCATTATCACATCTAATGACTTTTACTCTTTTGCTTACTAGGTTTTCTATCTCTGTAATGAAAGTCTTAAGGATGTTAGAAGTCTCATCCTTAGTAGCTAAAAAGAAAACCTATGTAAATCTACTATAGTCATCAGTAATAACTAGACAATATCTCTTATGCTGCATACTTCTAACATTTGTAGGACCAAATAAGTCCATATGAAGCATAAACAATGATTGATTGATAGAGTTAAAAATCTTGGGCTTACAAGTGGCTTTGTGTTGTTTGCCTTTAAGACAAGCAATTCATGTTTGGTCATTTTCAAATCGTTTTTGAGGTAAACCTCTTACCAAACCATTCTTAACAATCTGATTTATGGTTTTGAAATTAATATGACCAAGCCTTCTATGCCATTTCAGTGACTCCTCTAATGTAGCTTTTGCAAGTAAACAAGTAAGTGCCTCTTTAGGAACAATGTTCTTCATATCAACACTGTACATATTGCCCTTTCTAGGAATTTTAAGAAGTACTTGACTTTCATCAGGCATCTTAAAATCAGGAGAAAGCACAAGACATTCAGTGTCACAGAAAAGAACTTTGTTCTTTTTGTCACACATTTGTGAGACACTAAAGAGATTATACTTAAGTTCTCTTACAAAGTATACATCTTCAAAGTCTAAATTTCCAGTTTTAATGGTACCTTTACCGGAAATTTTTCCACCAACACCTCCTCCAAAGGTAACATAGCCTCCATCTATTGATTGAAAATCTGAGAGATAAGACTTGTTGCCTATCATGTGCCTTGAACATCCACTATCTGAGTATCCTTGATCCTCTTGTTTATCAGTTGAATGTTCCTGCACAGTGATAAAGAGTATTAGTTTTCTTTGGGGACCCAAGCCATTACTGACTTGGATCTGCCTCTTGCATCAATGTAATTTAATCTCTTGAGAACAGTTGATGCAATATTGGATTTAAGAACCCAACATGCTGAGGCCTTAACAGCATTTGCCCTGTTTCCCTTAGCAGCAGTATTAACTACTTGCCTAGCAGTATTAACTGCTGGCTTTGCAGTTGTACCCTTAATTTTCCAAACTTGTTTTTAGACCACTGCTTTTGATTGAATGGGCCTTTTAACAGTTGTTGATGCATGTTTTGAAGTTAATTTTGCATTTTTAACTGTTGGTCTTGGGTTAACAGTCATCAATGGTCTAGCAGTAGAAACTGCTTGCCTAGCAGTAGAAATTGCTTTTGAAACTGCTCTGGGTTTTATTCTATTAAAATTAGAACTAGAGTGAAAGTGAGTTTGAGGAGATTGCCTTTTGAAATTCACTCTATTGTTTTCATACCCAGATACCCATTTGTTACAGAAAGCTGCAAGATGATCAAATCTACCACATGTGTAACAAGCTTTATTATAAAAGAAAAAATCATCACCTAATTGGTTAGACTTGAGGCCATTCCAATTTATTTGGTTACCTCTGGGCTTGCTAGTGGATCTATATTATTCACAATATTTAACTGGTTGCCTAACATGTTTAATGTTTGTTCTAGGCTTAACAGTATCCTTTTTTATCACTTTTGGAACCCTTGTTCCTGCTTTCTTAACTACTTCGGGTTTAGACATAACCTGTTCATCATCACTATCAGTTGTACATTCCTCAACAACTATAGCATCTGCTTTCCTAACAGAGGACACCTTGTCCTCAGAAACAGAAGTTTTAGATAAACTCTCACTTACTTTCTCTACCTTAGGACTCTCAGTAGACTTAGAACCATATTCCATTATTGGTTCTTGAAACTCAGCAAATCTTGTGTGTGCTAGGTCAATACCTGGAGGTGAAGGAACACCTCTGTATGGTGGAGGAACAGTTTTGTATCCTAAACCAGACTTAGCTTTATTGATTACTTGAGCTTCCCAAATTTTATTAATTCCCTCTGAGGCATGAGCTAAAGCATCTACTGTTATCTTAACATTTTCACTTTTATTTTTGTGATATGCTAAGGATTTATTCAGTTTAGTAATACACTCATCTTTGAATTTTATGTTTCTTTTTAGTGCATTCATGTCATCAGTAAACCTAGATTCATTTCCTTGAAAATACAAGATTTATTTTTCAAGAACAGCTAGACCTCTTTTATGATTAGCTAAATTAGATAAAGCATTATATAACTGTTCTAGTTGATCATCAAATCTTTTTTTAAGATCTTCATAAGCTTTAAGAGCAGAGCATGATTCAGTACATTTAATTATGGAATTTACCTCTGAATCAGAAAAGGCCATTAGTGCAGTCTCAGTGGCCACCATTGCAGCTTCTTTTGGTGCTTCCTCCTCATCAGCCATGAAGCTCCAATCATAGTTAACACCATCTATGGCTAGCATAACCCTTGGCTCTTCCACTGTGACTTCCTTTTTCTTCTCTTGCCTATACCATGTGCTTCTATTATCCTACTTCCTTGGGTTTCTACATTCTTTAGCAAAGTGTCCTAACCTGTGATAGTTGAAACACTCTACTTTCTTCTTATCAAACCCAGCAGTTTCATTACCATCAATGGTAATCTGCTTACCAGTTCTCTTTCAGAACTTCTTAGCCCTCATGCTAAGTAAAGCAACCTGCCATTTGATGTCCATCTCTTCCAAATCATTATCATCCAATTGATCAAGATCTTCATGAGTTAGAGGAGAACCACTAGTTTGACTAGACATGAATACATAGTATGCTGGATCTCCAAGTCCAGCAGCATTCTTTTGTGAACTAGCAGTAGGACCACCATAGTTAGCAGTAGAAACACCTGCATCTTCATCCATCTCTTCTGACTTACTAATACTAGGAGATGACAAGAGTGCCACATTCCCAGAACTAGTACTATAGTTTCCAGACTTCTTTAGACTTTGTTCAACAATTTTGAAGTTGTTGTACAAATCATTGAGTTTCATGGTTTCAATGTCTGGCTTGTTCATCCAGACAACCACATGAGTATGGAACTCATCAGGTAGGCTTCTCAAAAACTTCATGTTGAGATCTTCCTTGGCTATCTCAACCCCCAACACAGCTAACTAACTGACAAGCTTATGTAATCTTGAGAACAGCTTATCAAGTGATTCATTGCTATGTGAACTAAAATTTTCAAATTGTTGTTTCAGCAATGTCTTCTGTGTTTTCTTGGTAGTTTCATTACCACCAAACCATGCACAAATCTCTTCAAAAAGAGTTTTTGCATCAGGATACTTGCTAAAGGATAGCATCTGTTCACCAGGAATGGTCATAAGCAACAAATTTCTTGCTTTTTGATCATTTCTCTTTTGTATCCTTTCATCACCGGTAACTGGTCCAGTATTTATTTTTCTATCTGTTTTGCCTTCAAGAATAACATCTGTATAACCTAGTGTAAAGGAATCACCATACATAATGATATCCCAAAGAGCATAATCTTGAACCATAAAATATTGCTCAATTATTAACCTCCATAACTCAAACTCATTCTGTTTGATCATGGGCAACTTTGCAGCAACATTTGTAGCCTGAGTATCTTGAACGTCCATTTCTTCTTCTTCTTCTTCTAAATCAACTATATTAGCCTTGCTCTGATACCAATTGAGAGGAATCGATACACTATAAGGTTGTTAGACCTTTGTTATTTTGTGTATATGATATATTGAGTTAATATGATTAAGTATGCGGAATCTACTTAACCACACTTAGAAGGTTATTTGGTTTATGGGAATGGAAAGTAATGCTTTTGTAATGAACAATGAACACACGATGTTAACACCAAATGATTCAATATTATTCAAGATAATACGAGTGATCTTCACTATCACTAGGGTTACAAAACCTTGAATCTTAATGTTTTTTATGACTTGAGATATTGTTCTAGCTAGTTGTTTTAAGCATATGAATTTAGCACTTAATTAGTCACACATATATCTAGTCTAAGAACTTTCTTTTTATAGTCCAAGAAAGATCTTTACAATATATTATTAAGTCTTGTCGAACATATGCTAGCTTATCTTATGTGTGTCAGTAACATTGATACAACATGTATCTATGTACACAACTTGTTAATGAACACTTTGTCCAAAGATATTATCTACCGTATATATTTGACTTTAGTACACAAATATCTTTTCAATACATATCCAACCAGCAGTAGTATACGTGACACTTATCCACTCAGCAGTATCGACCAACAGTACCTTCTTTGTACTATCAGTACTAACTTTAGTTAGTACGGTTAGTTATAACTTGAACAGTCCTTAGATGTGACACTAGCAGTTGGAACTGTTAGAGTATTCTTCTCAGCAGTACTAACCTTCAGCACTTAATACTTAATCTTCAGAACATTTAATTCCCAACAATGTCTAATAAACGAATATTTAAGTTTTGTAAAAATATCTTCGCGCGTAAAAATTATGAGCAAGGATCGAATCTTTGATCTTACTAGCGTATCTTTTATACTAGAAGTGCAAAAATGATGTTTAATAGATGATTATTTAAGTTTTGTAAGAATATCTTCTTCGTGCGTGAAGAGAGCATATATTGATGCTTTGATCTTATTAGCGTACTTTTTTTACTAGAAGTGTAAAAATAGGAGATACTGATATTTAATAGACGATTATTAAAGTTTAAGTTTTGTAAGAATATATCCACGCATGAAAATTATGAGCAATGATTGAAGTTTTGATCTTACTAAAGTATTTTTTAAACTAGAAGTGCAAAAATAGGATTATTGATGTTTAACAGACGATTATTTGAGTTTTGTAAGAATATCTTCTATCGTGAAAATTATGAGCAAGGATTGAACCTTTGATCTTACTAGCGTACTTTTTATGTTAGAAGTGCATAAGTAGGAGATATTGATGTTTAATAGACGATTATTTAAGTTTTGTAAGAATATCTTTGCACGTGAAAATTATGAGCAATGATTGAAGCTTTGATCTTACAAGCGTACTTTTTATTCACGTTTTGTAAGAATATCTTCGCATGTGAAAATTATGAGTAAGGATTTGCAGGTGATTTGCTCAAAATCATATGGTTATCAGTGTACCATAGTTCTTACTTGAACTGAAACATTTGGCTACTCCAGAAGTGATGGCTTTTGGTAAAGAGATAAAATCCATTAAGTTTTCAAAAAATATTGCTAGGGACTAGCAATAGTTTAGTGTGGGGGATTGATGAGTGTGTAAATACTCATCATTTTTGTCATATCTGAACTGCCAAAACATTCAAAAACACTCAGAAATGCATCAAAATACTGAAAATATCCCAGGAGTGTGTTTTATAAGTTTCAAATGCAAGATGTTTGAAAACAATTGAAAAACAAACAAAGTTTGCAAAATTGGCAGTTTCAGTCCCTCAACTTTCAAAACATGTCAAAACTAGTCCCTGGTTATTCAAAACATGTAAAATATCATTAAAGGTCCTTGGGAATTCACAAGTTGTCAAAAGAAATCCTTTAAAGTTAAAAATTGCAAATTGACAACTTTAGTCCCCCAAGTTTGAAAAATGTCATATTTGGTCCCTGGGTGTTCCAAATTGGAGAAAATGCATTTATGGTCCTTGGGTTATTATAATATGGCAAGATTGGTTCCTTTTGATAACCTTTGGAAAGTTGTCATTTTCAGTCCCTCAAAAATCCAAAATTACAAAATGGTCCTTGTGCTTATTTCTTAAAAACCAAACCGGACCCCTAAATTAAAATAAACCTAACCCTTTTATTACTAAACCTAATCCAAAAGACAACCAACCCAGCCCAATAATTAAATCCCAAGCCCAAACCATTTAACCCGACCCAACACTTGCCTGGTATTTAATACCAGGTTTGACTCTGGTCAAAACCTTCTTCTTCCTCACATCCCCGCCAAACCATCACTGCTCCAATACCACCCTTCACCTTTACACCTCAACCCCCCACCTCATCACCCCAGCTCACTAACCTCTCCCCTCCACCTCCACATCCTCCCAAAATTCCTTAATTGAAAAAACCTGCTATTGATACTTTTGGCGCCAAAATGCCAAATGGACGATTATGATGAAATTGATGAAATCAAAGGTCAAGATGTGGTGGGAATTACTCAGAGATGTAGACAAAGGGATTAAAGTCTATAAAGAAAGGATGGGAGGCATTGTAAAAAGATATCTAGTTTATTTTTAGTTCATGTATGTCGTTTAGTTAAATTTTCAAATTCTAGTGTATTGTTTAGCTTTTAAGCATTGTATCAAGCTCTTTCAGTGTAATCTTAACCTTTTCTAATAATTAAATTCAAGTTTTAGTATCTGTATCAGTTTATGCAATTTCATTTTTATTTCAAAAATTCTCATTAGCTTAATTGATGTTTCTGTTTAATGATTTGGACTCCTAGGCTCACATAAGCTCCTATATAGATTATAAAAGCTATTAGTAATCCTTAAAATCAGTTTAGTAATAAAAAATCAAAAATACAAAAAAAGGTCAACAAAAGTCAAAATTCAGAAATCCATTGAAGATGATGAAGATGGCTGGAGCAGGGTAAATATTGGATGGCCTTGGGGTTCAGAAGTTGAATTGAGGGGTATTTGAGTTGGTCCTTGGTCCTTGTTCATGGTTCTCAGTTGAAGTTCAGTTGTAAGCAATTTTTATGCATTTTTTCATTTCACTGTATGAAGTAGTTTCTTGCTTGATTCTCTGTGTTTTCATGTTTCTTAGTTGTAGTTAAGTATAATCATACCATAAAATAGCTTGCTTGTTATTTAGAATCCATAGTTGCTAAAAATTCCATTTTGGACAGTCAACATAGCATTTTAAGTTGATTCTGAGTTTTATGCTTACATTGTTGTTGGATCATGCTTACTTAGTCCTACTTTATGATAATATGAAGCTTTAAATCAGTTACATGGTCTTAATCCTTGAAATCCTTTGAAAATCACAATTTCTGAGGTTATAAGGGCTGTTTGGTTTAATTTTGAGAAACTGTGTTATAGGGTGTTTGTGTGGTTGTTCTTGTTTGATGTACTACACATTAGGTCCAAATAACTCAGAGAAACCTTAAAATCCATACCTTATTTGATAAAAAGTCAAAATGGCCTTTGATCCTTCTTAATTTGTTGTCTGTGAAGATTTTATGATCCAAGACCTTAATTTTGTGTTCATAAGTTTTTAAACTTGCTCAATCTAGGTTCATTACATCTTAATACATCATAATCAGTTAGTAAAATAGGATCAAAGTTCACCAAAGTCTATCCTTGTGTTTTACTGCAAAAGTCAAATTCATCAGGTTCAAGCCCAGTTCTGAGTTGCTGATCTAGGGCAAAATTGGACTTCAATTGAGAGGATTGTGATAGGGCTTTTTAGTTTTTAAGATAGCTCATAGTTCAGGCTAGCTTTTGCCCCCATTAGGTTGCTTTTCTATAGCTTATTTAACTGCTTATTCTGCTCTGCAAATTGTCCCATTTCCTGAGTTTCTGTGCAATTTTTGCTACTGCTCAATTGTTGAATTAGCTTAATTTGTGGGATTATCTGTGTGTTTTAAGTTGTTTTAAGCTTATATAAGTTTGTTAAACTTGTTCTGAGCATTTGGTGCATTTTTGTTCTTATTAGCTTGTTGTTAAGCTTATTAGCTCAACTGCTTATCTGTCCATCTACTTATCCATGCTTATTTAACTTTTTCTTTTATTTTTCTTATCTTTTTAATAATATTTTAGACTTATCCTAAATTTTTCATAATTTTCCTAAGTCATTTAATATTTTTAATCTTTTTAATTAGTTTAAAATAGCAATTAAATCATAATAAATAGAATTTTAATCAGAAAAATATAAATCCAATTTTCATAATTTTCTTTTGTCATTTTTAATCTAGGAAAAATATAATTATATTTTTAGTCCTAAATAAAAACAAAAATAGAAAAATAGTGATAGCTTCTATTTAATAGAATTTATCTTTTTAAATTTTAATTAAGCACTTGTCATTTTTATAATTTTCTTAGCTTCCAGTACTTATTTAATAATTATATAAAAAGTTTCAGAATTTTCTTTGCTTATTTAGTATTTATAAAAAATCAAAATAATTTAAAAAGTTATTAAATAGTAATTAATTAATAATAATTAGATAAAAAGATTAAAAATATATTTTTAGTTTTAAAATAAGTTTTATAATATTTTAGATTTATCTAAGTCATAATTTCATTTTTCTAGGTTTATTTCTTATTTTCTTACTTTTTAGATAATTATTTAATAGTTAAATATAGTTTTTAATTAATAATAATTAATTAATAAGTCATATAAATAATTTTCTTTTTCCAATAATTTTATTTTATTATTAGGATTGTAAAAATATAATTTTCATATCTGTAAGCCTTTTATTTATCAAATCTCACTTTTTATTTTGTACGTTTACGTTTATTTAAATTTAAACGTACGTTTTTAGATTTTAGACGTTTTAAGTAATTTGGTTCCCTGTATTTATTTCTGTAGCTTGTTTAAAGCTATTCTCTTTTTATTTCCTTAGTTTAATAATTCCAAAAACCCTTTTCCATTTCAATTACACTTGATCACAAGCCGTTTTTAAAGCACAATTTCACATCTCGCTGGGACTTAAACGACCCGGGGATAAAACTATACTCCTTGGTTAATTGTCCTCAATTGGTTTGAATTTGTTTGACCACATCCGTGGTTAATTTAAGTTGACTGTTTTAGGAGCAATCAAATTTTGGCGCCGCTGCCGGGGAGGTGTGCTGCGTGTTTTAAACGTTTTGCAGTATCGTGTCTTTGAAACCCAATCTGTGTATATCTTCTTTCTCCTGTATATTCATCATATATAAAGCAAAACGCTCGTGAAGTTAATTCATTTAACGGATCAAGTACCAAAAATATCGTATTCCTATTTCCCATAAACCATATAAAAAACAAAAATATTTTTCTTTTCTTTTCTATATATATTATCATATAAAAATAAAAACACCAAAAATATTTTCCGTTTTCTTTGCTTAAATAAATAACAATAATAAAATTTACCATCGAGAACCAAGACAGAGTACTACCTAACTGGGGGTACGACCATAATAAGTTCCCAAACCAAAGATATAAAACTTGCCTTTGTATCAATTGCGAATATCGGCTCACCTTTGATTGATAAACAAACTATAACGGAGGTTTAAGGATAGTCTGACATTAAATTGTCGGACTGAAAGAAGCGGGTTTTTAAGGAGCATTTAATTGCCCACCTCTGCTTCTCCGCCACTCTGTGCGTTTATCTTTTAGAGAGCTACCGTACGCCTGTTGATTATTGGTTTAAGTTCACTTGTGTTTTCTCTCGATCTTGATTTTAATTGAAAAATTTTGTTTTCATCTTTACTTTTTCAAAAACAAATAAAATCCAAAAAGAATCTTCTTACCCTTTTCTGAGTTTCCTCCACTATAAAGGATTCTTAGACTCGTCTTAGTGCATGCGCACTCGTTCTTCTAGGTCATCAAGCCCTCTCCGTGAGCTTGGAAATATACCTCGAAGACGTCGTAGACGTTCTGCCCCATCAGTCGTATTTGAGGAACGTACTGATCCTGTTGTCATGGCAGATTTGCCGATGAATGAGCTTCTCCAAGCACCCATCGAGGGTTATGGAGATGCCATTGTTGTTCCAGCTATTGTAGCTGAGAGTTTTGAGCTCAAAACCGGGTTACTGAATCTTGTAACCTCAAGCCAATTCTACGGTTTTGAGAGGGATGATCCTCATGCTCACATTCGATGGTTTAACAAAATTACATCTACCATCAAATATAAGAACATCCCTTCTAACTCAATCAAACTTCTTCTATTCCCATTTTCTCTCGAGGGACAAGCCCGGATATGGCTTGAAAAACAACCCCCTCGTTCAATTGAGACATGGGAGGACTTAGTTACAAAGTTTGTAAACGAATTCTTTCCACCATCTAGAACGACAAGTCTTAAAAATGAAATCATCAAATTCACACAAAGATTTGATGAATCATTTAGTGACGCGTGGGATCGTTTCAAAGAATTGCTTCGTAAATGTCCTCATCATGGTTTCACCGAGTTGATGCAAATCGACACTTTCTATAATGGTGTGAGCCAATCTGACCAAGATTATCTCAATGCCTCCTCTGGAGGTAACTTTTTGAGCAAAACCATCAAAGAAGCTTTAGCGATTATTGAAAATAAGTCTAAGGTCCGTACTGCACGAACAAAGCCATATCATTCTCAGGCTAGTGCTGGTCCTTCTACTTCATCTCCCGTGAGTACTTCTAGCACCGATGCTAAGATTGACAAACTCACGGACGCTATTCAAGCTTTGGTTCTCTCAAGCCAAAAGAAAGTCACTTTCACACAAAATCCTTCACATGCTAAAGTGAAGAAAGTGGAAGTCTGTGTTACTTGTGGTGGTCCTCACGCATACTACGACTGTACTGCCACCGATGGTAGTCCTTTTGAAGTTAATGCTATAGCCGGTACTTCAAATCAGGGAGGTAATCAATACCGTCCTCAAATGGAACCAAGTTACCGAGCTAGCACCTACCAAGGACCACCCGGTTTTAATCAGAACCAGAATTTGCAAAACCGATACCAGAACCAACCTCGAATGAACCAAGGTTATCAAAACCAAGGGAATTTCAATTCTGGACAAAATCAAGGTTTCCAACACCAAGGAAACTTTAACCGAAACAATTCCAACCAGGGAAATCATTTTCAGGGGAATGGTAATCCAAATCAAGGGAATTTTCAACATCAAGGTTATAATCAAAATAACCGAATGCAAAATTTCCCTAATCAACATCAAGCTATTCCAGGCCCACAACCATCATCTGATGAGTTATTGAGGCAATTTATGAAAGCTCAAGAGGACACAAACAGGTTGTTGGTCAACCAGATCTCTGAGATTAAAAAATCTTTAAATGATCAACCTTCGGGCTCAGGAAAACTTCCGAGCAACACGATCGTCAACCCGAAGGGCGATGTTAAGGCGATCACAACCCGAAGTGGTGTTTCATATGATGGACCCACTATTTCCACTACCACTTCTTCTTCTTCTTTCCCCAAGGTAGTGGAAAGTGAGCCTGAGGTGACTAAGGACCAGGTACTTCCTACTAATAACGGAGGTACCAACAACGTCCAACCTCAAGTTGTCCCGAAACCCAAAACTAAACCTCAAGTTGTCTTTGAACATCCTGAAACCCCGGTTGAAAACCCTAAATCCAAACCTTCTATTCCTTACCCATCACGTTTAAATGAGCAAAAGCTCCGCGAAAAAGCTAGTCAACAAATGGATAAATTCTTCCAAATTTTTCAAGAATTACACTTTGACATATGCTTTGCGGATGCTATCATTCTGATGCCCAAGTTTGCATCCACAATCAAACACTTGTTAAGCAACAAGGAAAAACTGTTTGAAATGGCAAAGACTTCATTAAATGAGAACTGCTCAGCAGTTATCTTGAAAAAGCTTCCCGAGAAGATTGGAGATCCTGGAAGGTTTCTACTACCTTGTGTCTTTCCAGGAATGGTTGAATGCTATGCCTTGGCCGATCTTGGTGCAAGCATCAACCTGATGCCTTATTCAGTATGGGAGAAACTTTCTCTTCCTGAACTCACTCCTACCTGCATGACTCTTGAGCTTGCAGATCGTTCTACATCTCATCCACGCGGCATTGCTGAAGATGTATTTGTGAAAGTAGGAAAGTTCCATTTTCCAGCTGACTTTGTGGTTGTTGATTTCGATGCTGATCCTAGGGTTCCTCTCATTCTTGGAAGAGGATTCCTAAGAACGGGCCGTGCTCTCATAGATGTATTTGAGCATGAAATCACATTACGTGTGGGTAATGAAGCTGTTACCTTTAACCTCGATCAAACTTTGAGGTACTCCTCAAATTATGATTCTGAATCGGTTAACCGAATCGATGTCATTGATATTGTTTCAGAGGAATACTCTCAAGAGTTTCTTGGTTATTCTCATAATTCTGTGAGTGGGGATACCACCACATCTTCTTTACCTGTCATTTCCGACTCTTCCCCTTCTCTCACTCCGTTTGAGAGAAGTGATTTCATTTTGGAAGAGATCGAGGATTTTCTCAAGTGTGATTCATTCCTAGAGGGGATTGATAACGCTGAGATTGATCTGGAGGGAGATATTCTTCTTCTTGAGAAATTGTTGAATCAGGACAATTCTCCTCCACTCCCTCCCGTTGAACTTCATAATGAGGAAATCAGATCAGTTGAGAAAACTGATGAATTTCCTGAGGTCGAACTCAAAGACTTACCGCCTCATCTTGAGTACGCATTTTTGGAGGGTGATGATAAATTACCCGTCATTATTGCTAAAGATTTAAGTGATGAGGAAAAGACTGCTCTAATAAAGGTCTTAAAGTCACACAAGCAAGCCATTGCTTGGAAACTCTCCGACATAAAGGGTATCGACCCTGAATTTTGTACTCACAAGATTTTAATGGAGGATGACTTTAAACTAGCAGTCCAACATCAAAGAAGGGTGAATCCTAAAATCCACGATGTTATCAAACAAGAGGTTCTCAAACTTCTTGATGCAGGATTGATTTATCCCATCTCTGATAGTCCTTGGGTTAGTCCCATTCACTGTGTTCCAAAAAAGGGTGGCATAACTGTTGTCACAAATGATGAAAATGAGTTGATTCCAACTCGATTGGTTACGGGGTGGCGTGTTTGCATTGACTATCGCAAGTTAAATGATGCCACCCGTAAAGACCATTTTCCTCTACCTTTTATGGATCAGATGCTTGAGAGATTAGCAGGAAACGAGTACTATTGTTTCCTTGATGGTTTCTCGGGTTACTTTCAAATCCCCATTGATCCACAAGATCAAGAAAAGACTACCTTCACGTGCCCTTATGGAACCTTTGCTTATAAACGTATGCCTTTCGGCTTATGTAATGCTCCAGGCACATTCCAGAGGTGTATGATGGCTATATTTACCGACATGATCGGTAAAACAATGGAGGTCTTTATGGATGACTTCTCGGTCATTGGGGATTCGTTCCAAACATGTCTCTCCAATTTAGAAAACATGTTGAAAAGGTGTAAAGACACCAATCTTTGTCTAAATTGGGAGAAAAGTCATTTTATGGTCAAAGAGGGCATTGTCCTCGGCCATAAGATATCAAAGAACGGGATTGAGGTTGACAGAGCTAAAGTTGATGTCATTGGTAAATTACCTCATCCCACTACCGTCAAAGGTATTAGGAGTTTTCTGGGTCATGCCGGTTTCTATCGTAGATTCATACAAGATTTTTCTAAAATCGCCCGGCCTATGACTCACCTCCTTGAAAAGGATGCTCCTTTTATCTTCTCACCCGAGTGCATCAAAGCTTTTGAAACACTAAAGAAAAAGCTTACTGAGGCACCCATTCTAGTTGCCCCCGACTGGGATTTTCCCTTTGAGCTCATGTGCGATGCAAGTGATTTTGCTATCGGTGCAGTCCTGGGGCAACGAAAAGCCAAACACTTTCAGCCTATCCACTACGCAAGTAAAACTATGACTGAAGCTCAAACTCATTACACAACTACAGAAAAAGAATTGTTGGCTGTGGTGTATGCCTTTGAGAAGTTTCGGCCATATTTAATCTTGACAAAATGTGTAGTGTATACGGATCACTCGGCTCTCAAATATCTCTTTGCAAAACAAGATGCAAAGCCGAGATTGCTCCGTTGGGTTCTCCTCCTGCAAGAATTTGATATCATTATACGTGATAAAAAAGGAGCTGAGAACCTAGCTGCTGATCATTTATCCCGATTAGAGAACCCACACCAAGATGTTTTCGAGAAAAAGGAAATAAATGAAACATTTCCTCTCGAGACACTCAATGCGGTTGCTTTTCGAGGAGATTCTACTACCCCTTGGTTTGCTGACTTCGCAAATTACCATGCGGGTAACTTCATAGTGAAAGGGATGTCGACCCAACAGAAGAATAAATTCTTCAAGGATGTTAAACATTACTTCTGGGACGACCCCTACTTATTCAAAATCTGTGCGGATCAAGTCATCCGACGGTGTGTTTACGGACAGGAAGCTATTGACATTCTCAAAGCTTGCCATGCTGGACCCACGGGGGCCATCATAGTCCAAACTACACCGCCAAAAAGGTGTTTGATTCCGGGTTTTATTGGCCCACAATCTATAAGGATGCCCAAGATCTCATCAAAACTTGTGAAGCTTGTCAGCGTCACGGAAATATTTCACAACGAAATGAAATGCCACAAAATGCAATTCAAGTCTGTGAAATCTTTGATGTCTGGGGCATTGACTTTATGGGGCCATTTCCATCATCTAGAGGGAACAAATACATTCTCGTGGCTGTTGACTATTTGTCAAAATGGGTTGAAGCAAAAGCTTTACCCACTAATGATGCCCGAGTTGTTGTAAAATTCCTGAAAGCTCTTTTTTCCTGTTTTGGAACTCCACGTGCTATAATCAGTGATCGTGGTACGCATTTCTGTAATGACAAATTTGATAAAGCCATGCAAAAGTATGGTGTAACTCACCGTCTTTCCACTGCGTATCACCCACAAACAAGTGGGCAAGTTGAAGTTTCAAATCGGGGTATTAAAAGAGTCTTGGAAAGGACTGTAGGAGAAAATCGTGCATCCTGGTCGGATAAATTGGATGATGCACTATGGGCGTTTCGTACAGCTTACAAAACACCCATCGGGTGTACACCTTACAAGCTTGTGTACGGAAAGGCATGTCATCTTCCGATCGAATTAGAGCACAAAGCCTACTGGGCTTTGAAACATGCTAACTTTGACCTCCAAACTGCGGGTGATCACCGTAAAGTTCAAATGAATGAATTAAATGAACTGCGTGATCAAGCATACGAGAACTCTCTGATCTATAAAGAAAAGACAAAGAAGATTCATGACTCTAAAATCAAGAACCGCGTTTTCAACGTTGGTGATCGAGTCCTTCTTTTCAATTCAAGATTGAAGATTTTCTCGGGAAAACTCAAATCCCGTTGGTCTGGTCCATTCACTATTACAAAAGTTTATCCATATGGTACCGTTGAATTATCTCAAAATGACGGTCCAAATTTCAAAGTAAATGGCCATCGGTTAAAGCACTACTTTGGAGAGGACATACCATTCATGGTTGTCCCGGATCTTCAAACTTTCCCCATGAACCAATAAATTCGGGGATCGAGTCAAGCTAGTGACTCGGTGATCAAAAACATTAGCCCACACCATATGGGTTTTCACCCATATTTCTGACTTCTTTCTCTTTTCTAACACCCAAGTATGGGGGAGATGCCCCACATGTTGTATATATGTTAAAAAAAAAAAAATGTGTATATGAAATAAAAGGCTATTAGTATTTCCCTTTCACGTTCTAAGTGTTGGTTTAACAACCGGTTCTTTGAATATTGAGGGCAATATTCAGTTCTAAGTGTGGGGGGGAATTCTAGCGAATTTGATCAAATGTACCATCTAGTACCCCCATTTTAGCCAAAATTTTAAAATTTTTTCTCACTTAGAACGCAATAAATGGTTATCAGTCCGCCATGTCTAACCCACATAAGGATTGGCTAATCCAGGAGCAAACGGCTCTTGGTAAAGATTTATCAAATCCGTTTATGGCTTACAATTTGCCAAAAATTGTATGGTTTTCGACTCACCATATCTTTATAAGTGAAGAGTTGGCTAGCCCGCAAGTTTATGGCTTGTGGTAAAGGCATTGGAATACCATAATTGGTAATCAGCTCACCAAAGATAATAATTATTTTATCTAAGAGTTGGCTAGTCCAGAAGCAAACGGCTTCTGGTAAAGACAAATCAAACCCGTTGACAACTGATGGTTTGCTCAAAATCATTTGGTTATCATTGTACCAAAGTATCACATACTAAAACATTGGCTAGTCCAGAAGCAAACGGCTTCTGGTTAAGACAAATCAAAACCGTTTACAGCTGGTGATTTGCTCAAAATCATATGGTTATCAGTGTACCATAGTTCTTACTTGAACTGAAACATTTGGCTACTCCAGAAGTGATGGCTTTTGGTAAAGAGATAAAATCCATTAAGTTTTCAAAAAATATTGCTAGGGACTAGCAATAGTTTAGTGTGGGGGATTGATGAGTGTGTAAATACTCATCATTTTTGTCATATCTGAACTGCCAAAACATCCAAAAACACTCAGAAATGCATCAAAATACTGAAAATATCCCAGGAGTGTGTTTTATAAGTTTCAAATGCAAAATGTTTGAAAACAATTGAAAAACAAACAAAGTTTGCAAAATTGGCAGTTTCAGTCCCTCAACTTTCAAAACATGTCAAAACTAGTCCCTGGTTATTCAAAACATGTAAAATATCATTAAAGGTCCTTGGGAATTCACAAGTTGTCAAAAGAAATCCTTTAAAGTTAAAAATTGCAAATTGACAACTTTAGTCCCCCAAGTTTGAAAAATGTCATATTTGGTCCCCGGGTGTTCTAAATTGGAGAAAATGCATTTATGGTCCTTGGGTTTTTATAATATGGCAAGATTGGTTCCTTTTGATAACCTTTGGAAAGTTGTCATTTTCAGTCCCTCAAAAATCCAAAATTACAAAATGGTCCTTGTGCTTATTTCTTAAAAACCAAACCGGACCCCTAAATTAAAATAAACCTAATCCTTTTATTACTAAACCCAATCCAAAACACAACCAACCCAGCCCAATAATTAAATCCCAAGCCCAAACCATTTAACCCGACCCAACACTTGCCTGGTATTTAATACCAGGTTTGACTCTGGTCAAAACCTTCTTCTTCCTCACATCCCCGCCAAACCATCACTGCTCCAATACCACCCTTCACCTTTACACCTCAACCCCCCACCCTCATCACCCCAGCTCACTAACCTCTCCCCTCCACCTCCACATCCTCCCAAAATTCCTTAATTGAAAAAACCTGCTATTGATACTTTTGGCGCCAAAATGCCAAATGGACGATTATGATGAAATTGATGAAATCAAAGGTCAAGATGTGGTGGGAATTACTCAGAGATGTCGACAAAGGGATTAAAGTCTATAAAGAAAGGATGGGAGGCATTGTAAAAAGATATCTAGTTTATTTTTAGTTCATGTATGTCGTTTAGTTAAATTTTCAAATTCTAGTGTATTGTTTAGCTTTTAAGCATTGTATCAAGCTCTTTCAGTGTAATCTTAACCTTTTCTAATAATTAAATTCAAGTTTTAGTATCTGTCTCAGTTTATGCAATTTCATTTTTATTTCAAAAATTCTCATTAGCTTAATTGATGTTTCTGTTTAATGATTTGGACTCCTAGGCTCACATAAGCTCCTATATAGCTTATAAAAGCTATTAGTAATCCTTAAAATCAGTTTAGTAATAAAAAATCAAAAATACAAAAAAAGGTCAACAAAAGTCAAAATTCAGAAATCCATTGAAGATGATGAAGATGGCTGGAGCAGGGTAAATGTTGGATGGCCTTGGGGTTCAGAAGTTGAATTGAGGGGTATTTGAGTTGGTCCTTGGTCCTTGTTCATGGTTCTCAGTTGAAGTTCAGTTGTAAGCAATTTTTATGCATTTTTTCATTTCACTGTATGAAGTAGTTTCTTGCTTGATTCTCTGTGTTTTCATGTTTCTTAGTTGTAGTTAAGTATAATCATACCATAAAATAGCTTGCTTGTTATTTAGAATCCATAGTTGCTAAAAATTCCATTTTGGACAGTCAACATAGCATTTTAAGTTGATTCTGAGTTTTATGCTTACATTGTTGTTGGATCATGCTTACTTAGTCCTACTTTATGATAATATGAAGCTTTAAATCAGTTACATGGTCTTAATCCTTGAAATCCTTTGAAAATCACAATTTCTGAGGTTATAAGGGCTGTTTGGTTTAATTTTGAGAAACTGTGTTATAGGGTGTTTGTGTGGTTGTTCTTGTTTGATGTACTACACATTAGGTCCAAATAACTCAGAGAAACCTTAAAATCCATACCTTATTTGATAAAAAGTCAAAATGGCCTTTGATCCTTCTTAATTTGTTGTCTGTGAAGATTTTATGATCCAAGACCTTGATTTTGTGTTCATAAGTTGTTAAACTTGCTCAATCTAGGTTCATTACATCTTAATACATCATAATCAGTTAGTAAAATAGGATCAAAGTTCACCAAAGTCTATCCTTGTGTTTTACTGCAAAAGTCAAATTCATCAGGTTCAAGCCCAGTTCTGAGTTGCTGATCTAGGGCAAAATTGGACTTCAATTGAGAGGATTGTGATAGGGCTTTTTAGTTTTTAAGATAGCTCATAGTTCAGGCTAGCTTTTGCCCCCATTAGGTTGCTTTTCTATAGCTTATTTAACTGCTTATTCTGCTCTGCAAATTGTCCCATTTCCTGAGTTTCTGTGCAATTTTTGCTACTGCTCAATTGTTGAATTAGCTTAATTTGTGGGATTATCTGTGTGTTTTAAGTTGTTTTAAGCTTATATAAGTTTGTTAAACTTGTTCTGAGCATTTGGTGCATTTTTGTGCTTATTAGCTTATTGTTAAGCTTATTAGCTCAACTGCTTATCTGTCCATCTACTTATCCAGGCTTATTTAACTTTTGCTTTTATTTTTCTTATCTTTTTAATAATATTTTAGACTTATCCTAAATTTTTCATAATTTTCCTAAGTCATTTAATATTTTTAATCTTTTTAATTAGTTTAAAATAGCAATTAAATCATAATAAATAGAATTTTAATCAGAAAAATATAAATTCAATTTTCATAATTTTCTTTTGTCATTTTTAATCTAGGAAAAATATAATTATATTTTTAGTCCTAAATAAAAAAAAAATAGAAAAATAGTGATAGCTTCTATTTAATAGAATTTATTTTTTTAAATTTTAATTAAGCACTTGTCATTTTTATAATTTTCATAGCTTCCAGTACTTATTTAATAATTATATAAAAAGTTTCAGAATTTTCTTTGCTTATTTAGTATTTATAAAAAATAAAAATAGTTTAAAAAGTTATTAAATAGTAATTAATTAATAATAATTAGATAAAAAGAGTAAAAAATATATTTTTAGTTTTAAAATAATTTTTATAATATTTTAGATTTATCTAAGTCATAATTTCATTTTTCTAGGTTTATTTCTTATTTTCTTACTTTTTAGATAATTATTTAATAGTTAAAAATAGTTTTTAATTAATAATAATTAATTAATAAGTCATATAAATAATTTTATTTTTCCAATAATTTTCTTTTATTATTAGGATTGTAAAAATATAATTTTCATATCTGTAAGCCTTTTATTTATCAAATCTCACTTTTTATTTTGTACGTTTACGTTTATTTAAATTTAAACGTACGTTTTAAGATTTTAGACGTTTTAAGTAATTTGGTTCCCTGTATTTATTTCTGTAGCTTGTTTAAAGCTATTCTCTTTTTATTTCCTTAGTTTAATAATTCCAAAAACCCTTTTCCATTTCAATTACACTTGATCATAAGCCGTTTTTAAAGCACAATTTCACATCTCGCTGGGACTTAAACGACCCGGGGATAAAACTATACTCCTTGGTTAATTGTCCTCAATTGGTTTGACTTTGTTTGACCACATCCGTGGTTAATTTAAGTTGACTGTTTTAGGAGCAATCAGTGTGTGTTTGCCTGCCAATTCCTAATGTGTATGGTCACACATTTAATTGTAGCACAATCATGTGACTATAGGCAATAGTCAAATTTTGTCACACATTATTTAAGTGTAGTCACAATTCGATACATATGGTCACACATTTCTGATAACTTATGCAATAGTCAAAAATTTAAAAATATCAATGTTTTGGCTCCATTGTAAGCATTTATGTAAGCATATTTTGTCAGACTATACATTCTAGCAGTAATAACTATACATTCTAGCAGTGATAACTATACATTCTAGCAGTAATAACTACACATGTTTATCTCATAAGCAGTAATAACTATACATGTTTAAGTCAAACTATACATTCTAGTAGTAATAACTATACATTCTATTTCTTGTCCTTGGGTCCTAGATACTCTTCCATCTTCTTGAGCAGTTCATATGCCATGTTATCATAATTAAGTTGAAGCTTGAGTATTTTCTTCCCACGCAATATCTGATGTAGAATGTCTTTGTGAAACTTTAAAGGGTAATCCTTTTCTACAAGCATGTAGATCACCAACTCATTCACAGTTAAAGCATGTACTCCACATCATTGAAAAATTTTCCATTCTTTAACAGTATTGTGCGTTAGTCTTCTCCAACATTCATCTTCATGATTTGGTTCAAACATTACCTTCAAATAATTCCAGACTTCTCTATCATAAGCTTGTTCTGGTGTCTTATTACCAAATCTTTGTTTGAGTAATTTCCATAGAGCTATCATATCTCGTCTATCAAAATCATGAACCATGTGAAGAAAGCTTACAAACCTTCTAGAAGAACCATCATGCCTCTTAATATCGTAATAAATTGTTTCCCCATGAGATCCAGACTTATAATCAACAATGGGATGTTTGACAGTTAAAGGTTGTGCATCCATGGCTTCTCCTACAGAGTCAACTGCAAGTTCAGTGTGAGCTTGCATTTGTTCTTTAGCAACAGCTTGCTCAGTTTGTTCTTGTTTTCTCTTTTTACTGCTTTCTATTTCCAACTGTTCACCTGCTCTCTTTGAACTGTCATTCAAGAAGAGTTCATTGTTTCTCTTGGCAATTGCATACAATTCTTCAATGCTTTTATCATCCAAGAATTTCAAATCCTTTAGTTTCCAACTGGCCACATTCTTCAAATATCTGCACATGAGTAGATGTTTATGATGTACATATTGGGTGTTGTTGATATTAATATAAATTTACCTTTGCAACAAAAAATAATAATAATAATAAATAAAAAAATACCTGCACATGAGATCTCTTCTTTGTTTTTGAGTGGGTGACTTGTTCTTCTTAGCTGCATATTTTTGTTCTGCATACAGCTTCTTTTTTGCATCAAATTTTTCTTTCCACATCCTGGATTTTTCATCTACTGAGTACTTATATTGCTCTTCTTTATGTACTATTTTAGCAAGCTCACAATCAGCTTCAACCTGAGCCCTTTCCTCAAACCATGAAGCTATTAACTCTGCATTTTTTTGCGCTTGTAATTTTTCTGCATACTCCTTGTCTGAAAGAATCTGAGCAGCTTCTTGAGCATCAAGATCAGCCACTTGTCTTGTCAATTCTTCATCTGTAATCATTGGTTGTTGTTGTTGTTGACTAGGTGACTGAAACTTAAATTTCTTCTTAGGTTTTGCACTCTTCATCTTTGTTAATATTTGAGCCATAGTCATATCATCATCACCTTGAGTAGCAGTAACCTTATGAATAGCAGGAATAAATTTAGTCTCAGTAGTACTAACATCAATAGCAGCAATACTAACTTCAGTCTCAGTATAGAGAACTAACCTTATCAATAGCAGGAATAGCAGGAATAACTGGCTCACTAGCAGGAATAACTGGACCACTAGCAGGAATAGCTGGCTCACTAGCAGGAATAGCTGGCTCACTATCAACAGTTGTAACCTTGCCCAAACGTCTATCCATCACCGCTTCATTCCCTTGGTTATTAGCAACTAGAAATTCCATTGGATCACTCTC
The DNA here is from genome assembly GCA_021014915.2 of Artemisia tridentata subsp. tridentata. Lineage (NCBI taxonomy): Eukaryota > Viridiplantae > Streptophyta > Magnoliopsida > Asterales > Asteraceae > Artemisia > Artemisia tridentata. The sequence continues at coordinate 300,535,953 of CP139505.1, read as the reverse complement.
TTCACAAATACTTTCACCCTCTTTATCCTCCCCTGAAACTTTGCCTTCATTCCCCCCCCCCTGTTTGGGAGCATCCTTAGAAGCTTCAGAAGATTTAACCTTTTGTTTGGGAATTCTTGATCCTTTGACTCCTTCTAAATACCTAACCCTTCTCTTCAAAGCCTTTATCTCCCCACCTTGAGCTTTGATGACTCCATCTTGGGAAGAAGCTATTGCTCGCAGATCACCAATTTATGCAGACAGCTTGGCATAGGTATCCTTCAATTCATTCAAAAGTTACAGACTATCCTCACCACTTCGGCTTGTGTTACCTAGCCCGAGAGGTGGATCACTGGAAAAGTTTAGTTCAGTCTCACCCCTAGGATGAACATCCGAACCCCCCATTGTTTCCATGTGACTGGGACCTTCACCTGAATCAGTTCCAGAGGAACTTTCTTCATTAGAAGTTGTCTTGGTTCGGGTCTTAATGATGTTACCACTGTCCTGTGCTGCTGCTAAGCTAGACACAATAGTGGCAGCCCTTGCCAACATGTCACTCTCCCCCCCAGTGACATCCTCATCTGCAACAGTTGGTATAGAACCACTAGCCTGAGGTAGCTCAGTGTTCTTGGTGTTAGTCCTACGTTTATAGGTCTATTGTTGTTGTTCTGTGGGTGTGTGATGGGTACCAGCTGGGATTGCGGAACCTTCACCCATTTGGGTTTGGGCTAGTGCCAACATTGTTGGAAACAAAGGTGTCACTCTCCCTGAAAAATCTTTTCCAACCCTACTCATATTAGCAAAAACCTTTTTGGTAAGGCAGGGAGTGGGAGAAACATTTTTGTGACTTTTCTTTTTTTTAAATTGGTTGTCCAAAAAGAGTTGCAAAAACCTTGGATATAGAAAATATTTAGCCAACGAACTATCCAAGTTCTTAACCATATTATCAAAAATTAATTTTGAGAAATTAAATCTTTGAGTATTTTCAGCCAAACAAATTATAGCAGAAGCTAAATTACTGCTAAATTCTTTCCATGCAGTGGTCTTTGGACTTAGACACACTAAGACAGTATGAATTAAGAATTTCCACTGAGGAGAAAAATTACCTTTTTGGAACTTTAAAGCATCTGTATATCTCTCATAGCCCATCAGTGCAAGTTTTTCAAAGATTATAGTATTTGGAAGATTCTCAACTCCGTTAGCATCATCTAGGAGAAGATCTCTTCGAATAGACGCCTCTGTAATGATAATCATCTGCCCATCTACAAGGGCATGGATTTGTGCTTCCCCATTAATAGTTTTGACCTTAGCAGACGACCAAAACTGGATAATGTTGGAAGTATATATAGCAGGTTTTACTGTTAATGCAAACTTAATATAGCTTGCATTAAGGAAATCAATGATCTCAGTAAAATCTACAGACTCATTGGATTTTTCTAAAAAGGCAACATTATTATGAGGTTCGGTAAAAGTTAGGTTCGACATTATGATTTGATTTGGGGGTTTTGCAATTTGACGATTAAAATTCGATTAGGGAGTGGAAGAGAGAGAGTAATGTGTGCGTGAATGTGATTGTGTGCAGCAATTAGGGGTTTATACCCTTTAAGTAAAAAGTGATACAAACTACCCTGCACTCCCAACCACTGCTAAAAGGATACCCAGCAGTACAACGTTTCGCTAGCAGTACAATTGTTTACCTAGCAGTACAATAATAATAACTACATTCAAATATCATAAACTTGTAATAATAACTGCATTCATATATTAAACCAAGTCAAAATAAGTTTACATTTACATAGGCAAAATATATAAAGAAAAGATACATTAAGACACATATTTACTAGCTTCAATACTTCTGTAAACATCAACTATTTTCTCTCTTTCTTCTTCTATTTTTTTGTTCCTCTCCTCAATTTTCTTCTGATGCTCCTCAATGACCTCTAAATCTTTCTTGTTCCTTTCTTCATACATCTTTATACGCTTGTTGTGAATTTCTAACAATGCGTTTTCAACACCATACTGGCCTTCACTACATTTCTCCCAAATATGTTGGGATATGCCAAATTTTTTATATTTTTCAGGCATTGGTGGAGGAGAATCATCCCTTGGGCGTTTGTTTTTGTTGGAAGAAGGAGTTGAAGAGGAATCAGCCATTGAAATTTGAAATTTATTTTCTAATGAAAATACCAAAGGAGTTGTATATGGTACGGTTGATTATGAACGGTTTTCCATGTCGAGTTGTACAAATAGGCTAGAGAGGTATACGAACGGTTCCCAATACTTTAGGCGGGAAGAGGAACCATCGAGAGGCGCCAAAAGTAAACAGATGGATAATATTGATCGGATTTGGTTTGTGTTTGGTTTGGATTTGACTAGTGTAGTTGATCTAGAAGTGTGTTTGGTGTTGGATTGACTAATTGACTTTTTCATTAGGGTAATTGATATTTTCTATATTAATGATGTTTAATGTAATTTGTGTGCTAACTTTAATGACTAATTGACTTTTTCAATAGGGTAATTGATATTTTCTAGTACATGTTTAATGTAAATACATGCTTTAATATCTATAGCAGTCTGAATGTGTTTGTGTGTGAGATGTGTTTGAGAAGTATGGGTATATTTAGGCCACTTCCAACAATAACTCAGCCTTAACAAATTAAAATTAAAATTAAAATTCAAATTCAAATTCAAACGTAAGATAAAGTACAACATATTAACGCTGCGTTAACGCAGGTTAGCCCCAACAATTAAAATTCAAAGTCACGTTAATAAAACGTGTGCAATTGTACCCTATAAATACCAATGCTTCTGAAGCACAAGTCACACAGAAACACATTCCAAACTTCTCAAATACTCAAGATCCAAGCATCTCAAATTCAAGATGTCTTCCAGAAAAGATTTCGGGCAACAATTTCCAAGCCCACCTCGCCAAAAGGATTTTGGCCAACAATTTCCAAGCCCACCTCGCCAAAAGGATTTTGGCCAACAGTTTCCAAGCCCACCTAGCGAAAATGAAAAATTCCATACTCCACCCGAGCATATCTTTCCGGTTTTCCAACCGGAAAATTTTCCGGTGAATAATCAACCTGAAAATGAACCGGTGCAAAATCCACCGGTTCCCAACCAAGACCCAAATCCGTTTGGGTTAACTGAGGAACAACTTAGGCAAGAGGAAGCAGATATGCAAGTCCTCCTGGAAATGGAAGCACTTGAAAGAGAAGAGGAAGCTGATCGTTTGGAGCGGCAAGCCAGGGAGGATGAAGAACGTAGGCAAAGGTGGGAGTCTGGTTTTTTCACACCTTCCGAATCCTCTGAAGATGGTTACCCAGATTCAGATGATAGTTTTTATTAATCGTTCATTGTTTATGTTAATCGTATGTTGTTTGTGTTAATCAATCGTTGTTTATGTTAACGTAGTTTTTATTTGACATTTAATGTATTTCTATTTCATGTTTAATGTATTTCTATTTCATGTTTAATGTATTTGTATTTGATACTTTATTTTCAATTTATAAATTGAATTGAATTTGAATTGAATTGATAAATTTTAAATATATCCCGCCCTTTTGTTTAATTTGAATTTGAAATTTTAAATTTTAAATATCCCGCTCATTATTAATATGTTGTACTGTTACTTTACGTTTGAATTTGAATAATACTCGTACGGTTACTTTTACTTTCAATCTGATTTTTAAAATAGCCTCCAACGGCTAGTTTAACGGCTTTCCACTATCAAAGCCACTTTCGCAACACTTCGTTTTCTCACACAACTTCTTATAAAACTCTCTTGCAAGTATCACTAATTTTAACACAAACACTGTGGCTAACAAATTAACTAGCAGAGGTGCAAAAGGCTATCCTCACCCGATTACGCAATGAACAAGAAAAAGAACTCAAATTGATTAACAATTTGCTAGGTGAGATAACTCGTATTATGCTACAGATGCATAATCGTGCTGATCCAGAGGTCGAAAGGTTGCGTGAGTTGCCTCAAGACCATCCAGCTATCAGGGTTGGTCTAGAAATTAAACTCTTTTAAGAAATGATGAAACAGGGTCGAAAGGTTGCGTGAGTTATTGTTGGGTGTGTTGATCATGTACAAACATATCATCTCGGCTCATTCGTTAAACATCTCGTATACAACCATATCATCTCGGCTCATTCGTTAAACATCTCGTGTAAAACCCATATCATCTCGGCTCATTCGTTAAACATCTCGTATACAACCATATCATCTCGGCTCATTCGTTAAACATCTCGTATACAACCATATCATCTCGGCTCATTCGTTAAACATCTCGTGTATAACCATATCATCTCGGCTCATTCGTTAAACATCTCGTATACAACCATATTATCTCGGCTCATTCGTTAAACATCTCGTATATATACAACCATATCATCTCGGCTCATTCGTTAAACATCTCGTATACAACCATATCATCTCAGCTCATTCGTTAAACATCTCGTGTATAACCATATCATCTCGGCTCATTCGTTAAACATCTCGTATACAACCATATTATCTCGGCTCATTCGTTAAACATCTCGTATACAACCATATCATCTCGGCTCATTCGTTAAACATCTCGTGTATAACCATATCATCTCGGCTCATTCGTTAAACATCTCGTATACAACCATATTATCTCGGCTCATTCGTTAAACATCTCGTATATATACAACCATATCATCTCGGCTCATTTGTTAAACATCTCGTATACAACCATATCATCTCGGCTCATTCGTTAAACATCTTGTGTATAACTAAAGTTCAGTTAATTAAGGGTGAGTGTGTTAAAGCTGACGTGGCAGTGTGTTAAAGTTTAAAGCTTAGTTATTGTTGGGAGTGGTTAGAGTATTTTCTTTTGTTTTTTCGGTGGATTTTAGCGTGACTTAATCTTAATACCGCCAATTTTGTCCATATAATATTCAACTACGTACGGATAACTGATACCCGCGAGGAAACCCGAAAAGACGATGGATAATATTAATCGGGTATCCGGTGGGATATGGGGCGGGTACGGGTATATTATAAACGGGTTCGGTTATGGGTATACTAAAACCCGCCCCGAACCCGAACCGTTGCCATCCCTATTTACCGGCTATAGCCGGATTTCACCGCCACGTCATCACCATTAGCTTTTTTTTTTTTTTTTTTTTTTTTAAACAAATCTTGCCACGTCAGCTATAGTTAAATCAAACCACAAATTCAATATTCAACCAGCAATTAATCCCTTTACCCGGTCATTTGTAAACACACACAAAAATCAATAAACCCTAATCAACACACACATTCTTATAGCAAACACAAGCACGCAAACAATGAATCCAAATAACAAAAAGGTAATTAGTAATTTGTGTTTTGTAAATGTAATTAGTGAGGGTACAATAACTAATAATTATGTAAGTATTTTGGTTTGTTAAATGGGTAGTAGTTTGTACTGTTGATGTGATGGTTGCACAGTATGATACATTATTTGTGATTATTAAGATAGTACTCTATAAAATTTGGAGCCAAAATTTTGATTTATTCAAGTTTATGCTTTAATTAACAGGTTCAAAGGCAAAATTTTCAAATAATTCAATTGTTAATTTCAAATTACAACTTGGAGGCAAATTTTTGGATTGAAATTTTTTGAATCATAACGATTCATATTCTTGGTGTATAGCCTCTTTTCTCTCCTTAAAAAAAAGACTGCAAAGAAAAAACAAAAATCAAATCTTCTCTCACCATTACTCTCCAAGCTAAGCCATAATCATTTTCTTTTACCCTTTGTTGCTCAAGAGTCATGGAAACTGAACCCATTGTTGATAACCATACTTTGCTTCCTCCTGATCATATTGTACATGATGATAACGCCTTAGAATATGAATCCGAAAAGTCTTCTGATGAAGAAGATATAGATGAGCCTGTAACCAACCAAACACCTGAGATACTAGCTAAGAGGGGCTCAACCAGGCTAGTAAAGTTTCGCGCGAAGCATGACAAACCTGGTGCAATAAAGCTCAAGGTAACCTTCGAAGCATTCGGTAGGGTAACAGGGGAAAACAGAGCAGTGTTTGTGAGTTTTTTAGGAGATGTGGCTTGTGAGCAGATAGGTGTGAAGATTCTACACTGGAAGAAGGTGAATAAAGAATCAAGAGATAAACTATGGGATGAAATCTTGGTACATATATAATATTTTGTAACCCAGTACTACATAAGTTTATGTATGCAGTTACATTATGTGCAACTAATTAACAGCATTGTGTTAATCTTTTCATAAATTTTTTGTTGTTGACGTGAAATACAGAAAATTGATAATGATTCGTCTTGGTAAAATGCTAAGGAATTACAGAAGGAAGCTCAAATTCAACTACATTTTGCCTAACCTAAATACACCTTCCAAACTGAATGAAGTCCCGGACTTGTATAATACAATAATGAAATCAGAAGACTGGGTCGAGTATGTTAAATACACGACCACCGAAGCATACAAGGTTTTAATTATTCATCTTTAATTAAGTGTATATGTCATTTTATTATTTTCAGTTTGCAGCATTACCACATCTAAACGCCTTATGATTTTGTGTTTTTAGGAGAAATCTAAGAAAGGTAAAATGGCGCGTTCCTAAAATATTTATCAGCATAAAATGGGACGAGGTGGATATGCTTATGTCAAAGAGAAAATGGTAAGATTACACAATGTTTGTTTTACCAATTAAGAGACGATCAGTATGAGAAATGAATCTGTTTACATTGCCCAATTTGCACATTTGCATTAATACCCTCATATTTTCGATTATCTTGGTTTAACTGTACATGTGTAAGCATCCTCATATTTTCGTTTATCTTGGTTTAACTTTACATGGGTATGCATTTGATGTTTATTAGATCGAAAATAAAGAGATTGAAGCGAATGAAGAACCCCCCCCCCCCCTGGTGATGTAATGTGGGTGAAAGGAAGGGTAAACAAAGACGGCGAATACCCAAATGATGATATTAAATCAAAGGGAGATGAACTTGTAAGTTTGACTGCTAATTCTATTATTATGCTTATATAGCAGCAACATTTAACTGTGTACTAGCAGTAGTAGCTTGTATACCAGCAGTTACTCTAACAGCATCAAGAAGACTTTTAATCCCAACATTTCCTATATTTTTTGTGCATAAAGAAGCTGATGACAAGATCAAGGAAGGAACATCGAGTTTTGATGATGGCACTGATGCCATGACATTTGTATTTGGTAAGGAAAAGGGCGGTTATGCCAGAGGAGTGGGAGGTGCAGTAACATACAAAGAGTATTTTGGCCTTCCTCGAAGAAAACAAGAAGCCGATGAAAAAATTGCCTTACTTCAAACTCAACTGGATAATGAGAGACGCGAGCGTGAAGAAAAAGATAAATTGATCAAGAAATTGTCCGCTGAGATGACCAAAAAAGATGTGCAGGTCAATAAATTATCCGGTGAGGTGGAAAACACAAATATAGTGCTTGCTCAAATTCTGCAACAGTTGAATGATAAAGGGATGAATATAACTCTGCCAACTGAACCATCGCCAATAGCCTCAGTTGTAAGCCATTTTTTATGTTGTTAACAATTTCATTTTCTAATGCTAACACCACTGATGCTAATGAGAGTAGGCATTGAACATAAACTGATGAGTGACTGTATTTCTTAATTTATATTGCAGGTGACTCCAATGGCCATTGACAATATTGCAGGTGACTCCAATGGCACTCAGACAAGTGGTGTTGTAAGTCCTAAAGATGCGGGAATTGAGGAGAAATCCAATGGCCTTGAAACTTCTAAAAAGGTAACGGAAACAATGGTAAGTATAGTAATAAAAGATCGCCCTTTGATTTTTGAATTTTACATACATGATCGACTAATGTACCGTGTTTTATATATACGTATAGGAACCTGCTGCTAAAACTGTCAGGCCTAAGCATAACCTTATGTCACGACGAAACGGGTCTCCAGATTCCCAATCGCTACAAAATGTGTCGTCTCCAACACAACCACTGCCAACAGTATGTATTTCAACATGTTTCTTGTTACTCTTTTGTTTAAATAATGTAACGTGTTTTATATATACATATAGGAACTTGCTAAAACTGTCGGACCCAATAAGCCAAAGCAAAAGAAGCGACGAAACGGGTCTCCAGATTCCCAATCGCAACAAGATGTGTCTCTAACACAAGCACTGCCAACAGTATGTATTTCAACATGTTTCTTGTTATTCTTTTGTTTAAATAATTTCTGATATATACATAAAAATTCTTTTTTTGTAGACACTTAAGTGCAAACTGTGGATTATAAAGCAAACAAATATTGTTGCTTTGGGTACCGTATACCAGTCTCATGGAAAGCAAGTGCTGCATAACCGACCACTCTCAAGTGATTGCTACAAAGTGTCGATTGATGAATCGTTAGTTGATGCAGCATGCGTACCGGACGTAGCAAATAATGGGTTAAAAATAGTTAAGAATGTTGAAGGTAGTTTCGTTGCATGGCCAAAGGATCAAGTTATTTTTGAAGAGGTGGTACATACATGTGTTTTTTCAACCTACATATATAATTATTCATATGTAATTCAATGTTTGATAGAAGCGTCTTTTGTTTACTACAGGTTACACCAACAAACCATGTGACTAAATGTGTACCACAGGCACCATCGAAGAAACAATAAATATCTGCTAACGACTTAAGGCAAACTGCTAAGGGGGTGAAGGTTCAAAAGTCTTTAGATATTTGATTAATTAAGTACGATATTACAATTGTATATTCTGTCCAGTTATATACATTAGAGTTTAATTCAATTTGAAATTTCTTGTGGTTTTTAATATTGTTTTATATATAATATATATACTCATTCCAGCAGCACTAGCATAGTACTAGCAGCAGTAACTCTGCTTCAGCAGGACTACCTTAGTACTGCTAGCAGTAGCAACTCTGCTCCAACATTATTGGTCACTCTTTGTTTAATTCGATGTGTGACTAAATAGTACCAAAGGCCACACAAAATAAAAATTCATGTGACCATTGGATGAACAATAGTCACGCAAAATACAAATTTCTTCACTTTAAACAGCATATGGTCACACTTATTAACAACTTTGGCCACTTTATGCTTAATTGTATGTGACTAAATACCCAAAACAAGCATGCTTTGTGTGACTAAATATTATAAAAGGCCACACAAACATAAAATTCAAGTGGCCATTGGATGATCAATAGTCACACAAAATACAAATTTCTTCACTTTAAACAGCATATGGTCACACTTATCAACACTTTTGGCCACTTTATGCTTAATTATATGTGACTAAATAACCAAAACAAACATGCTTTTTGTGACTAAATATTACAAAAGGCTACACAAACATAAAATTCATGTGGCCATTGGATGATCAATAGTCACACAAAATACACATTTCTTCACTTAAAACAACATATGGTCACACTTATTAACACTTTTGGCCACTTTATGCTTAATTGTATGTGACTAAATACCCAAAACAAACATGTTTTGTGTGACTAAATATTACAAAAGGCCACACAAACTAAGAATTCATGTGACCATTGGATGATCAATAGTCACACAAAATACACATTTCTTCACTTAAAACAGCATATGGTCACACTTATTAACACTTTTGGCCACTTTATGCTTAATTGTATGTGACTAAATACCCAAAACAAACATGCTTTGTGTGACTAAATATTACAAAAGGCCACACAAACTAAGAATTCATGTGACCATTGGATGATCAATAGTCACACAAAATACACATTTCTTCACTTAAAACAGCATATGGTCACACTTATTAACACTTTTGGCCACTTTATGCTTAATTGTATGTGACTAAATACCCAAAACAAACATGCTTTGTGTGACTAAATATTACCAAAGGCCACACAAACTAAGAATTCATGTGACCATTGGATGATCAATAGTCACACCAAATACACATTTTTTTTACTTTAAACAGCATATGGTCACACTTATTAACACTTTTGGCCACTGTTTTTTAAATTGTATGTGACTAACTCGAAAAAAACAACACACGCTGTGTGACTAAATCATCACAAACGTCACATTTATTATATTTTCATGTGGCCATAGGATGGGAAATAGTCACACATACTGATGAATCCAACAAAACTTGTGCCTAATTAGTCACACATATTCGGGTTTTGGTCACTCTTTTTCAATGAAAACGGCCACAAACTAAACAATGTGACCATATGATACCTACGGTGGCGCGACTTTTCGTCACACACACCCAAAAAAACGTGTGTGACTATATGCATATAGTCACACCTAGTTTTATGTATATGGAGTATGGATAATATCCTACTTTCATAGTCATAGTGGTGGACCCTCTCATCTTAAACAAACACCATTAATCACTTTCATAGTGATAGTTTGATTCCCATAAGGGAAACCAAACGCACCCTAATTTTTTTTGAACGACACATGTTCTTAATTGACAATTCAATTTCTACTAAGGGTGGAGGGAGTGGGCTCGGTGAAGGCTCGGTGAAGGTCGGCAAACTTCGGTAACACCGCCGCAACCTGGTCGGCAAACTTCGGCAAAGGCACAAATCGGTAAGTATTACTGATTGAGAAAGAGTAAAAACCAACGGTCGAATTGTCATAGGTTTTAGAATTTAGCTCGTCAGTTTATTGAAAACTAATTTAAACTTCATGTTGAAGAAGAATAAATATGTAGAGAAATATGGCGAAGAGAAACAGTAATGGAAAAAGAAAGGAGACAACCTTTTTGACATTTTTTTATGTGTATTTTTTTTTTTTTTTTAAGTATTATCTAGTGTTTTGTTTTGGTTTTTTAAATATTATGTAATGGTTTGTTTATTTTTAAGTATTATGTAATATTTTTTTTTTGTTATTAATAAAATGTTATGTTTTTAATTTTATATAGTTTTTGTGGGATTTTATGTATTAAAAAAAAAATGGTGATGTGGCAAATTGGTGAAACCAATGCCACCAAATTGGTGAAAATTGGGGTGAATTGATGAAGTGTGAGTTGGAAGATTTTTATTGGGTATTGATGATGTAGAAATTTGGTGAAGGTTGGTGTTGGTAAAACCAACACTATACTGAATCAATAGGCATAGAGCAGTGGTTGTCAACATGTGATGTACTTTTGTTACTTGTTCTTTGTCCCCGCTTTCTTGACATGTGATGTACTTTTGTATCTTTCCCTGTAAAGTGTAGATAGAGTAAAAAACTTTCACTATTATAATGAAATGCTTCGACAAACTATATTTAAAACGAGGAATACGACCCCCTGCGTTGCAGGGAGGGGGGGGGGCTATTCGTTAGATTTTAAAAAAACAGTGCGACTGCAAACACTCCCAAATCTCTATGGAAGATTCTGTGAGCACAAAGCAAAAAGTTTGCAGAAACAACACTGTTAGTTCTTGGTTAGATGGGTCTGAAAGTACTGTATTAAAGAAAAAAAATTACGACAATAGTTAATATATAACATGTGGACAAAATATTTTTCGAAGAAGTACAGATTATGCGACTTCGACAGTTCGACCCATCTTTTTTTCAGCTAAAGATCTTTATTTCACCCATTTGAGATAGAGACGCAGCCTAATTTGACATATCAGTTCTTATATCAGTAATCAATACCTTCCAACATACTAAAGAACAACTTTGAGGCACAGATGAGCATTCCAAAACTGTTACCTTTTGAATCAATTCTGAGTGCTACAAAACATAAAAATCATAACCTTTTAGTTATCAAATTCACCACCCAGAAAGATTATTACACCATTAGCTGTTACATACATTAAAAAATCGATTAGTTCCTAAAAGATCGAAACCTTGAAAAAGTAAGAACTCAAAACAACGACACCAAAAGTTTATGCTTTCAGTACTCCTGTGCGTGGTGATCTGACTCTAAAAACATGTTCTTCACCCATGCAGTTATCTACTTCAACAATCCAGTGACTCTTCTTAGTTCCACCATGGCTGCCAACGAATCATTTACGCTGCAACATATTTAAAAAACGAAAAAAAGGATTTTTACCTCCTGTAAGGGACGACGATACAGCTGTTGAGGGATGTAACTCGCACGCGATAACACACGACTCTACATATGAAACAACATATTCAGTGATACGATAAACATTTTTTGGACCCAACAAACAACAATAACTTTTCATAAAGATATCCTTTATGCGGATGAAAAGCAGTCTGAGACTCAAAATCCAGTGTGATCAGACCATGAGCTATTCATGCGGCATTTTCTGAATGTTTTCCAAAAGTGTAAAAATCAACGCCGTTAAACGATGTAAACACAAAAAAAATGTACATACCGCCAGCCAGAGGAAGCAACCCCGAGAACTACATTCTGAAAAACAACTTCTTGAGAGTCCAATCGGTGTGAATGAGACCCTAAGCAGTTACGACAATGATCCCATGATGCATCGCAACCATCAATAGTGGCTACAGGACGCACCATCCCCAACCGAAAGTCAAGGAGCAATGAACGACTCAACGTTCCTGCAAAATTAAAAAAATATTTTAGCAACAGGTCGAGACATTCACAGAAGGTGTCCCATATTCGTAACCCAAACAACCTGTTTCTGTCCGCACACCCAAGTTTTGCCTTTGCCTTTTCGCCTCATTCTCCACGAAAGTCTGAGACACAATGCAATGAATTCCTTTTCAACGTTAAGTCCACACTTCCTCTATCCCACTACACTGATGAAGCGAAAAGTGTATCGCTTTTAAGGGGTCATTTAAGCCCTAAATCGTATTTATTTGATCAAATATTGCCCTAAATCGTTCCTTTTGTCATTTTAGGTACTTTTGAGGAGAAATCTGGAAAAGGAGGCATTTTGGACGTTTTTGGAGCATAAAAGTGAAGAAAACGACAAAGTCTCAAAAATCGGCTGAAAGTTACCTTTGACGGCGTCACAATTTACTCTGGACGGCGTCATGCTTTGGCAAGAAAAAGTGGACGTGAAATTTACTCATGATGAGCCAGTGAAAATAGCATGTAAATTCTGACGGCGTCACGCTTTAACTTGATCAAGGGCGTCACGGCTTAAATCATAAGGGGACGGCGTCACGTTCAAGGTTCGACGGCGTCAAGCCTTGATAAGCCAGAATGGATTTTGGAAGAGCTAAAGAGGGACGGCGTCAAGATGGTCATCCGAGAACCCTAAAAGCGGCGAGGTGACGGCGTCACACTCTATAAGGTGACGCCGTCAGATCCAAAAATCTATATATAGTTTTCTAATTTTTTGTCATAAAAGAGAGCTTAGTGTGTGGAATTTTGGGAGAAAACCCTAGGACGATTTTAGCTTCTTTTTCAAGGCTTTTTGCCTTGAGATCTTCCATGTTACATTGAAAGATAAGTTATCAATTAATCATTCAATATGTCTATGTGTTGTTTGATTCTATCTTATTCTTGTCTTTTGTTTAACATGTTAGGCTAAATTTATCTTGTGTTTGCTTAGATCTAATGAAACCTAGCTATTGATTATTGGTTATTAGTGTGTTATTAGTTGTATTGGATGATTGTTTATCTATGTTAGGCTTAAGAAAACTGGCTAACTTCCTATTCGGTAACTTGCTTGAATGTCTTAAGAAACATGAACCAAATGCGTACTAAAGGTTTTTATGGTTGTATTTAATGCACAAGCGAATTCTAGTGATCCCATGTTAGGAGCTTCCTAGCCGGCTCGACATAGGAGTGAAGTAGGAGCTTGTAGAGTTGGGGAAGTAAGTACGCCACCCCACGAATGGTATTAAGGAATACACCCGTCACCCACGCGACTAATATACTCTAATTAACCGGTAAAAGATAGTTAGGGAGTAAGGAAATCTAAGTAAACACATTTCTCCACACATAAGTTTCTCACCAACATTTTATTTTCAGTTATTTTATTTTATTTGCATTTGTAGTTATTTGGGTTAGTTGACTAGCAACTAATTCCGCCCACTCTTTCAAACCCGAGATTTTACTTGCTTTCATAAAAATATAAAAACATAAAAAAGAATCTTCCTCAACCCTTAGACCTATTAGAGTAGTTTTTCATACCTAACGAACACTATTCCCTGTGGAGAACGATCAATCCCCCGTACTTACCACTACACTATACTACATCGGTCAGGTACACTGCCTGGTGGGGTTGTAAGCCTCTTGAGATCCCTCGAGAGGTAAAACCTGTTGTAAGGTTGCAAAACCCACGCATCAAGTTTTTGGCACCGTTGCCGGGGAATAGTTATTGTTTTGGTTGAATTTTTATTTTATAGGTCTACTCACTAGATTCCTTTCTAGTGAGATTTTTGTTTTATTTTTCTAGGTTTTCTTTAGTCTATCTTTTTCTTTGTGTGTTTGTTCGTAATTTCCATTGACTCTTCCGTTCACCATTATGGAGTACGCGAATCCACCATACCACCAACCACAAAGGCCATTCTACCCTATTGACATCTCGAATTTCAAACAATATCGAGATGAACCCATATATGATGCATGGACTCGTTTTAGAAATTTACTCCGAAAATTCCCTCATCATAGTTTCGCTTCAGCATCCCTAACCCGAACCTTTTACTATCGTGTTGGCCAATATGACCAAATGCGCATTGAGGATTTTGCCAATGGGGACTTTAGGGAATTAAGTGCTGAAGAAGCATGGGATGCCATAGAAGATTGTGCTCAATATTATTATAGGGTAGACAACCCAACAAACGTTAGTACAAGTCAATTGAATATAAATTTCCTGGATCATGAAACAAGTTTGTTTGGGGATGAATACATTAGTGTTGAGATACCTAAGTGGTTGTCATGTAATGCCATAGTACAAAACAAACACATAGGTTATCTTGATGTGATGGAGGATCTAGCCGAGCATGATCACATTGATCAAAAAGACCTAGGTTTCATGATCGATGACGATGAATCTCAAGAAACACATGATGAATCTTTTAGGCAATTTGTATATAGCAGTCAGAATATTGAGGATGATCCTTATGATTCGGACATTGAAGTTGAGATGCCTAGAGAAGCACTTGAGATACTTGGTAAAATGTTAGGGTTAGATCCTACTAAAACACATGATGAGGATATAGGTGATCTTGACATAAGGAATGATGAGGTAAGTAACATAAGCCCACCAAGTACCCCACAAGTCCTACCATCATTCGAGGCATACACACCACCGGTGACTTACCCGGAAGAAGTAGAAGAGACTATAGGAACCCCAATAGAGGTAGAACCTTTGAACCAAACACAACTAGAAGAAATAGGTTTGAATACTTGTAGTCACAACCTTTCTTTTAGTTCTATGGAAGTTCCTAGTTTTGATGAACCGGAGCCTCAACCAAAACCGTTACCTAATCTTCCATCTTTAGATGTGAATTTAGGAATTGAAAAAGGTCCCGATCCACCCATCAAACCATGTAGTCCGGGTAATGTTAAGATTAAGGTAGTAGACTCTAGGCCATGTGGAGTGGAAGCTAATATAGGAGTGAACCATGACCTTACATACTTACATCACCCATTTATGATTGATCACAAGAAACATTATGGGTTTAAACCGGGTTTATTAGGTCAAGATAGATTCTCAACTAGGAATCTCTCGAAGTTGATAGAAGATGATCCCTTTTTAGGAGAAAACTTTAATTCACCCATTGACCAAAGTGAACTAGGTAAGGTTATGATGAAAGGAGCACACCCCTTTGAGTATATAATTCATCCACCACTCTTTCCTCACGCGGCATACTCCTACCAAGTTGGTGTGTATCGCTACTATCACCCGCACTTAATCCTAAGTGTAGGGACAACCTCCCCTATTTCCGTTAAATAAGGGTAGAGTCAGGCTCATGACTCGAACAAAAACAAGCGCTTCTTGGGAGGCAACCCAAGCTTTATTTGCTTTGTGTGTTTATTTACTTGTTTGTTTGTTTGATTTTATTTGTTTCTGTATGTATGTTTAAATTTTATTATTATTGATTCATGTTCAAAACTAATTTGTGAAAATGCTTTATTTTGTTTTTAACTTCGTCTTAACTACATATAAAGGTATTTTGCAAAAGGTAAGTGTAAGGGAAATCTAAATCGGTTTATTAGAACACAAATTAACATGAATCATAATAATAATAAATTAACATACATATTCGTATTTGTTTGAGTCAAATGCTTGTATCGAGTCATAATGATGTTTTGCAGGATTTCCAGGAAGTAAGGTAAAGGTTTTTCCAGAAATTTTCCGGAAACTTAAAATGAAAATTTTTGTCAGGTCATTTCTGACGGCGTCAGGGTTTATAACCTGACGGCGTCAGATTTAATTTTCAGAAATTTTTGAAAGTTTTGTTTTTAAAAAGTTTTCATAAAATCTCCAACTTATAATCTCCAGGAATCTGCAAAATTATCATTCCACAAGCATTATATCCTTATATATAGATTTTATCCCGCCGATGTTATGCAGGTTTTCGTGTTTGTTTTCTCAGGTTTAAAAGGTTATTTTGGACAAGGAAATGTTTATGGAATCAAGCTTATGGCGATGCATTAGTCATGGAGCTTCAACATTACCTTGGAGGAAGATCTAACCGTGTAATTTCATTATCCACCGAGCGAATCAGGGGAGTATTTGATTTCATTCTTTTACTTTTTGCTTTTACATCTTGTTATTTGAACATTGGGGACAATGTTCATCTTAAGTGTAAGGGGGGGTAAAAATATGATTTTTAGAGAATGCTATTACGCTTGATTTTTGTTTGTTTAATAGTTGATGTGTAATAAAACTGAGAGAAATACCTGTTAGGGCAATTTTAGTGCCAAATTTAAAATTTTTTACAACATATAGGAGTGAAACTTTGATCTTAATGAGCGTCTCACGGATAGGAGTTATATGACTAGCACAAAAACCGTACCACTAAAAAATTTTCCACCCCAAATATGTGAGGTTCGCCCCTAGAATTGGTAGGAAAAGCATTTATGCTATGATGTGTGTACCGGTAGCACTTAGATTCTAGAACTTGCGTTAGGACCATTCCGAGGCCACAAGTGAGACTACATTCGTGTAGTTAGATTTACTACATGATAAGAGGCATTAGGATTAACCCATTGTTTTACACCTGTGTTTTTGTTATAATTACATTGGTTACATTGGTCAAGTAATTCTCCCACACCCTTTGCGTTGTACTCATTTTTAGTACACGATACCCCTAGTACACCCCTCAGAGCCTATCTTTTCGTTTCGACCTTTAAGCATTTTACTTAACGGAAGAATTTGTTACACCCCACTTAAATGTACACCCAAATCGCCTTAGCCTACCTTGTATGCACTCATTTTTTGTGCATTATTGTTACAACATTTGTTTAAACCCAAGTTAATTATCTAGTTGATTACATGGTTGCTAAGTCGAGTCATATCCTTGTACATATTGTTTTGGGACGATTGGGACTCATGGGTAAAGTACTAGTGTAATGGAGTAATGGGGATGAACATCATTTATTACCCCCATATGTGCTAAATGTTTTAAAAGTACTCCAAGTTTTTCAATTATCTTAATTCGAGTCATTAGATTAGTATTTGTAAAGTTATGTAAAAGTTCAAGTGTAAGGGGGATGCAATGCCCCTATGATGTATTATTTTGGATGGTAGGGCAAAAGTGTATGCAAAAAAAAAAAAAAAAAAAAAAAAAAAAAAAAAAAAAAAAAATCGAAAAATCAAGAAAAACAAAAAAAAAAAAAAAAAAAAATGAGAAAAAGAAAAATAGAAAAAAACATACGGACTACCATCCCGTTTCATTCTATGTTTGTTTTATGTTTATTTTATGTTTTTGTTATTTCATTTCTAGCTTAAGATCGAGTCTAGTCTTGGCTTAGCAACATTGTATAGTACATGTAATTGATCAAGATCTTTAACTCGCCACCAGTAAAATATCCCTTATCCAACAAAACCGTGTTTTCCTTTTCCCTACACCTAACGTTATAACCCATGAAAAAGCCCTCTTTGATAGTTTATCTTAGGTGCTTACGCCTAGTGGAGGAGGTTTTCGATCCTTTCCCAAGCCTATGGTAATCTATTTGCTATGACAGGTAGTGAGAGATATTATCCGTTTTCATTTATGAGATTTATTTTGATGACACTTGAGAGATGTGAGTATCTAAACACTACTTGTGAGGTGCTAGTTTGTAATCTCCGTGCTTATTATGATTAAAGTGGAACGATTATTTGTTGTAATTACTTTTATGTTTGCATTAAATGACCCCTAACTTGTATTTTGATTAGAATAAAAGCGCATTTGCTTGAGGACAAGCAAATCTCACGTGTAAGGGTATTTGATGAAGCGAAAAGTGTACCGCTTTTAAGGGGTCATTTAAGCCCTAAATCGTATTTATTTGATCAAATATTGCCCTAAATCGTTCCTTTTGTCATTTTAGGTACTTTTGAGGAGAAATCTGGAAAAGGAGGCATTTTGGACGTTTTTGGAGCATAAAAGTGAAGAAAACGACAAAGTCTCAAAAATCGGCTGAAAGTTACCTTTGACGGCGTCACAATTTACTCTGGACGGCGTCATGCTTTGGCAAGAAAAAGTGGACGTGAAATTTACTCATGATGAGCCAGTGAAAATAGCATGTAAATTCTGACGGCGTCACGCTTTAACTTGATCAAGGGCGTCACGGCTTAAATCATAAGGGGACGGCGTCACGTTCAAGGTTCGACGGCGTCAAGCCTTGATAAGCCAGAATGGATTTTGGAAGAGCTAAAGAGGGACGGCGTCAAGATGGTCATCCGAGAACCCTAAAAGCGGCGAGGTGACGGCGTCACACTCTATAAGGTGACGCCGTCAGATCCAAAAATCTATATATAGTTTTCTAATTTTTTGTCATAAAAGAGAGCTTAGTGTGTGGAATTTTGGGAGAAAACCCTAGGACGATTTTAGCTTCTTTTTCAAGGCTTTTTGCCTTGAGATCTTCCATGTTACATTGAAAGATAAGTTATCAATTAATCATTCAATATGTCTATGTGTTGTTTGATTCTATCTTATTCTTGTCTTTTGTTTAACATGTTAGGCTAAATTTATCTTGTGTTTGCTTAGATCTAATGAAACCTAGCTATTGATTATTGGTTATTAGTGTGTTATTAGTTGTATTGGATGATTGTTTATCTATGTTAGGCTTAAGAAAACTGGCTAAGTTCCTATTCGGTAACTTGCTTGAATGTCTTAAGAAACATGAACCAAATGCGTACTAAAGGTTTTTATGGTTGTATTTAATGCACAAGCGAATTCTAGTGATCCCATGTTAGGAGCTTCCTAGCCGGCTCGACATAGGAGTGAAGTAGGAGCTTGTAGAGTTGGGGAAGTAAGTACGCCACCCCACGAATGGTATTAAGGAATACACCCGTCACCCACGCGACTAATACACACCAATTAACCGGTAAAAGATAGTTAGGGAGTAAGGAAATCTAAGTAAACACATTTCTCCACACATAAGTTTCTCACCAACATTTTATTTTCAGTTATTTTATTTTTTTTGCATTTGTAGTTATTTGGGTTAGTTGACTAGCAACTAATTCCGCCCACTCTTTCAAACCCGAGATTTTACTTGCTTTCATAAAAATATAAAAACATAAAAAAGAATCTTCCTCAACCCTTAGACCTATTAGAGTAGTTTTTCATACCTAACGAACACTATTCCCTGTGGAGAACGATCAATCCCCCGTACTTACCACTACACTATACTACATCGGTCAGGTACACTACCTGGTGGGGTTGTAAGCCTCTTGAGATCCCTCGAGAGGTAAAACCTGTTGTAAGGTTGCAAAACCCACGCATCATACACCTATATATACTACTAAAGATTCTAAATCAGAACGTGTACAATGAAATAATCAACAAAGATCCATATATACAATTTAGACACCGACAAAACGTAAATAGGTGTACCGAATTCGCAAACCCCCCTCGTTCCCAAAAACCATCACCAACTCCGAACTAAGGTATATGATATGTTGTAAATAACGCATTCTTCAGATTATAAGAATTAAGACATTACCTTTATCTCTTTATAGCATTCTTCCACCATTTTTTGGGAACCGGTCAAGACCTAAAAATGCAGAGAAAGTAAATCAATGATTGAAGATTAAAATGATTTTAAAATTTGAAAGCAAAGCAAACGCAGCGTTTCAGAGTGTCACAAAAAGAATCAATAGCATCATAAAGATAATTTTTTTTTTGGCTTGTGAAGTTTACAATTGGACCTGACCTGAAGGTGCTGGTCAATTTCATGGCATGCCGTTGGATGTCAAGGTAAACAATCTTGCAGTGGCCCTGATGTTTGTTTTATCTTTATAAAATGAATAGGTGAGGTGATCAACAGTTTATAACCATCATACCGGATTTCATTATTTTAACCAAAGTATGTTGGGCTGGTTGGCTAAAGGGTCAAAACGGGTTGGTTTTGATTGGGTTGACCCGCAACTGTTGCTTTTATCCATCTATTTATCACAAATGTTATAGCTTTTATCCATCTATTTATCACAAATATTATCACAAATTGGTTAATAAATTTGAACTACAATTAGTCGTACCAAGCATAAGCCGATCTGCTACATCTATCAGCCCATCATAACCTGGCTTCTCAGAATCCTATCCAACTTCCTGCAATCCATTTTCACAACACAATGATTAGTACCAAATAGCTACGCTCCTAGTATTAAACTGAATGTATTTATATATTTGTACTCACAACATCTTATTACGAAACAAATTAAAGAAAACATTATCAAACACACCCAGGGTCTACTCAACTCTAGAAACTGCATCTGCTGTCTTTTGTATCTATGATAGGAAAATATAAAACAGTATTTATAATTCCTAATAAAAGAAAAATATAAACAACGTTTAAAGTTATAAACGCATATCGATAGTATTATCTGTCAAAATCGATAGTATTATCTGTCAAAAGCCGCAACTCTTGTTCTTTGACTTAAGGTGCCATCAAATAGTCCTAAGAGCAGTCACAACACCAGGCTCCTTTCTCTTTTCGTAAATGTAGAAGTAAGAAGTTTTTGAAAAAAATGATGACATAATCAACTACTTGACATCCTCCTTATTAACTCTAAAAGCAATTCCAAAAATAAATTATAAATTTGAGTTCAGATTTGGGTGATTTTTGTGATCATATCTTGAGCTAACCATCTTATCAAAAACACGGCGGTAAGGATGCAAAGGAGGTGGGTTGCGACGGCAGCGTGGCAGCGGCAGCACCTCTGCCGGCTTCTTCATCAACTAAAATACCTAATTACACAAACGCATATTACCATCACATAACAAATAAAACAGAAAAGAAACATAAAAAACAAATACACGTGACTGTAAATCAAACCTTTTTATACTTCAACCTTGTTTGTAATCCATAAATCTCACTGAAAATAGTTGCAACCTGTAATTAAACAAAACCCATCAAGAAAAGGACAAACTTTTTTACAAAAAATAATAATAACGAATGCATAATCAAATTCAAATTCTGGAAGAAGAACTCAAGTGTGTGGGTTGTTGAATCTCGTTTTCGATAAGAACAAAGAAAGATGACTGAGATCTTGACAGATATCAAAAGACGGTGAGTGGTCGGCGTCCTTATCTACCAGAAGATACCCACACCGACTCAATACCTGGACAGATGATCGGCGTCCTTATCTAAGCAGGAGAAGGTAATAGAAGTTCGGTGGAGGTGAATATTTTATTACTACTAACTATGCGTTGGGCCTGAGTATGGGCCTCACCTGGACTCACGTAGACGGGCTCAACTTATATAATATTCTATGCGAGATACTATTTTTTAATCTCGCCGACACTGAGAAATAACATATAGAGTAATAACAAGTCTAAAGTATACTCCAAATTATTGACATTGTTTTCAAAATTTTCAAATTAAAAATAATTTCAAATTTTCGGAAATTAAAATTTCGAAAGTTAAAATCTTATAGTAATTTTTAAGTTTAAAACAATAAAGTTTGCAAAACATTTTGAAATTTCAAAAAATTCAAATGATTTAGTTGTACCAATTTCATAGCTTAGAATAAACAAATAAATAAATCAAATGTTAAATTAGGTATATCTTAGAATTTATGGTCTTAAAATTTTCATTATTTATTGTGAAGTTACTTCTTTGCTTTGCAGGAATTTTTTTTTTCAACTAAGGTTTATTTAAGTCCGCCGTCATCATCTCTAACAACTACTAACATACAAGGTTTCTTCGTCATCATCTATAACAACTACTAACATAAAAAATCTAAGCGTCCATTGTAGGAACTTGACGCCTAGACACACACACACCTTTCCTGGATGTTACATCTCTAACATCTGTATATCTAAAACTCACGCCCCATCTCTTTATAAACTAGAGATTAGGGTTACAAAGACTCTTAACATAATACATATTTAGTCCTTTGTCTTTGTCTTCATAAATCATTCATCTTTCATGTTTTGTCAATATCAACTCAAAATATAATTCCCAACAATCTTCCCCTAGTTGATAATGACAAAACTAAGTATGAAAGATGCCGTCTTCCCCTTAATCCATGCATATCATCAAGGATCTTCAAGCCGCAATCTTCTAAATATTCTTCCCCTTTTCGTCATCATCAATTAAGGGACAAAAGTATGCAACTTTGATCTTCATAATCACGAACCAGTACCATACTTCCAATCTAGTCTTCTAATGTCTTGAATTGCCCTCCATGAACGAACACCAAAACGCTTTCTTTTATAAATGAACCCAAGACAGAAAAATCCCAAATCTTCAGTAAAAATACCAACTAGCAGTTATAAAAACCTTCACCTCGATGTAGCACATAAATGGTTAATCATTTGAACATTGAAGCTTCCCCTGAAACCCATATGCTAACCATTTGAATCTCCAATTCTGTAGGCTGTATATAATGATGAAGAAAACTAACAATTACCAATTCGATGTTGAAGTAGAATAAACCAACCTTGTGTCTTATATCTTGTACTAAATCTGACTTCGAACGTATACTTAACGTATAGGGAGATCGCAATCTCTTGACAATAATCACTGACCACAATAACGTAACTCCTTCAAGTGTTTGTCAATTCGTAGTCACTTGAACGAACGAACAAGTTACCTCCTGTCAAAAGGTATGATAAAACACAACCTTGAAAAATTCCACTTCATCGTCAAATAAGTAACAAATAATCCTCTTCGCCAATAAGAATAAATAAGAACGAGCCATAAATCTTGTAAGCACCGAAAACCAAAATCAAAAATCAAACATCTTCTTGTGTGTGTTTTCCCCTGTGTGTGTGTTGGAACCACCTGTTACAAATCAACTACAAATGCATAGTGCTTCCCCTTACTTTGGTAATCTCATGCTCCAATATAATAAATAAAGTTCACCATCCCATGAGATTAAAAGAGAGCACCGACCTATTATAATGAATAAGCATGATAAGAATCACAGAATCCAGTAAACTAGCACCACTTTTGTAAATAAAGTGCACCGTCAGTCATTATGAAAAGAAATCCATAATAGTGATAATACCATCATCCCATGATAGTCACCATCCAATGATTGATCGAAGTATGGAAAGATTAAAATATCACAGACCATTGATCATAAAAGCCACCATGCATAACAAATAGAATTTAACTCAGTACGAGGAGAGGCACCGTCCCATGATGGATTTTTAAATACCATTGTACCAAGTAATATTGCCTTCATAATACATGCAAATAACAAAGCTTCCTCTGCATGTTATATTCCTTCCACCGTCCAATATAAATACCAATATTAAACTGAATAGGCCAAAGTAAGTAATATTAAACCAAGCCTTGTGGAAAGCACCGACAAATGCATGGATTAAATGCAGTACGAGGTAATTAGTAGAAGCATGCAGAATGGACATCGATCTCAACTCATAAAAGTCACATGAGCAGCATGAAGTTACTCTTGGCAGTACAAACCGTGGCATAGGTAGCAGTACAAATCGCGAACGAGCAGTACAAACTTATTCTCGAACGATAGCAGTACAGAGTTCATGTCGGCAGTATGAACTGAAAATTAGCAGTACAAACGAACTACAAGCGATCAGTACTAAGTTGGTTCCATATTCGGCTAGCAGTACAAAGTTATGAGACGGGCAATACAAACTAACACGGGATAAAACTGGCGGTACGAATTGTGTTCGAGAGCAGTACAAACCATGAAAAGTAACCCTGGTGTGCACTTGCAATGGCTGAATAGCAGGATATATACCAGTACCTTAACCATGACTTCCAGTTAGGGTTTTAAGAGATCATTAACCAAACCCTAAAACCAAGATGATTGAAACCATGCTGCTCCATAACTTGCTGCAGTACCTACGTCACTTAACAATGAACAGCATACAACACCATGAACTTAGCAGCCAATACCAGAGCACCATCAACCTTAAATACCTATAGGGTTTCTTTTTAGACAAATAAGGAATTTACAAGAAACCCTAAACGATCATGGATCAGATAAAAACCACACCTCTGCTGCTTCCATACGTGTATAATAAACATCAAACAACAGAGAAACCATCTTCCATGAAGAATTAACATGCATAGAACTAATTACAAAAAGCTTGAATCAAGAAAACCCTAAAAATTCGAAATTCAGAAACACCTCTGCAGCAGTTTTCAAAAATTTATACCTGACGATCTATAGCTCAGATCGAAGATCCCTCCATTGAAAATATTCCTTGATATATGAAGAATCTCCAGTAAAAATTTCAGCCTGATCCAACGGTTAACGAAGGAGTTATCGTCGTTCAAAAACAACTCTGCAGTGAGTTTTGAAGATACGAACTAGTTACGAATTTTTTTTTGTTTTCTTCGATCTTCGACAAACCAAACCTTGTTAAATCCCACGATCAAGAGCCCCCTTGGCTCTGATACCATTTGTGAAGTTATAATTAAACAACTTCGTGAATCGTTTAGAGCAAGTGGGATAAACAATAATAATGAATAACAACGATACGCAGCGGATATAAACAAACTATCATTATTATTGCTACAAGGTTTCTTCGTCATCATCTCTAACAACTACTAACATACAAAACCTAGGCGTCCATTGTAGGAACTTGACGCTTAGACACACACACACCTCTTTCCTGGATGTTACATCTCTAACATCTGTATATCTAAAACTCACGCCCCATCTCTTTATAAATTAGAGATTAGGGTTACAAAGACCCTTAACATAATACATATTTAGTCATTTATCTTTGTCTTCATAAATCCTTCATCTTTCATGTTTTGTCAATATCAACTCAAAATATAATTCCCAGCATTTATAAATTATAAATTTAAAAGACAATTAAAAAAAAAGTTAATTTGAGAATTCTAAGTTTTAGTCGAGTAGAAAATGTTTACAATTTTGACATGTTACCGTTTTTTAAAACCTCTCATAACTCTTAATTCAAATTCCAAAGTCCCATTATTTTAGTTATTCTCAAATTATAACATTCTACAAAATTTATAACATTATTTAAGACTTTTAATTTCACTAAAATAATTACCAACAAAATTAAACTAATATTTTGCCAACATAATCAGCATCAAAGTTTCGGAACATTAGTTTTAGATAACTCCCATATTTCACTAAAATATACCATTTTAAATTAAGAACAAAACAAACATATAAATATCCACCAGGGAGCTGCAGTTTCTTGGCAGAAGGAAGCATATCCGAAAGTGAGCAGCAAATTCCGGCGATAGTGGGGACAAACCTGAAAAACAAAGCAGTAAAAAAACTTAAAATCATGAAAAATACATAGATCTATGAAATGAACCATGAAACATGAAAAGCATATAGATCTATAAAAAAAATATCAATCCATAAAAGAATACATAGATCTAATTAAACACACAAAAAAACCCTCAAAAGCCGAAGGGTGATTCAGTTGTTGCCTCGACGACGAAGTTTTGGGGGGTGGTGGGGGGTCTCGATGGTGAGAGTCGGTATTTGTGGTCGTCTGAGGAAAGGATTAGTTTGTGTGTGTATGTGTGTGTGTGTGAGTGATTTTATGAGAGAGAAGTGAAAAAAAGTGATGAGAGTAAATTCTTGTAGTGTGGGTATTTATTTATGTTGATATGGAATGGGTTAGGATCGGATGTTGGTTGGGTATGTGTAAATTTAGGGTCGTATGTTGCTTCGGGTGTCTGAATCTTAATATGTAGGGTGGGAATTAGGTTGGGGATATTGGTGTTTTATAAGTGAGTATAGATAAGTATTACTTGTGTATTTTCCGACGACGACTACGACACAGGGATGTCTCCGTCACACGTTAATTCACCTAACACTTTCACCAGAGCCATTACCAAAGAGTCTTAAATGATAAACCACTTTTGAAACGCACTTTAACACACAGCAAGCAAGAAATATACGAAAACTTGGAAACTTATAAACTTTTCAAATGAGTCAATACGTTTAAAACACGAGTTGTACACTAAGACTTACCATACTGATCTAGGTCGCGTGTCGAAGCGGTTACACTATACCTTTTGATTGTTTTGCTAGCAGATTGCTACTATTTGAGGTGAGTTTATAGCCCCATTTTTATATGAGCTGTTTTATAAACCTTGGGGGCGAGAAACATGCAAAACTGTTT
This sequence comes from Artemisia tridentata subsp. tridentata, assembly GCA_021014915.2. Classification (NCBI taxonomy): domain Eukaryota; kingdom Viridiplantae; phylum Streptophyta; class Magnoliopsida; order Asterales; family Asteraceae; genus Artemisia; species Artemisia tridentata. Next base: position 300,509,329 of record CP139505.1, on the reverse strand, counting down.
TCATGAACCTAAAACTGAACTTTTGCTTTTGCACACTAGTATGCGGATAACCTAAGTATGTACGATCCCACTATACCCACTATCATGAACCGTCAGTTCCTGCGGGAAGCGCAAATGTTATAGATAGATCTATTGGGGGTGACTCCCCCGTTCGGTTGGCCAGACGGGTTAATGCGAGCGTATTCCATGTCGGAATTGCCGAGTGTATTGGGATAAACACTCGCTGGGCCCCACTATTATTATTATATGCCAGTCTGGTATACTGAACTGTCGTAGCTTCGGTTGCATGAGCTTAGTGTTAGCATATAGTTAGTGTGTACCTGTTGATAGTTGATGTGGTCTATCTGTGCTTATTTACTGTAATCCTATGAACTCACCAGCGTTAGCTGACCTTTTAACATGTTTTTCTCAGGTGTTTGAGTATAATATTGTTGAAGGCATGGCAGGGCATCGGTCATAATTACTCTGAAGTGTTTTCACACAATAACTAAAATGTTTTATTGGGACCGACATGTTTTATGGGCTTATTTTCTTTAAACTGAACTTATTGTAAAACGATTTGGATTTGGTAATGTAAACTGTTTTAAAACGGATTTGATAAACCGTTCTCTATATATGTATGTTGTGATTACCAATTTAGTAGCACCCAAACATGTATGCTTCCACTAAACCAGATTTTGGGGGTGTTACAGATTGGTATCAGACCTTTGGTTATAGAGAACTAGGTACATATAAACCCTAAACTATAATCACTTTTCCAAAAATTAATGGATCGTTATAGCTCTAGACTTGTTAGGTCTAATGTAGGACAAATAATAACAATGGCGGAATATTCAACATAGAATCAATTGTTATTATCAATAAGGTTTTACAATCTCCTACACACTTCAATTCTGCTTGATCAATGTAGAACGTGTTACACACCTTGTAACAGGGATTAAGACTTGACCTTGAAGCGTAAAACAAACACTAAACCCTAGGCGTTTTCTACAAACCCACGCCTAGGACACACACACTTTAATTAGACATCTACATCTTTTCTCTGTGCATACATAAGACGAATGCCCTATGTCTCTTTATATACTAGAGATATTAGGGTTTACAAAGACTCCTAATTATATTAGGAAACAAATCTTCCTAACTTTTATTCTTTATTGTTAGGAATATAAATATTCAGTTGAAGACTCGGTCACCCCGAGCACTCTCGTGTATTAAATAGCTCGTAGTAAAACAAGTAATATTAGTAGTAAAGTAGTTAATTAATATTGTGGAGTGAGTCGGGTCTTTACCCTCTGTCAGCTCGCTCCACAGTCCACTAGGGACAAAGTAAGTAGGCTATGCATGTAACTATAAATACCCCTCTCCTCATGTGGAGAGGGTTGGACCTTTGCAAGCTTTCAATTCATTTTTCTTTTTGGTTTATCTCTCTAAAGGCTCCCTACTTCTTTCTCTCTCTAACATCTTGCTTGTTCGATCCATATAAGCCACCCAATCTTGTGTTTATTAGTTTCTGAATATCCTACAATTGGTATCAAGAGCCATGGTTAGATTCGTGTAGTGCATATTCAGATTTGTGCTTGGTTTTTAGGTGTTTTTTGGTTCGAACAAATAGGTAAGAATAAACCCTTGTTTGATCTTGTTTTGTGGTTAAAGTTGTGTAAGACTAGTACTTTTATGCTCTAAAAGGTGTTTTAGATCGTTCTTGATAAGTTACAACAGTGTTTGTGACTTGTTTGTGTAAGATCAGACGGGTTTCTTGGTAGCGGGTTGTAGTTCGTACCAAGTTTCATCGCAGCGGTTTGCTATTCGGTGAAAGTTTCTTGTTAGCGGTTTACGCTAATTTGGCTGTTTAGTTCCAGCGGCTTGGTTAATAGCGGTTTGTTATTTATCTACTTCTGGAAAAGGACAAACTGTACTGAAAAGGACAGTTTGTCAACTAGTGGCAGCGGTTTGTCAGAAATTGTCAACTAGCGATTTGTCGTTTTGTGTTAGAGGTTTACGGTTTGTCGTATTGTGGTAGAGGTTTACAGGTTAAGCATCAGCGGGTTAAAGTTCAGCGGCTCTAGTCTCAGCGGGTTAATCATTCAGCGGTTTAAGTTTCAGCGGGTTAATCATCAGCGGGTTAAAGTTCAGCGGCTTTGTCTCAGCGGGTTAGCAGTCCAGCGGCTTAAGTTTCAGCGGGTTAAATATCAGCGGGTTAGATTCCAGCGGGTTAGCATTCAGCGGTTTAATACTCAGCGGTTTAATCCTCAGCTGTTTAACTGTTAGCGGTTCTGCTTTCAGCGGCTTAATACTTCTGTATTTCAGCGGTTTAGATTAGCGGTTCAGTTATCTGTTTCAGTGGTTTACTTTAGTGGTTTGACTTGTAATAGAGGTTTGGTTCTCAGTGTTAGCGGCTTGTTATTAGCGGTTTGTCTAGAAGGGTAGCGGTTTGTTTTTGAATTGCACGTTAGCGGTTCTGAAGATACTTCTAACTCAATGGCGAGCACACCTTCCGATGATATTCAAGCAGCTGGGTCCGATACCCGTCCACCTATGCTTGATAGGACAGACTATGAGTCATGGGCACAAAGAATACGGCTTTATTGCTTGGGAAAAGAAAATGGGGCAAACATCCTTAAGTCCATTGATGAAGGACCATTTCTGATGGGTACTACCAGAGATGTTGTGACTACTGGTGAAGATGGCACAGTCACACTTGGTATTGACAGACCTCGCACGTACAATGATCTTACTGAGGAGGAAAAGAAGAGGTATGATGCTGATATTAGAGCCTCAAATATCATCATTCAAGGTCTTCCAAAGGATGTCTACAAACTCATCAACTTCAATACGGAAGCAAGGCAGTATGGGACAATGTGAAGATGCTGTTGGCTGGGTCAGAACTGACAAAGGAAGACAGGGAATCTCAATTGTATGATGAGTTTGAACATTTCAAAATGAACCCAGGAGAGAATATTACAGACTACTATGTGAGATTCCATAAGTTGGTTAATGACATGAGGATAATTAGAATGACAATGCCCAACATCCAACTTAACTCTAATTTTGTGAACAATATGACTCCAGAATGGGACAGATTTGTTACTGCTGTCAAACTCAACAAAGGTCTGAGGGATACCAACTATGAATAGTTGTATGCCTATCTTTAACAACATGAGAAGCATGCTGTCTTTGATCGGGTGTTAAGAGAGAAGTTGAATCCATCCACTTCCAATGATCCACTAGCATTTATGGCAACTGCTGTACCAAACTTTCAACCATCATCTGCTATGAGTCCTCAACTTGACTCAGGCTATACTCAGATTGATAAAATGCTTGATAATCTCACCAATCAAGTATCTTTACTTGTGCAACAGTTCAAAGCTTCTCTCCCTCAGACCAACAATCAGTTAAGAAATTCATCCAACCCGCGAAATCTTGCAATGGTGGAGGATGGAAAAATTGTAGTTCAAAATGTGCAAGGGAGAGCTGGCAGAAACATGGGTCGAGGTATTATGCAGAACAGGGCTGGGAATGCCAACCAGGGGCAAGGGAAACAGATCAAGTGCTATAATTGTGGAGGTCTGGGACATATTGCAAGAAACTGCTATCAACCTAAACGACCTCAGAACTCAGACTACTTCAAGGACAAGATGGTGTTGATGCAGGCTCAAGAGAATGGAGCAGTATTGGATGAGGAAGAATTGTTGTTTCTGGCTGGTGATGGGGGTAATACTTTTGATGCTGATGTGGATGAGCAACCAGTCCAAGATATGGCACTCAATGATCCTAATGTCTTCCAAGCTGATGCTTGTGATGCATTTGACTCTGATGTGGATGAAGAACCAACTGCTCAAACTATCTTCATGGCCAATTTGTCGTTCTTGGCCTCTCCATCTCAACAAGCTGGTTCTTCAAATGCTTTTGTGATGTCTGAGGTACTAAGATTATACGACACATATGAAATAGTTGATAAACAAAAGTTTCCCATCGACGTACAACAGGCAATGGTCTCTGACTCAAATAATGTTGACATGGATAATAGCAATATGATTCCATATGAACAATACTTGAGTCAGAAAAATGTGCCTGATGTACAAAATGCTGAATCTTCTGTTGTAAATGATGCTTGTATTGTTGATGACTTGTGTGCCGTAGGTATTACACGTGAAATAGATAATGCATGCACTCATGAAAGTACAGTTCTTGCACCTGATAATAACTTGATCACTAGACTAAACATCTATAAAGAACAAGTAGCTATGTATGAACAGCGTGCTAAGTTTGAGCTTAATGAACGTGAGCAGAAATTAGAAGGTAAAATGAGTACACTTATTAAAGAGTCTAGAGTAAGAGAAGAAACATTAAAACAAGAGTTGAATTCTTTGAAAAGCCAGCTAGAACAGTCTGTCAAACAGAAATAGGAAGTACAAAAGTGTATAACTACACTTAAGCTAGAATTCAAAGAAAAAGAAAAGGAACTCTTAAATGATTTCTCTAGGCTCAAAACCTTATAAAAATAAGCTTGAGGATAAGTTGTACACACAAGACCAAACCAGACAGACTGCCCAAATGATGTATAAGCACAGAAAGTTAAGTGACAAGCATAGTGAAAGCAATGTAGGTAGATCAAAAGTAGCTATTCATGAGATTGCTAAGATAGCCCAACCTGCATTAAATGATTCTAATGTGATGTTTATGCCTAATCACGACCCGCCTGAGCATATCTACACTAAAGAGGAGGATGAGATAAGTGAGAGAACAAGGGAAAGAATGAATGAGAAAATGAGGGATCCCGAGTGCATAGCCAGACGAATAATAATCAAGCCCCATGACTATAGTGAGGAAAATCGTTTGGCTGTGTTTGCCCTCTCATTAGAAAAGTTGCGTCCATAACGGTGTATCCTCCCAATACACCTAGGAATTTGGTGCCGCTGTCTCTTCCCACTGAAAGCAAAACCTTTATTAGCTTATATGTGCTTTGGCAACTGTTTGCTGATTTTGATAAAACATGTAAGAAGAGAATCACACCAACCGGCATTACTGAGGGGGAAAGGTGTTTTGAACATGCAAAAAGGTGTTACTTAACTGAGGTCATGCCATTCTTTAAACTACTCAAAGAACATTTTGAAGGGCTGCAAACTGCCCTCAACACAGAAATAAAAGAAATGAAAGTAGTGTTTAAAGATATAGAAAATGAGGTGAATGAATATGCAATAGAACTTAAGAGCCGCGAAATTGAAAGGAAAAACATGCTCATCAATTATGATAATTCGATTGCTAGATGTATTGCACAAGATGTATTTTATACTGCAACTGATTCTGCATTATCTGCTTGTCAATATCATGAGTATGCTATGGCTTTAAATGTTACCCAGAATCGTGTTGTGGAGCTTGAGGGGGAGAATTTGAAACTGCTTGAAAAAATTCAAAATGATGATCATGATGACATGGTCAAACGTTTTTCTAAACTAGAGGTTGAACATCTTAACTTACAATTAAAATATCAACACTTAGAAGAAAGATGTAAACTATCAAATGCCAATACATCTTCGGATGCTCCTGAGTTTGATACGTATTTTGAATTAAGCAAAAGGGATGAGAAAATTCAAGCTCACACTAACACGATTCGTCTGTTGTGGGCTCAAATTGCCCAATTGAAGTCCAACATGTGTGATGTTTATGGCACCAATAAACCGTCGTCGTCAGATTCTCAGAATTTTCAATATCAAGACACCATAAACAAATTACGTCATGAAAATGAGTGTTTTCGAGAAGAAAATTCTAAGATTAAACAACATTACAGAGAGTTATATGACTCAATTAAAGTTACAAGAAATAGTCATAATGAAAGGATAACTTCTTTGTTAAATGAAATTGAGAATCTGAAGACTCAGGTGAAAGGTAAAATGCCATGTACATTTTGTAATTGTGGTTCATCAAAGGTTTCTGCTGGTAAATTATATGATGTTGATGTGGGGCCTATTTCATTTCCCATAAGAAATAACAGACCTGTCCATCAGATGTATCTGAGTCACCTTAGGGATGGACTTGACACTCTTCGAGAGGTTGTGGAAGAGGACAGAATAGGAAAACCACATGATAAGACAACAGGCTATGCATGTGTCCTCACAAAAAGGATCCAGGAACAGCTAGAATATGCTATTAGCTCGGGTCCTAGGTCCAGTTACCAAAAGGATAGCTTAGGTGCCTCATCGTCCACTATTAAGAACAAGCATGTGTCCTTTGATTTACCACCAAGAACATCAGAACCTAGCACATCATTATCAGGAAAGCATGTGTTAGTGAAGCAAACTAATGTTCCCATTATTGCTTCTACAGGAGTAAGAAGTGACACCCAAGTTAGCGGGTCAAAGCCTAAAGGCAATGCAAGGAATGATAGGACTGCGCCGGCTAAGAGTGATTACAAGAAAAGAGTAGAAGTCCAACCTAGGAACAATAAGTTTGTAACGACTAGATGGAATCGTGTTGATTCTAGTATCAAAAGTACTGTAATTAATTCGAATTCTAAAATGGTCTGTAAAACATGTGACAAATGCTTAATTTCTGTTAATCATGATGAATGTGTTGTCTCGTCTCTGATATCTCATGTACCACCCCATACTATGCATATTAGGAAAACTGAAAGTAATGTGAAAAGTTGGAGAGCCACAGGAAAAATCTTCACTAAGGTTGGGTATCAATGGAGACCCACTGGAAGGAAATTCAGTTTAGGAAACAAGAATCCATTGCCTAAGTTGAATAAACATAAAATTGTGAAGATTAAAGAATGGAGACCAACGGGTCGAATCCTTCCATTAGGAACACATAGCCCGTCTAATAGGTCCCTTGATAACTCTAGAGTAGTTCCCACTGTAGAGGCATCAATATTAGAAAAGACTAATGCTCCAGAACTTGTGTGTGGTAACCAAACGGACCCTAAATTCCAGTGGGGATCCACATATTTCAGTTATCCACTGTTGTCTGATTTCAAATGTAGGTCGTACAAATCGTTCTTTGGTATTTGGACTCAGGCTGCTCAAAACATATGTCTGGGGATCGCTCATGGCTCAAGAACTTTATGAAAAAGTTTATCGGGACAGTTAGATTCGGGAATGACCACTTTGGTGCGATTATGGGTTATGGAGATTATGTGTTTGGTAACAGTGTGATCTCACGGGTTTACTATGTGGAAGGATTAGGGCACAATTTGTTTTCTGTGGGTCAATTTTGTGACCCTGATCTGGAAGTGGCTTTCAGAAAACACACGTGTTTTGTCAGAGAATTGGATGGTATAGATCTTCTCAAGGGTAGTCGGGGTACTAATCTATACACCATATCTATCGAAGAAATGTTGAAGTCCTCTCCCATATGCTTGCTTTCAAAAGCCTCTAAAACAAAATCATGGCTATGGCATCGTCGTTTGAACCACCTGAACTTCGGTACCATCAATGATCTTTCCCGCAAAGATCTTGTTAGAGGAATGCCCAGATTAAAATATGAAAAAGATCATCTCTGCTCTGCATGTTAATTGGGCAAAAGCAAGAAACAAACCCACAAACCCAAAACCGTCAACACCAACTTGGAAGTTCTTCATACCCTTCACATGGATCTATGCGGTCCAATGAGAGTACAAAGCATAAATGGAAAGAAATATATTCTGGTGACAGTAGATGATTTCTCTCGGTTCACATGGGTAAAGTTTTTGAGAACCAATGATGAGACTCCAGAGGTGATCATTAAGCTGATTAAACAACTGCAAGTAAGGCTTAACAAGACTGTCAGAATCATCCGCACTGATAATGGAACTGAGTTTGTCAATCAACAACTCAGAAACTTTTATGAAAATATTGGCATCACACATCAGAAAAGTATACCTCGCACTCCTTAGCAGAACGGAGTCGTTGAACGGCGAAACCGTACTCTAGTAGAAGCTGCAAGAACCATGCTTATATTTTCAAAGGCACCGATGTTTCTCTGGGCAGAGGCCATTGCAACTGCATGCTATACCCAAAACCGATCCCTGATTCATCCCATTCATGAGAAGACTCCCTTTGAGTTAATTCACAACAAGCAGCCAGATCTATCATTTCTTCATGTGTTTGGTGCTCTTTGCTATCCAACTAATGATAGTCAAGACTTGGGAAAGTTAAAAGCTAAAGCAGATGTAGGTATTTTTGGTGGATACGCACCAGACCGTAGAGGGTACAGAACCTACAACCAGAGAACCCGACAAATCATGGAAACCATCCATGTCACGTTCGACGAGCTAAGTGAGCAAACCGTTTCAGGACAAACCAGTTCTGGACCCGATCTTAAACTTTTGACACCTGGACCAATTGGTTCAGGGCTTGTACAGAATCACACGCCTGCAGAGTCTTTCGTTCCACCAACGAGTGAGGAGTTGAAGAAGCTATTTGATCCTATGTTTGACGAATACTTTGAGCCAACAAATGAAACAATCACAACTGCAGTAGCTGCACCTGATGCTGCGGATGATCAAGTTCCACAAGGCTAAGAAAACCATCCAGCTTCAGTCTCAATCAGTTTCAATGCTCCTGCTGCAAGTCAATCACCCACAACATCAAATACTCAATCCTCTCCGGTGCAACAAGAATCTGCAGATGATCATTCTTTGGAAGTTAATCCTTTTGCTCCTATCGATGATGTTCCTTTTGAGAACATATTTGCTCCTGAACCCTCATCAGACATGTCCTCTCACGAAGAACACAGCACGGCAACATCAATCCAAAACCCTCAACCTCATGACCATCTATGAAAATGGACCAACGATCATCCAATTGACAACATCATCGGCAATCCTTTTCGTCCTGTATCCACTCGTAAACAACTGGCAACCGATGCATTGTGGTGTTTCTTCAATTCTGTACTGTCTAAAGTCGAACCAAAAGATGTCAAAGATGCAATGACCAAAGACTGTTGGTTCTAGGCCATGCAAGACGAAATCCATGAATTTGATCGACTTGAAGTATGGGAATTAGTACCTCCTCCAGAGTGTGCTATGATTATTGCTCTCAAGTGGATCTTCAAGGTAAAACTTGATGAGCATGGGGATGTTTTAAAGAACAAGGCACGTCTAGTTGCTAAAGGATACAGACAAGAAGAGGGCATTGATTTTGAAGAATCATTTGCTCCAGTTGCTAGAATTGAAGCTATTAGAATCTTCCTGGCCAATGCTGCAAGTCTAAATATGATAGTCTACCAGATGGATGTCAAAACAGCTTTCCTGAATGGAGACTTAAAGGAAGAAGTCTACGTGAGCCAACCTGAAGGATTTGTGGACGCTGAACATCCTACGCATGTTTATCGCTTGAAGAAGGCTCTTTACGGGTTGAAGCAGGCACCTAGAGCATGGTATGATACATTGTCCAAGTTTCTTCTAGATCATGGATTCTCAAAGGGTGTAGTTGATCCAACATTATTCACCAGGAAGACAAACAAACATCTACTACTTGTTCAGATTTATGTAAATGACATCATATTTGCTTCATCTGACCCTAGTGAATGTGATAGATTTTCAAATGAGATGAGCTCCAAGTTCCAAATGTCGATGATGGGACAAAAGTCATTCTTCCTAGGATTACAAGTATCTCAAAGTCCCGGAGGCATTTTCATCAATCAGTCCAAAATGCATATGAGATCTTGAAAAAGTTTGGATTCGATTCAAGTGAGCCAGTTGATACTCCCATGATTGATAGATCTAAGCTAGATGAAGACCCGTCAGGGATTCCAGTCGATCAAACGAAGTACAGAAGCATGATTGGATCCTTAATGTACATTACTGCAAGCAGGCCAGACCTTCTATTTGCTGTATGCATGTGTGCGCGATATCAATCCAAACCTACCAAAAAGCATCTAGAAGCAGTAAAAAGGGTTTTCAGATATCTTCAAGGAACAGTTCATATGGGTCTCTGGTACCCTAAGGACACAGCCATGGAGTTAACGGCTTATGCTGATGCAGATCATGCGGGGTGTCAGGACACTCGTGAAGTACTTCAGGAGGAGCTCAGTTTTTAGGGGAAAAGTTGGTTAGTTGGTCTTCGAAGAAGCAAATGAGCACATCCATATCTTCTACTGAAGCGGAATACATTGCTATGTCGGCTTGTTGTGCACAAATTCTATGGATGCGATCACAACTATCAGACTATGGATTCTCATACAACAAAATTCCTCTATATTGTGACAACAAAAGCGCTATTGCACTTTGTTGCAACAATGTTCAGCACTCCAGGTCAAAGCACATCGACATCAGGCATCACTTCATCAGGGAACAGGTTGAAAAGGGAATCGTGGAGCTGTATTTTGTGAGGACAGAGTTTCAGCTAGCAGACATCTTCACTAAGGCTCTTCCAAGAGAAAGGTTTCAGTTTATTCTCCCGCGTCTGGGAATGAAGAGCTTATCTCCAGAAACTCTCAAGTGTCTTCAGGAGGAAAAGGAGGAGTAAAGGGTTATCTTCTCATATCCTTGTATATATTTGTATATATCTTAAAAAAAAAAAAAAAAAAAAAAAAAAAAAAAATCAGAAAATACCAAAAATAGTCCTACTTAGGCATGTCTTCTGTTTATCGATAACATTTACGGATCTAGAAATGTCATTCAACAATGACACGGATCTTTAAATGAAGCTCGAGCAGAAGTTATACTAATCAGTTAAAACATGTCTTAATGGCTTGCAGTTACATCATACTGTAACCCGCGATACACTCTGGGGAAAGCACGTCGCCAAAAAGACGGCTATTCCTCCAACTGGGTGATGTTCACCTGGGCATGGATTACTTTATATCCATGTTTCACCGACTTGATGTACGTTTCAGTGCGTCATTTCATGTATAAGAAGAGAAGTCTTCTTTACATCAGACTCTTTATCTTGTTTGATTCTTCAAGAGAGTCTTGATGTTACACAAGGTGGTAAATTGAATTAAATTTTCACAAATACCCGTTGCTCAATTGAATGACTACAGCTCTTTAAATGGAAAACGGGTCATTAATTGAGGGGGAGCATATTTGTTCAAATTTCTGACACCTTGCCAAATTTGTGCAACATCAGCAATGACACTCTCTCGTTGTTTCAGGGGGAGCATAGTATGCTCCTAAATCAGAATACATTTAAACCTGACCACATTTTCTCCCAAATTTTCTAAACTTATTTAAATTACTTGGGATCACAAATCTCAAATGGTTTGAAATTTTTGATCGGGGGAGAGAATGTGATTTAAATATGAAATTCTGATAAAATGTGATGATTTGGAAGTTAATGTAAGCTCTCCCATATGTGCTAAACTGCTTTGTATATCAATGCACATATTGAGGGGGAGCAAAATATTTTGGTCATAAAAGCAAGCTCTTCCACATGTGCTAAAATCTTTCGTATATCGATGCACATATTGAGGGGGAGCAAATGGTTTTTAACAAAACATAAAGGATTTGGGCATCTCACGTGAGCAAGGCTCAGACTTCACCAATGAATTGACGAAACATATACTGCCATTGATCGAAAGGACATATCCTGGCCGGGTAATAATTTCAAGCTGGTCCAACCAGTGATGTAAGCGTGTCTCGAAAAGGATGTGTCTGAGTAGAGTGTACCGTTTCGAGAAACTTTCTGTGGACTTGACCAGGCCGGGTAATAATTTCAAGCTGGTCTAACCAGTGATGTAAGCGTGTCTCGAATCGGTCATATTCACTGAAAGTTGATCAATTCAAAAAGTGCGAGCTCTACCAAACATGTGCAAATTTATAAAACAATCACTCGAGCACATGTTGAGGGGGAGCATTTGAAAAGTATAAAACTCTCAAGTGTTGGCAAAATGTTTTTCATAATCATGAACACTTTGAGAGATTTTTCAAAGATTTGGTTTGGCAATTGTGGAAGAACACCAAAGACCGACCATTTAATTTAATGCATGGAGTTATAAGGATGGTAAGGTTAGGTTTAAGTTCCCACGATCCCGCCAGAGCCGGAGGGATCTACCCAGGGACAATCCACTAGATAGTGTAGAAGTCCTTAGGTATGATTAAAAAAGGAGAAAAGTGAATCAGGGAAGAGTGCAGACTTAGATGGAGCTAGAACTGGAACAAACCCAACAAGGTTCTAGTAATGAAGTCTTGGTATGCACTGAAGGGGTTGAAGAATTAAAAAGAAACGAAGTGAGAAAGGGTGAAAAGAAATAGCCCTCCTTACAACTTAGGCAGAAACCGGGTCAATACATATGCTGTCAGAATCACATAGTTGATTGCTGGCATTGAAGACAAAGTATCATGGACCCAGTGATACGCTGCACAACCCTCCCTAGCCACTCAAGGTCCCTCAAAGGATTCTTGTTTCAATTGTCACGGAGCTCAATACATTTCTATCGTCTCTCTCACTCTGAGTTAGATGATATTGAAAAGGTGGCAGTCCTCTCCAGCCTCCGCTCACTAAATCAAAACGCACTATAGAGTCTAGAGCCTCGAGATTCATAAAAAGATCTCATAGGAACACAGATTATTTCTACACTGGTTGTTCAACATTAAGGACACCAGTTGTAAACTTATGAGTCCTACGCAGATCTTAGCAATCTGCCAGAACATTCATGAGGAAATTTACTAATGTAATTCTCAATGATTGAATGGAAATTCCTGCCAGGGTCAACATCAAGCAGCCCTGAAAGCAGGTCACTTCGGTAATTCGTTATGGATTACGCTTAGTGATCGCGGCGGTTTCAAACGGTCTACAGTCGTGGAGTGATCTCCAGCGACTCAGCTAATCGTTGATGTACTACGGTATGATCTTAAAAAGCCCTCTGTGGGTTTTCGATTAGGAACGGTCTTGGTAAGGATTAGAGAGAGTTTTCACACTATGCTGTTAACAATCTCGAAGTCCGAACCTGTAAGTACCGGTCGATTTGTTGCTAACTGTCGTATGCAGGAACTTCTGGCGATTGTAGCTGTGGAATGCTGTAGCTGGTTGCAGAAAAGATGCCAATCCTCTATCACATGTTCACACTACATCATCATTGTAACTCAACAAAGTCATGATCAACCTAAAAGACCTTTAACACGGCTTCTGCAAACTCTAATGCTAAAGATCATGACTCCAAATAGTGTGAGCATGTCGGCTCAAAGAATACATCATCACATGAATACATACGGACAAAAGATGACTTGAAGATACACGTTGGATGATACTTTTGAAGAATGATCAAAATCATCCAAGACAAGGAGAAGTCGTCACAAGTCCGCTGCTGAAGGCACAAAGATTACTAATGACTGAAGAATCAATGTATACGAGCTACAAATTTAAGGTTCATGAAAAGAGTGCTTGATTTAAGAACATTGTTATCGGGGTGACCTCCCTTAGGGGGAGATTGTTAGGAATATAAATATTCAGTTGAAGACTCGGTCACCCCGAGCACTCTCGTGTATTAAATAGCTCGTAGTAAAACAAGTAATATTAGTAGTAAAGTAGTTAATTAATATTGTGAAGTGAGTCGGGTCTTTACCCTCTGTCAGCTCGCTCCACAGTCCACTAGGGACAAAGTAAGTAGGCTATGCATGTAACTATAAATACCCCTCTCCTCATGTGGAGAGGGTTGGACCTTTGCAAGCTTTCAATTCATTTTTCTTTTTGGTTTATCTCTCTAAAGGCTCCCTACTTCTTTCTCTCTCTAACATCTTGCTTGTTCGATCCATATAAGCCACCCAATCCTATGTTTATTAGTTTCTGAATATCCTACATTTATCTTTTAAGTCCTTGTAGTTTCCTATTTGCTTCATTGTTCTTTTATTGTTTTGTATTTATCAACTCAATATAAATCCCAACAATCTTCCCCTAGTTGATAATTACAAAACATTCTTCTAAATCTTCCATAAATGAAACAATCTTCCCCTTAAGCTCAATACGTGAACTTACATAACATGCTGTACCACCAAGGATCTTCAAGTTGCAAAACTTCTAAGTACTTCTTCCCCTTTTTGTCATTATCCACTAGGAGACGCTAAGTAGATGCAACTTTGATTTTGACAACCACAAATCAATATCACACTTTTAATCCAGCCTTCCAATGTCTCAAATTACCCTCCATGAAGTTTTCCGCACTAATAATGAATTCAAGACAATAGAAACTTAAACTATCTATAGTAATAAAGACTTATAGTAGTAAAAACCTTCCCATCAAATGGTGCATGTAAATGATTAAACACTTTGTAATACGCTTCCCCTGAAATCCAAGTGCTAACCATTTGAAGTAACCATAAGAACTTTTCGAATAACTAACCACCATAGCAATGAACACCATGTAGTACCATCCATGAACGAACATAGCAGTAGGAATACTAATAAAAAATGACTACAATAGAATTTGAAACCAAGCAGTAGTAATAAATGAAGAATAGTTCTTTGGTTTAGTAGTAGATACCATGTAGAAAGTAGTAATCTTCCCCTTAACATGATAACTACTTTACCAATCTTTCAAATCATCATCAAAGTCCAAACAATAAGTGTAACAATACCTGATATCTTGAACTTTGAAATCAAAACATGTATGCTGTGTGTATCCAATATCTCCAGACCAACTGAGAACCAAATCCATGTACTTGTAACCATGCTCATAAAATTGCTTCAAACAACTTGTAAACAAATCACCATCTATCCTTCCAAGTCGTACTATATGAGCAGTATGAATGTACCAACATTTATTCCTCCAAGCAACAATAATATGTAACAAGCATGGAATATACTGCTCATGATCATGTTACAAATAAACCAAAAGAATTAACTCCAATCATTCTCCTCATATAAGTCCAGAAACTCTAATTCGCTCATACCACAAGCTTCAGCAAACAAATCCAAACAAAAGTGTAACTCAGGTTGATTGTATGATGTACCAAACTTGCCTACTAGGGTTTAATTCTAACAATCAGTTGTAAATTTGAAGATCCATAGCAGCAGTAGTAATTTTCATGGAGCGGCAGTACTAAATAACCTTCTAGCAGTACAAACTTACAATGAGCAGTACTAATATTCAAGCAGTAGCAGTAAGCATAACGCAACAGTATTAATGAATAAACAAGTAGTACTAACATATTTTGTCGTAGCAGTACTAAGTGAGATCGCAACAACATTAACGAATAAGCTTGACAGTACTAACCTTCGATGCAACTGCTAGAACAAATACTAGCAGTACAAACATATAACCACCAGCCTTATCTTTCAATAACAAGTAGTACAAAATCATCTTCGAAGTAGCAGCATCAAAAAACCAAATAGCTTTAACACAAACGATTAGGTTTTGTAAAAATCTTTTCATGTCAAACCACAAACTTACAGGCTTCATTCTTTGCGAATAGAATCAGTTGTATAAACCCTTTTCAAATCGAAACCTTAATCGATGTCTTCTTAGGGTTTTAAAACAGTAACACCAAGAAGAATAACGATCCAACATTAGAAACTCTAATATGCATGATCTTGGTACGCAACTTTCAAATTAGGGTTACAAACAATTTGACCATCGGTTCTTCTTCATAGTAAATCCAAATTACTCACTAAACATCTTCTTCTTCATACCATCAGTAACCAAAACCTGAATATTGATAAAAACACCAAAACCGTAATATCCAAGAAACCCTAAAAATCGATTACCAGGTCTGCTCCAATCCAGTGTCACTAACCTGTTGCTAGACAATCTAGTATTTAAGATATACGAAGCATGATGTAGATCAAGTGATGATAATGAATACCTTTACAACATGACAAAGTAATCGACATCAGCAACAATAAATTAAGAACATACTCTAAAACTTGATTTTCTGAAAAACCTTTCTGCAGCAGACTTCAACGATCTATATCTTCTAAACAAACACTCAGATTGAAGATACCTCCGGTTAGGATCTACCTTGATGTGCAAAGAACCTTCAATACAAATTTCGTTAAGATCTAACGGTTAATGAATGAGATATCACCTTTTAAAAACAGCACTGCAGAAAAATACAAACATATAAACCAAAGTCAATTTTGTTCTTGTTTATTCGACTAAAAACCTTGTGAATCCCTAGATCACGAGCTCCCTGAGCTCTGATACCACCTGATGGATCGTTATAGCTCTAGACTTGTTAGGTTTTGTAACCTTACAACAGGTTTTACCTCTCGAGGGATCTCAAGAGGCTTACAACCCCACCAGGCAGTGTACCTGACCGATGTAGTATAGTGTAGTGGTAAGTACGGGGGATTGATCGTTCTCCACAGGGAATAGTGTTCGTTAGGTGTGAAAGGCTACTCTAATTAGGTCTAAGGGTTGAGGAAGATTCTTTTTATGTTTTTATAATTTTTATGAAAGCAAGTAAAATCTCGGTTTTGAATGAGTGGGCGGAATTAGTTGCTAGTCAACTAACCCAAATTACTACAAATGCAAATAAAATAAAATAACAAAAATGAAAAGTGGTGAGAAACTTATGTGTAGAGAAATGTGTTTACTTAGATTTCCTTACTCCCTAACTATCTTTTACCGGTTAATTAGTGTGTATTAGTTGCGTGGATGACGGGTGTATTCCTTAATACCATTCGTGGGGTGGCGTACTTACTTCCCCAAACTCTACAAGCTCCTACTTCACTCCTATGTCGAGCCGGCTAGGAAGCTCCTAACATGGGATCACTAGAATTCGCTTGTGCATTAAATACAACCATAAAAACCTTTAGTACGCGTTTGGTTCATGTTTCTTAAGACGTTCAAGCAAGTTACCGAATAGGAAGTTAGCCAGTTTTCTTAAGCCTAACATAGATAAACAATCATCCAATACAACTAACAACACACTAACAACCAATAATCAATAGCTAGGTTTCATTAGATCTAAGCAAACACAAGATAAAATTAGCCTAACATGTTAAACAAAAGACAAGCATGAGATAGAATCAAACAACACATAGACATATTGAATGATGAATTGATAACTTATCTTTCAATGAAACATGGAAGATCTCAAGGCTAAAAGCCCTGAAAAAGTAGCTAAAATCGTCTTAGGGTTTTATCCCAAAATTCCACACACTAAGCTCTTCTTTAATGACAAAAAATTAGAAAACTATATATAGACTTTTGCATCTGACGGCGTCACCTTATGGATTGTGACGCCGTCACCTCGCCGCTTTTAGGGTTCTCGGATGACCATCTTGACGCCGTCCCTCTTTAATTCTCCAAAATCCGTTCTGGCCTATCAAGGCTTGACGCCCTCACCTCTTGAACGTGACGCCGTCCCCTTATGAATTAAGCCGTGACGCCCTTGATTTAGTTAAAGCGTGACGCCGTCAGAATTCACATGCTAACTCACTGGCCCGTCATGAGTAAATTTCACATCCCACTTTTCTTGCCAAGGCATGACGCCGTCAAAAGATGATTCTGACGCCGTCAAAGGTAAATTTCAGCCGATTTTGAGACTTTGTCGTATTCTTCACTTTGATGCTCCAAAAACGTCCAAAATGCCTCCTTTTCCAGATTTCTCCTCAAAAGTACCTAAAATGACAAAAGGAACGATTTAGGGCGATATTTGATCAAATAAATACGATTTCGGGCTTAAATGACCCCTTAAAAGCGGTACACTTTTCGCTTCATCAAATACCCTTACACTTGAGATTTGCTTGTCCTCAAGCAAATGCGCTTTTATTCTAATCAAAATACAAGTTAGGGGTCATTTAATGCTAACATAAAAGTAATTACAACAAATAATCGTTCCACTTCAATCATAATAAGCACGGAGATTACATACTAGCACCTCACAAGTAGTGTTTAGATACTCACATCTCTCAAGTGTCATCAAAATAAATCTCATAAATGAAAACGGAAAATATCTCTCACTACCTGTCATAGCAAATAGATTACCATAGGCTTGGGAAAGGATCGAAAACCTCCTCCACTAGGCGTAAGCACCAAAGATAAACTATCAAAGAGGGCTTTTAAATGGGTTGTAATGTTAGGTGTAGGGAAAAGGAAAACACGGTTTGGTTGGATAAAGGATATTTTACTGGTGGCGAGTTAAAAATCTTGGTCAATTACATGTACTATACAATGTTGCTAAGCCAAGACTAGACTCGATCTTAAGCTAGAAACGAAATAACAAAATAACAAAAACATAAAACAAACATAAAATAAAACGGGATGGTAGTCCGTATGTTTTTTTCTATTTTTCATTTTCTCATTTTTTTTTTGTATTTTTCTTGATTATTTTTTTCGTTTTTTTTTTTTTTTTTTGTTTTTTTTTTTTTTTTTTAACTTTGCCTACATCCAAATAATACATCATAGGGCATTGCATTCCCTTACACTTGAATTTTTACATAACTTTACAAATACTAATCTAATGACTCGAATTAAGATAATTGAAAAACTTGGAGTACTTTTAAAATATTTAGCACATATGGGGGTAATAAATGATGTTCCTCCCCATTACTCCATTATACTAGTACTTTACCCATGAGTCCCAATCGTCCCAAAACAATATGTACAAGGATATGACTCGACTTAGCAACCATGTAATCAACTAGATAATTAACTTGGGTTTAAACAAATGTTGTAACAATAATGCACTAAAGATGAGTGCATACAAGGTAGGCTAAGGCGATTTGGGTGTACATTTTAGTGGGGTGTAACAAATTCTTCCTTTAAGTAAAATGCTTAAAGGTCGAAACGAAAAGATAGGCTCTGAGGGGTGTACTAGGGGTATCGTGTACTAAAAATGAGTACAACGCAAAGGGTGTGGGAGAATTACTTGACCAATGTAGCCAAAGTAATTATAACAAAAACACAGGTGTAAAACAATGGGTTAATCCTAATGCCTCTTATCATGTAGTAAATCTAACTACACGAATGTAGTCTCACTTGTGGCCTTGGAATGGTCCTAACGCAAGTTCTAGAATCTAAGTGCTACCGGTACACACATCATAGCATAAATGCTTTTCCTACCAATTCTAGGGGCGAACCTCACATATTTGGGGGTGGAAAAATTTTTTAGTGGTACGGTTTTTGTGCTAGTCATATAACTCCTATCCGTGAGACGCTCATTAAGATCAAAGTTTCACTCCTATATGTTGTAAAAAATTTTAAATTTGGCACTAAAATTGCCCTAACAAGTATTTATCTCAGTTTTATTACACATCTACCATCAAACAAACAAAAATCAAGCGTAATAGCATTCTCTAAAATCGTACTTTTACCCTCCCCTTACACTTAAGATGAACATTGTCCCCAATGTTCAAAATAAAAAGATGTAAAAGAAAAAAGTAAAAGAATGAAATCAAATACTCCCCTGATTCGCTCGTTGGATAGTGAAATTACACGGTTAAATCTTCTTCCAAGGTAATGTAGAAGCTCCATGACTAATGCATCGCCATAAGCTTGATTCCATAAACATCTCCTTGTCCAAAATAACCTGTTAAACCTGAGAAAGCAAACACGAAAACCTGCATAACATCGGCGGGATAAAATCTATATATAAGGATATAATGCTTGTGGAATGATAATTTTGCAGATTCCTGGAGATTATAAGTTGGAGATTTTAATAAAAACTTTTTATGAAAACAAAACCTTCAAAAATTTCTGGAAATTAAATCTGACGCCGTCAGGTTATAACCCCTGACGCCGTCAGAAATGACCTGACAAAAATTTTCATTTTTAGTTTCCGGAAAATTTCTGGAAAAACCTTTACCTTACTTCCTGGAAATCCTGCAAAACATCACTATGACTCGATACAAGCATTTGACTCAAACAAACACAAATATGTATGTTAATTTATTATTATTATGATTCATGTTAATTTGTGTTCTACTAAACCGATTTAGATTTCCCTTACACTTATCTTTTGCAAAATACCTCTATATGTAGTTAAGACGAAGTTAAAAACAAAATAAAGCATTTTCACAATTTTCTTTTTAACATGAATCAATAATGATAAAAATTAAACACACATACGGAAGCAAATAAAATCAAACAAACAAATAAATAAACACACAAAGCAAATAAAACAAATAAAGCTTGGGTTGCCTCCCAAGAAGCGCTTTTCTTTATTAACGAGTCTTGTAGCTAGACTCAAAGTCACGCTACCCTATATAAGTGAGCTCGTCATCGAGGACGTCTTTAGGGTTAAGCTTGGATTGAAGTTTCCTATTGGTCCGCTTAGTACGATATGTCTTTTCAAACTTCTCTCCATCCGGGTCATACAATGTCATCTTGATATGCCATGACCCATCTCCATCTTTGGGTGGTTTATCCCAATTCCACTTATGATCATCTTCCTCACAAATCCACTTATTCATTCCTAGGTTAATTGGCAAAACTCCTAGGAAATCAATCATCTTTCTAAAAACTAGAGAGTCTTCAAATGGATCCAATTCGGTGTCCCTAGCCAAGAGTTGTTCTACCGTATGTGTTCGGTTAACAAAGTCCTCTTCTAGGTAAAATGGGCGTTGGGGTCCTATGAAGTCTCTATCAATCCACGGTCCATATCTAGATGGTCTCCTATTTAATTCTAACCAATGGGGTGTCGGTTCCTCACTAGTATCATAGGCGTGTTTCTTAACATCATAGATTGACCAAGTATCTCCTTCTCCTACCGCTATCTTAGATTCCTTACAATCAATCATAGCACTAGCGGTCGCCAAAAATCCTCTACCTATCAACAAGGGGCATGTAGGGTCGCTAACCATATCAAGGACGTGGAAATCGGCTAAAATGGTTAGTTTTCCAATGTGTACTAACACGTCCTTAACTACTCCAACCGGGTAAGCAACACTTCCATCCGCTAAGCCTATTATTACCTCGGTTTCTTCAAGTTTTCCAAGTTTTAGAGAGGTGTAGAGAGGTAACGGAAGTAGGTTAAGGCTTGATCCAAGATCGGCTAATGTGTCATAAGCCTCCGAATTACCGATCTTGCAAGGTAGAACAAATAAGCCCGGATCATCTAACTTCTTAGGTAGCTTGTTTTGAACAAAGGCGGTCCCTTTTTCGCCTAACTTGAGCTTCTTCTCATCCAACTCATCAACAACCGGACTTTCAAGGTGGAGCTCCTTGAATTCTTCGTCAAGGTTTTGAGTGGAAGGTGTTTCAACTATGTTGTTGACCAATTTGGATGTCATAACTTCTTGGTCATCTGGAACGATTTGGGTTTGTTTGAAACACGTGCTCATGGAATTGACCGAATAATATTGTGGACAAGAACTAGGGGACGAAACCGATGAAATAGCGTTGACGTTTAGTTTCGGGTTCTTGACCGTGTTGCTAGGGAGTGCTCCCATTTCTCGGTCATTGAGGGCTTTCAACAAGGTGTCAATCTTATCGGTCATCTCGCTTTGTTTTTGTTTGAAATCGGCTTCAAACTTGGCTAAACGAGCTTCTTGAGATGCCATAAATTGAGACATCAATCCTTCAAAGTTATCGGTACTACCATTGCCGGAAGGATTGTTGTTGAAAGTACGGTTCGAGTTGGAACCGCTTGATTGGAAACGATTAGGTGGGTTGGAAGAATTGGTTTGTTGTGAGTTTTGGTTTTGTTTCCACCTAAAGTTCGGGTGATTTTTCCATGAAGGGTTGTATGAATCACCATAATGGTTTGGCTCGGGTTTGCACGTGTACCACTTGTCTCCCGCTCCGTCGGTACGCGAGGATGCGTAGTCCACAAAAGCTTGTTCGGGGAGTTCCATGCAATCACGAGTGTCGTGGGGACCACTACATAATTCACATGAAGAAGTGATTTTGTTCACTTGGCTTGAAGGTTTAGGAGCCTCGTAGGATTTCATGAGAAACTTGACTTGGTCTTCAAGTTCTATGATCCTACGGTCGGAAGTGCTTGAATTGTTCGAAGGCAAAGATATTGCCTTGACCGTTTTATTCAAATCACGGGGATCACTCCAACTTTCGTTGTCATAAAGAGCAAGATCCTCTAGGAGAGCCCATGATTGTTCCGCACTTAGATCACGTAGCTTGCCACCGGCCGATTGGTCAATGGTTTGCCTTGTGGAGAGATTGATATGGTCATAGAAGATTTGGACTTGGAGCCAAAGTTCTATGCCATGGTGAGGGACTTTTTGGAGTAAGTCCTTGAATCGAGTCCATGCCTCGTAGAGAGTTTCGCCTTGACGTTGTTGGAACATCAAGATATCATTCCTTAGCTTGGTAGTTCTTCCCGGTGGGAAAAACTGAGCAAGGAAACGAGTGGTGAGATCATCCCAAGAGGTGATGGATCCTGCGGGTTGACGTTCTAGCCACTGACTAGCTTGGTCCCGCAGAGAGAATTGGAAGAGACGCAATCGGGTCGTCTCTCGAGTGGCAACATCAAGGTCTATAGAATCAATGATTTTAAGAAAGTCCTTGAGATGTTGATTAGGATCTTCAGAACGAAGTCCATGGAATGCGCATCCGCTTTGCACCAACCGGATGGTGTCGGATCGCAAGGGTGTGATATTGGCTCCTTGAGTGAGCTCAATGGTGTTTCGATAGCCATGGTGGCTAGGACGGGAATACTCTCCTAAAGTACGGGCTCTAGGAGGTGGTGGTGGTTGTTGTGGTGGTGGGTTGTGTGGGTTAAGGATATTACCATCTTCCATGATGTCGGATGGTATGGTTACGAACAAAGACACGAAGAAAATAGATAGACTAAAGAAAACCTAGAAAAATAAAATAAAAAATCTCACTAGAAAGGAATCTAGTGAGTAGACCTAATAGAAATAAAAATTCAACCTAAACAATAACTATTCCCCGGCAGCGGCGCCAAAAACTTGATTGCGTGGTTTTGTAACCTTACAACAGGTTTTACCTCTCGAGGGATCTCAAGAGGCTTACAACCCCACCAGGCAGTGTACCTGACCGATGTAGTATAGTGTAGTGGTAAGTACGGGGGATTGATCGTTCTCCACAGGGAATAGTGTTCGTTAGGTGTGAAAGGCTACTCTAATTAGGTCTAAGGGTTGAGGAAGATTCTTTTTATGTTTTTATAATTTTTATGAAAGCAAGTAAAATCTCGGTTTTGAAGGAGTGGGCGGAATTAGTTGCTAGTCAACTAACCCAAATTACTACAAATGCAAATAAAATAAAATAACAAAAATGAAAAGTGGTGAGAAACTTATGTGTAGAGAAATGTGTTTACTTAGATTTCCTTACTCCCTAACTATCTTTTACCGGTTAATTAGTGTGTATTAGTTGCGTGGATGACGGGTGTATTCCTTAATACCATTCGTGGGGTGGCGTACTTACTTCCCCAAACTCTACAAGCTCCTACTTCACTCCTATGTCGAGCCGGCTAGGAAGCTCCTAACATGGGATCACTAGAATTCGCTTGTGCATTAAATACAACCATAAAAACCTTTAGTACGCGTTTGGTTCATGTTTCTTAAGACGTTCAAGCAAGTTACCGAATAGGAAGTTAGCCAGTTTTCTTAAGCCTAACATAGATAAACAATCATCCAATACAACTAACAACACACTAACAACCAATAATCAATAGCTAGGTTTCATTAGATCTAAGCAAACACAAGATAAAATTAGCCTAACATGTTAAACAAAAGACAAGCATGAGATAGAATCCAACAACACATAGACATATTGAATGATGAATTGATAACTTATCTTTCAATGAAACATGGAAGATCTCAAGGCTAAAAGCCCTGAAAAAGTAGCTAAAATCGTCTTAGGGTTTTATCCCAAAATTCCACACACTAAGCTCTTCTTTAATGACAAAAAATTAGAAAACTATATATAGACTTTTGCATCTGACGGCGTCACCTTATGGATTGTGACGCCGTCACCTCGCCGCTTTTAGGGTTCTCGGATGACCATCTTGACGCCGTCCCTCTTTAATTCTCCAAAATCCGTTCTGGCCTATCAAGGCTTGACGCCCTCACCTCTTGAACGTGACGCCGTCCCCTTATGAATTAAGCCGTGACGCCCTTGATTTAGTTAAAGCGTGACGCCGTCAGAATTCACATGCTAACTCACTGGCCCGTCATGAGTAAATTTCACATCCCACTTTTCTTGCCAAGGCATGACGCCGTCAAGAGATGATTCTGACGCCGTCAAAGGTAAATTTCAGCCGATTTTGAGACTTTGTCGTATTCTTCACTTTGATGCTCCAAAAACGTCCAAAATGCCTCCTTTTCCAGATTTCTCCTCAAAAGTACCTAAAATGACAAAAGGAACGATTTAGGGCGATATTTGATCAAATAAATACGATTTCGGGCTTAAATGACCCCTTAAAAGCGGTACACTTTTCGCTTCATCAGCTCTAGACTTGTTAGGTCTAATCTAGGACAAATAATAACAAAGGCAGAATATTCAACAAAGAATCAATTGTTATTATCAACAAGGTTTTACAATCTCCTACACACTTCAATTCTACTTGATCAAGGTAGAACGTGTTACACACCTTGTAACAGGGATCAAGACTTGACCTTGAAGCGTAAAATAAACACTAAACCCTAGGCGTTTCCTACAAACCCACGCCTAAGACACACACACTTTAATTAGACGTCTACATCTTTTCTCTGTACACACATAAAACGAATGCCCTATATCTCCTTGTATACTAGAGATATTAGGGTTTACAAAGACTCCTAATTATATTTGGAAACAAATCTTCCTAACTTTTATTCTTTATCTTTTAAGTCCTTGTAGTTTCCTATTTGCTTCATTATTCTTTTATTGTTTTGTATTTATCAACTAATTATAAATCCCAACGAAAATATTTACTTATGACCGCCAGATGCATGCCTGCCTCGTTTGCCATGACATGACTGTTGTTTGTTTTATATAATTAAGTGTTATACTATGCTATTTTGAGTATTTTACTTAACATATATGATATAAGTATTTTCTATATACTTACACATACCATACCATATTTGTCACACACCATATCCCTACGTTTTGATGCTTGTGAGGAGATACTCGTTGTTGGACGTACTGTAACACCCCGTAAAGGACACGACTTAAAATACTCAAAACTTGAAACTTTTGCGTGGAAACGACATGACCCGAAACTAACCCATTGTTACTCTTTTTCAAACTGACAAAAATCTATATACATCTAGACGTTGAGACTATTTTTAAATGAAACTATACTCAATTACCTTCGAAACAACGGGAGACACGACCCGTGATGACTTACAGCTAATTTTATACAAAATAAACAAAACGGACAAAAACTACAATACCCTTCTTGGGCACTTGGACCCCTCTTGGGCACTTATACTCTTTCTGGGCACTTATACCCTTCCTTGGCACTTATACCCTTCCTGGGCACTTATATGCTCAAAATGACCCGTAACACCTTTAAACATAAAATCAACACTTTAGACTTATATTTAAACACATGTAATTACCATTTAACTAAAAATATACCATATACATTGTTTCCCAAAATTTTTGACCCGTTTGACCCAAATGGGTTAAAATGGACCTTGTCCAAAACACCCCTTTTTCTGCATATTCTTTTTGTGCACTTTTGACCCATTTTTTGAAAAACGACTTCTATAACATGACATAACACCAATACTTCCAGAAATCATTAGGACGTTATAAAGATCAAATATATGCATAAACTTGGTCACAATGACCGGCGAAAACGGGCTTTACAAAGTGACGGGTATTATGCCAAAATAACCGTTTTGACCCGTTTGCATACACAACTTAACCATAACACCATTAACCATAAAACAAACGCTTAAACCTAAACCAAAACACACATTTGACATTAACTACCATGACAACCTTGATCCATGACCATTGACCCTTTTATATCCCAAAATGGGTACAAACATACATTAATCCAAACACCCCTTTAACCCTGACCATAAATACTTTAATCGAAACTATGACATACCATTAAACATACTTGACCTTAACATATTAAAACATAATCTTGATACTTGACAACGATCTTATGACCGTTAAACAACTCACGGGGGCATCAACATTGATTTAAGCTCGGTATCTACCTATGCTCTTACTTTCTTACCATGCTTCTAATCTTCCACTTTAGCTATCCTTAAGCCTTAATCGAAGCCTACCGGGTTAGCATAAGCACCTACAAAACATTGAAATCTTAAAACATTAAGCACGAGGGTTAGTAAGTAAAACGATTATAACATAATATTATAATCATTCACACATTAGGCATCATAATCCATCAATCCTTTACAACATTAAACATTAACACATACCTTAAATCACTTATGCATCAACATGCCTTATAGGTCAAAGCATCAACATACCTTAAACCTATTTCACCTTTATCTAAACTCTTCATGACTAGTTATGCCAAACTAGTCTCTAACACATTTTCACATAAGCACATACATTCATAACCTTGACACATAATACATAACACATAATACGATGAAATCAATATAACATCATCTTATAACCGGTTTACTTACCTTGATCCCAAGCTAATGAAATCAAGAACATCATCATCTACATCATCAATCTCCACTCTTAAAATTCAAGCCAAATCAGTATAAGCATAAACACTGTTTTACTTTATTCTAACTCTTTAATCAAGGACTAAGTATCGCTCTAGTAAATTTGCACTGTTTTGACTTTACATAAGTCAAATAGTGACTAATACGACTTAACATTCCCATCCTTACCGTAATCATCTTATTACTCTAAAAACATTGTGCTATAACACCTTACCTTTTATATTACATTTAAAGGATTTTCGCCAAGTATTATGGGTCACTTGGGAAATTTGAAGTTACTTTGACTTAAATAAATCAACATTGACTAACACTTTCACATTCTACTATGGTCATTCCATTATTCCATTAACATTTTTACTATAATGCCTCATTTCCTCTACTTCTTTCTATAATTTCCTCATCAAAGACTATAAGTCTGATAGGGAATTTCAACACTTTGACTTCAGAAAGTAAAACTTTAACTTATGCCATCACATTTACTCATAAGGGTGCCAATAATAATTAGCATCCATTACTATCATTACTCACCTTTTGTAGCACGCCTCAAGGAATATTATAACATCATTACAAATTCATAATCTTTTCAAGTTATAGAATAAACACTTAAATCGTAGGGGTCACATAACGTCCCAATTTAAGTCATGATCAAATTCCTATCCCATCTATCTTAGTTCTTGTGACTTCTAACTAATACTAGATCCCCATTTCTACTCTTTACCTTACACATGTCATGTCGGGAATACATAAGCCCACTCATTTACGCTTCTTCATTTACATGGAAAGGCGTCCCAATCGATGTAAATCAATAAACATAAACTCATGGTTCGGCGATTCACAATTTTTTTAATTAAATGTAAAGTCATCCCAATCCATTTAACTAATGAAATCATAAGTCGTCCTACTTATACACTTTCGACATAACACTCGTACCTACTTTACGCTTTAAATTTTCTTTCTTTCTCTCCATTTCGCTTTCATTGTTTGTAATTTAAACATTTCACTTTTATCTTTTCTCTTTTCTAGTTTGGATCCATCTTACTTTAACATTTCAAGATTGTTCATCCCAAAGGATACCATCATTAACATCAGTAACATGGTCATCCCAAATGATGCCATCTTTAACGTCATTCTCATGGTCATCTCGAAAGATGCCATTATTAACATCATTAGCTTGGTCATCCCGAGGGATACCACCACTAACATCATTAGCTTGGTCATCCCGAAGGATACCACCATTAACATCACTTGCTTGGCCATCCCGAAGGATACCACCATTAACATCATTAGCTTGGCCATCCGGATGCCACCATTTACTATCATTAACTCGATCATCCCGAAGGATGCCATTATTAGTCATCATTAACTCATTGGTTATATGATAACTATCTTTAACCTTTCACATTTTAACATCGGATCCAAGCCATGATATTTTAACGCACACATTATCTCATTCATGTTATTTAGCTAAAGCAAGCGTCATATGATATATGACACTTGCTTATCGTACTTACACATTTACTATATGTTTCCACTTCTCATTACAACTCACATTCTTTAATGTGCGTTAACCATTTTGACATCTTTACTATTACCTCTTTTAGGTTACTAGATTCTTTTCTACATTTAACATTACATAGGTTAGTTCGATAACACTTTCATTAACTTACATTCATCCTTTATCTTCACTTTTTACATTAATACGATCTATTCGTGTTTTATTTAAACAACATATCTTTTCATTCTTAACTCATCCCTTTTTAGTTATTAGCACATTAGCTATACCATTTTCATCTCATCATTTCCTAATCCCATTCTATAATTCTCATATTAATAGAAACTTATTAATTAGTGTGTCAATTCTCATCTTACCTTCACACGTTATACTTTAGCACACTTATCATTACTACGTTTCATACTCTAAGGGTCAAATACTTTGATTCCCTATTAGCCCATCTCTAATACCACTTACCATTCCTAGTCACATTCCATTATCATCATTCTAACACACATTCATAAAATCATAATACGATCACCGGTACTAACCGAGGTGCACGGCAATCTAATCACTTAAACACCTCAAGTCCTCCACGGACTTATATCACATAGACATTAACACTATAGAACACATTCATCATTATCAACTTAGGTTCATATAACCTATCACATAATTCGCTTCGAAACTTAAACATTTACTTTCTCGCATTACCTTCTCTTGCATTTAACGCATCTAATAGTGGTTTAAGTCTAGGAAACCAAAAGTGGAAAACTAATTCACTAAAACCGAAGCTCTGATACCAAGTTGTAACACCCCGTGAACGACACGAGTTAAAATACTCAAAACTAGAAACTTTTGCGTGGAAATGACATGACCCGAAACTGACCCACTGTTACTTTTTTGCAAACTGAAAAAAATCTATAAACATCTAGATGTTGAGACTATTTTTAAATGAAACTATACTGAGTTACCTTCGAAACAACGGGTGACATGACCCGTGATGACTTACGGTTGATTTGATACAAAATAAACAAAACGGACAAAAACTGCAAAACCCTTCTTGGGCACTTGGACCCCTCTTGGGCACTTATACCCTTCCTTGGCACTTATACCCTTTTGGGGGCACTTATACCCTTCCTCGGCACTTATATGCTAAAAATGACCCGTAACACCGTTAAACATAAAATCAACACTTTAGACTTATATTTCAATACATGTAATTACCATTTAACTAAAAATATACCATATACATTGTTTCCCAAAATTCTTGACCTGTTTCACCCAAAACGTGTTAAAATGGACCTTGTCCCAAACACCCCTTTATCTGCATATTCTTTTTGTGCACTTTTGACCTATTTTCCGAAAAACGACTTCTATAACATAACATAACACCAATAGTTCCAGAAATCATTAGGACGTTATAAACATCAAATATATGCATAAACTTGGTCACAATGACCCGCGAAAACGTGCGTTACAAAGTGACGGGTATTCTGCCAAAATACCCGTTTTGACCCGTTTGCATACACAACTTAACCATAACACCATTAACCATAAAAAAAATGCTTAAACCTAAACCAAAACACATATTTGACATTAACTACCATGACAACCTTGATCCATGACTATTGACCCTTTTAAATCCCAAAATGGGTACAAACATACATTAATCCAAACACCCATTTAACCCTGACCATAAACACTTTAATCGAAACTTTGACATACCATTAAACATACTTGACCTTAACATATTAAAACATAATCTTGATACTTGACAACGACTTTATGACCGTTAAACAACTCACGAGGGCATTAACACTGATTTAAGCTCGGTATCTACCTAAGCTCTTCCTTTCTTACCATGCTTCTAATCTTCCACATTAGCTATCCTTAAGCCTTAATCCAAGCATACCGGCTTACATAAGCACCTACAAAACATTGACATCTTAAAACCGTAAGCACGAGGCTTAGTAAGTAAAACGATCATAACATAATATTATAATCATTCACACATTACGCATCATAATCCATCAATCCTTTACAACATTGAACATTAACACATACCTTAAATCACTTATGCACCAACATGCCTTATAGGTCAAAGCATCAACATACCTTAAACCTATTTCACCTTTATCTAAACTCTTCATGACTAGTTATGCCAAACTAGTCTCTAACACACTTTCACATAAGCACATACATTCATAACCTTGACACATAATACATAACACATAATATGATGAAATCAATATAACATCATCTTATAACCGGTTTACTTACCTTGATCCCAAGCTAATGAAATCAAGAATATCATCATCTACATCATCAATCTCCACTCTTACAATCCAAGCCAAATCACTATAAGCATAAACACATAATCAATTAAATATATATTATGGTTATCACAACCATAGCTCCTCTTTAATCACCTCTAATTATCACATAATCATATAATGATTATACGATAATTAGACCCATAAAATTACTAACTTAATTCAATTAAACTTATCCCATAATCAATATAACTTCTCTAATTAGCTTATAACCATCTTTTACCCAAATTCCCAATTGATATCAAGAACCTTAATTCTTGAATTCATCAATAAACTTAAAGCAAATGATTACTTACTTGAGGAGGATCACTACTAGGCTTCACTACTTAGATTGAGGTACTTAGACACCATGAATTGATCGTTGGAAAAACTTGTTCTTTCTTCATCCTCCCTCTAAACCATACTCCCACACTCACCTACACAATTATGGAATTCTTGTCAAGATAAAAGAAGTATCCAGACATTAGTAGGTGGTATGTTTGGCTAATTGACACATTAGGTCCCTCAATTTCTTTTCCTTCTATTTTAGCCACAATAACTTAATAACACTTTACAGCTTAACAACATTAGTCCTTTAAGTTTATCTTTCTTATAATTGTGACACATTATATTTTCTATAACCCTTTACATAACATTTAATACTTATAGTTTGACTATCGGGTTGACTAACCAATCCCGTAAGTCCTTAAAATTTATAAAAGTCATAGTCAACTCTTCCAATGGCAATCTTGTAATAAAATGCTTAGGCCCGGTTTCAGGGTGTTATAATTCTACCCCCTTATTTAGATTTCGTCCCTAAAATCTCTCGTCTAAGCCAACCTTGACTTGGTCATATCTTACTCCCATTCTTAGCACTAAGTACACTTTCATTCAATCATTCTGTTGCAATGATCTAAGTGATCTTGCAACACTAAACAACACATTCAAAATCCTTAATCCATTTTACTTCTTGTTAAATTATCTAAGAGCATACGGCTCTTACTAAGGTTATCGTGTCAATTGAGATACATTCACTATAACCAACATATCATTTGACCAACTCCATTACTATTACATTGCATTCTTACTTGCTTTATTCTAACTCTTTAATCAAGGACTAAGTGTCGTTGTAGTAAATTTGCACTGTTTTGACTTTACATAAGTCAAATAGTGATTAATACGACTTAACATTCCCATCCTTACCATAATCATCTTATTACTCTCAAAATATTGTGCTATAACACCTTACCTTTTATATTACATTTAAAGGATTTCCGCCAAGTATTATGGGTCACTTGCGAAATCTTAAGTTACTTTGACTTAAATAAATCAACATTGACTAACACTTTCACATTCTACTATGGTCATTCCATTATTCCATTAACATTTTTACTATAATGCCTCATTTCCTCTACTTCTTTCTATAATTTCCTCATCAAAGACTATAAGTCTGATAGGGAATTTCAACACTTTGACTTCAGAAAGTAAAACTTTAACTTATGCCATCACATTTACTCATAAGGGTGCCAATAATAATTAGCATCCATTACTATCATTACTCACCTTTTGTAGCACGCCTCAAGGAATATTATAACATCATTACAAATTCATAATCTTTTCAAGTTATAGAATAAACACTTAAATCGTAGGGGTCACATAACGTCCCAATTTAAGTCATGATCAAATTCCTATCCCATCTATCTTAGTTCTTGTGACTTCTAACTAATACTAGATCCCCATTTCTACTCTTTACCTTACACATGTCATGTCGGGAATACATAAGCCCACTCATTTACGCTTCTTCATTTACATGGAAAGGCGTCCCAATCGATGTAAATCAATAAACATAAACTCATGGTTCGGCGATTCACAATTATTTTAATTAAATGTAAAGGCGTCCCAATCCATTTAACTAATGAAATCATAAGTCGTCCTACTTATACACTTTCGACATAACACTCGTACCTACTTTACGCTTTAAATTTTCTTTCTTTCTCTCCATTTCGCTTTCATTGTTTGTAATTTAAACATTTCACTTTTATCTTTTCTCTTTTCTAGTTTGGATCCATCTTACTTTAACATTTCAAGATTGTTCATCCCAAAGGATACCATCATTAACATCATTAACATGGTCATCCCAAATGATGCCATCTTTAACGTCATTCTCATGGTCATCTCGAAAGATGCCATTATTAACATCATTAGCTTGGTCATCCCGAGGGATACCACCACTAACATCATTATCTTGGTCATCCCGAAGGATACGACCATTAACATCACTTGCTAGGCCATCCCGAAGGATACCACCATTAACATCATTAGCTTGGCCATCCGGATGCCACCATTTACTATCATTAACTCGATCATCCCGAAGGATGCCATTATTAGTCATCATTAACTCATTGGTTATATGATAACTATCTTTAACCT
Organism: Artemisia tridentata subsp. tridentata; assembly: GCA_021014915.2. NCBI lineage: Eukaryota > Viridiplantae > Streptophyta > Magnoliopsida > Asterales > Asteraceae > Artemisia > Artemisia tridentata. Next base: position 300,476,660 of record CP139505.1, on the reverse strand, counting down.
TTCACATTTTTACATTGGATCCAAGCCATGATATTTTAACGCACACATTATCTCATTCATGTTATTTAGCTAATGCATGCGTCATAGGATATATGAAACTTTCTTATCGTACTTACACATTTACTATGTGTTTACACTTCTCATTACAACTCACGTTCTTTAACGTGCGTTAACCATTTCCACATCATTACTATTACCTCTTTTAGGTTACTAGATTCTTTTCTACATTTAACCTTACATAGGTTAGTTCGATAACACCTTCATTAACTTACATTCATCCTTTATCTTCACTTTTTACATGAATACGATCTCTTCGTGTTTTATTTAGACAACATATCTTTACATTCTTAACTCATCCCTTTTTAGTTATTAGCACATTAGCTATACCATTTTCATCTCATCATTTCCTAATCCCATTCTATAATTCTCATATTAATAGAAACTTAACAATTAGTGTGTCAATTCTCATCTTACCTTCACACGTTAGACTTTAGCACACTTATCATTACTATGTTTCATACTTTAAGGGTCAAATACTTTGATTCACCATTAGCCCATCTCTAATACCACTTACCATTCCTAGTCACATTCCATTATCATTATTCTAATGCACATTCATAAAATCATAATACGATCACCGGTACTAACCGAGGTGCACGACAATCTAATCACTTAAACACCTCCAGTCCTCTATGGACTTATATCACATAGACATTAACACTATAGAACACATTCATCATTATCAACTTAGGATCATATAACCTATCACATAATTCGCTTCGAAACTTAAACATTTACTTTCTCGCATTACCTTCTCTTGCATTTAACGCATCTAATAGTGGTTTAAGTCTAGGAAACCAAAAGTGGAAAACTAATTCACTTAAACCGAAGCTCTGATACCAAGTTGTAACACCCCGTGAACGACACGAGTTAAAATACTCAAAACTTGAAACTTTTGCGTGGAAACGACATGACCCAAAACTGACCCACTGTTTTTTTTGCAAACTGACAAAAATCTATAAACATCAAGACGTTGAGACTATTTTTAAATGAAACTATACTCAGTTACCTTCGAAACGACGGGTGACACGACCCGTGACGACTTACGGTTGATTTTATAAACTTTTGCGTGGAAACGACATGACCCAAAACTGACCCACTGTTTCTTTTGCAAACTGACAAAAATCTATAAACATCAAGACGTTGAGACTATTTTTAAATGAAACTATACTCAGTTACCTTCGAAACGACGGGTGACACGACCCGTGACGACTTGTGGTTGATTTTATACAAAATAAACAAAACGGGTAAAAACTGCAAAACCATTCTTGGACAGTTGGACCCCTCTTGGGCACTTATACCCTTTTGGGGGCACTTATACCCTTCCTGGGCACTTATATGCTCAATATGACCCGTAACACCGTTAAACATAAAATCCACACTTTAGACTTATATTTAAACACATGTAATTACCATTTAACTAAAAATATACCATATACATTGTCTCCCAAAATTCTTGACCTGTTTGACCCAAAATGGGTTAAAATGGACATTGTCCCAAACACCCCTTCTTCTGCATATTCTTTTTGTGCACTTTTGACCCATTTTCCGAAAAATGACTTCTATAACATAAGATAACACCAATACTTCCAGAAATCATTAGGATGTTATAAACATCAAATATATACATAAACTTGGTCACAATGACCCGCGGAAACATGCTTCACAAAGTGACGGGTATTATGCCAAAATACCCGTTTTGACCCGTTTGCATACACAACTTAACCATGACACCATTGACCATAAAACAAACGCCTAAACCTAAACCAAAACACACATTTGACATTAACTACCATGAAAACCTTGATCCATGACCATTGACCCGTTTATATCCCAAAATGGGTACAAACATACATTAATCCAAACACCCCATTAACCCTGACCATAAACACTGTAATCGAAACTATGACATACCATTAAACATACTTGACCTTAACATATTAAAACATAATCTTGATACTTGACAACGACTTTAAGCCGTTAAACAACTCACGGGGGCATCAAAACTAATTTAAGCTCGGTATCTACCTAAGCTCTTACTTTCTTACCATGCTTCTAATCTTCCACATTAGCTATCCTTAAGCCTTAATCCAAGCATACCGGCTTAGCATAAGCACCTACTAAACATTGACATCTTAAAACCGTAAGCACGAGGCTTAGTAAGTATAACAATCATAACATAATATTATAATCATTCACACATTACGCATCATAATCCATCAATCCTGTAACACCCCAACCCGGCAAGGGTAGAAGTGTCACGAAAATGGTGACATATCAAAGGCAAGCATAACATACGACTTACATAATACAAATGGTTTACAATATTACAAAGGAAAATATACCAAATCTACATAGTCATACATAAATGAATACTAAAACTAAGGTATCGTCTTCAAAAGCTAATCTCTCATCCCAAAGCAAACCCAAGCTCCTGGCTTCCTACTAAAACCTGCCGCAGGAAAAGAAATGCGGCTGAGCTTAAAAAGCCCAGTGAACAGATATATAATAAACGAAAACCAAAATCAAATGGAAATGAACAGACATATCATAATGAATGAGATATAGGAAATAAAGAGTAAGGTTTAGGACAGTCATCCACCACGAGCCCATATCATAACATATCACATATCATATCATATCTTCATAATCATATAGAGGGGAGACCTCTCAGATAATCAGATAATATGAGGGGTGTCCTCATTCTTCAAATGGAGTAGCTAGCTCCCATATTTTGTGAAAGGAGTGGATTGCACCCAGCCCCAGTCACCATATCATATCATATCAAAACATATCATATCAGAACATATCTAGGATGCATCCATTCGCCCCCCAAACAAATCATATTGGCCATATCAAATCATATCATAGTGAGCTCATATCAAATCAAAATGGGGACGGTGTAACCAAATCACTAGGGCTACACACTAGTCATGCCATTGGTGCATCAATGACACGGCCATGTTACCTTCATGGCTAGGAAACATATTTTGGCTCGTAGTATCAAACTGGGGTCAAGGTCAAAGGTTCATATCAAAGCAAAGGTTCATATGTCATAATCATAGTCCAAATCTCAAGGTTCATATCACAGGGTTCATATAAGAGGTTCAGAAGTCAAAGGTTCATATCAAAGGTTCAAATGCCAAAGGTTCATATCATAGGTTCAAATCAGAAATCAAGAAGTCGAAGGCCCCTTATTAAAAAGGGAAGAATATCTGTACCTTATTCCAAAGCAAAGCACAAACCAAAAGAATAAGATGCAAAGGATCATGTTCTCTCCTTCTTCACACCTAGAGGGGTAGAAAAGAATTACAAACCTTTCCATTTTGAATAACTTTCCATCTTTAGCAGGTTTCCATATTTAGTAAGTTTCCATAATTAGTAAGATTTCCATATTCTCATTTAGGTTAAGTTATTATTGAATCATAATATGGCTTTAGGGTGTATTTAAACAAGTCACAAAAGTTTAGGGTTAAATATGACAAGTTTTCATAGTTCAGGGTTATAAACGTAACTTTACCAAAGTTCAAGGTTTAAAAATAGAAATCTCATAATTTACCATTTGAATACTTTAATTTCCAGAATTACACATTTAGTCTTCACGTTTCCATGTTTACAAGTTACACCCCTTTAATTACTTAATTTACACATTACCCTTATAATTATATAAATTACAATTTAAACCTTATTAATATTACATTTGCACCTCAAGCCCTTCATTACCCATATTTATAGAAAAATACCCTTTAAATTAATTATGGCACGACAAGCCCTTCAAGTTTCATAATTTACGATTTACACCCTTTTAATTAATTAGTTTCAAATTAAACCTTATACTTATATAATTTACAAATTAACCTTCACAAGATTCGTATTACACATCAAGTCCTTTTATTTCTTCAAATTACAAAAATTAACCTTCAATATAATTATGATACAAACAGCCCTCAAAGTTTCGGTAATTTACACATTTGGTCCTTATACTTTTTAAATTACAAATTCGAATTATATAATTTACTATAATTACATATTAAACCCTTAATTTACCAATTTTACATCATGAGTACTTATTTTAGCATGTTATACGAATGCTCCTTCAAATTTCCATAATTTACACAATAGGTCCCTCTAGTTATCAAAGTTACATATTTAGTCCTTTAAATTACAATTTCAACCTTTAATTATTAACAATTATATATTAAGCCATTAAATCACCAAAATTACACATAACCCCCTGAATATAATTTATTACTCAAAACAGCACCAAGTTTCCAGAAATTACATATTTAGTCCCTCATTTTTATTTATTTTTAATTCGACATTAATATTACAATTTAAATCCTTTTCTTGCCTAATTTACATATAAGACCCTCATGTTATAATTTTTACACATTCTCCCAGGTCCATACAATATTACAAAAATATCCCACAAGTTTTAATAATTACAAAACAGCCCCTTAACATTTAATTATTCAATCGGTACACAAACTATTTATCAAAAATCAAACCCTAATAATCCCAATCATTATCCAATAATTTTACCATCATTGAAACACTATTATTTCCAGATTTCATCCCTTGAAAACCCTAGATCGATCGGACTTATGATTTTCCACGATTTTCCCTTTTTCTTTCTTAAATCCGGTTTTAATTAAAATCCATAAATCATGAATTTGACTCAAACAAATCAAGGCACCATTTTTCTCATGTTATATGAGGCATATAGAACCCAGGAAAAATAAGTAAACATCTCATAAAAATTGCATGGATTTATTAGGATCGATTATTCAAAATTAGGGTTTTAAGCTATTCATTTTTCATTCGATCAATACATGAAGCATGGTTCGATTTCAATATTTTTCCAATGTTATATGTGATTGAGAGAGAGCTAGAAAAATACCAGAAATAATTTAGATCAAAGGATTCACACGCTTCGAATTATTGTTGCTCGGCTAGGGTTTTTCGAACCAATTAATTCACCATGAACACACGATCGACTCCAGGACTTTGTGGCTATTTTTCTCACCTTCCTTGCATCATGAAGAACTCCAAAAAAACAGGTTTTTGATTTCTAAAAAATTAGAGGTAGTGTGTGGGAATTTTAAGAGTGGCGGCTCATTGTATTTTTAGGGTTTAGAGGTGAAATAAAATTTATAGAGTGATAAATTAGTGATAGGCCGAACCTTGGGGAGGGCATGGGGCCAAATGACCGGCCTTAATTATGGCCCAATCAATTTTTACCATTTTTACTTTATTTTCCTTAATCTAAATTGTATTTAAAAGGTATTTAATTAATAATAATTATGCATTTAAATTTTTGGTACACACAAGGGTATTTTGGTCATTTCACAACTTGTATAAATATTAATCGAAGTCTTCAAAATTATTTTGTACCATATCTTGCTCGTTTCCAGAAGTTTGGGATCGATTCGGAACTTTAATTAAGCTTTAATTAAATTTTAAAGTTTCAGGGGCATTTTGGTAATTTTTGCATGTTTTAGATTTTTGGGTTTTACAACTCTTCCCCTCTAACAGAAAAATTTCGTCCTTGAAATTTGCAAAGAATCAGAAGTGAAAGGATCGAAAACAAAATAAGAACGTACTAGATCAGAATGCGGATAACTAGCTCGTATTAATTCCTCGGTTTCCCAGGTAGCTTCCCGCTCTGGGTGGTTCTTCCAAAGAATCTTTGCGAACGGAGATGAAATGAAACAGAAGACACAACGGACAGCGAACGGAAATGTAAAAAGACTTGTTTCTCATGACTCTTCATTGCCGATCCAAAAGTAACTTCAGTTCCCAGAAATGACATATCATACGGAATTCAGATTGCAAGGATCATATTCAAACATGGCGAATGGTTATCATATTCTCTCAAAAGAAATACAAGGATACGCAAGATTGTGACGGATATGCCGTCCATAGCATTCGATTAGACAAATCAGATGAGATCGTACAGAACATAAATCATAGGTGATATCAAATGGAAGAAACTTATAGCAGAACTTAAGATTCTTATTGGAATTTCAAAGGTCAACAACCGCGTACCGAGAATCCAAACGTATCAAATCGTATAACGGCGAAACAGATTAAGCGTATAGGTGGAACGAACCTAAATCTTACAAATGCGAAATTTCTCACATCTCTAATCAAAATTCTAAGGTTTCTAAAGTACTCCTCGAAATATCCTATGAACACAATGAGGGTACGTTATATGACGTAAGTATTATCACGTTCGCGAACCGTCATAATACCAGCATCATATGAGTATACCATCATGATGGTCATACTTTATCTCAAGTCGCGAACAGAACTACTTATCTTAACTACCTATCAGTCTTTCTACCTCCTAAGGTTGGTCCAAAACCAACATCACTACGGATTCTAAATCGGAGGAATTTGAACGTACAAATAGCGTAACGAAATGTGTACTCCTTAAAATGAAACTCGTCGTCGAAACATTAGGTCTTCCACCATTCATCATCCTTTTCATACCGAAACCATCATCCAAACAAATGCATAACGAACATAGAATGGAATTTCTAATAGGGTAAGGTTCCTTCAAGATCTTATCGAAAGGTAACGGAAACTTGAGTGGTCTAAGAGGAAATGAATTACGTCTTCAATATCTTCATCCTTTACAAAAATCAAATCTTCCGAATCCAAACGTTTACTACAAAATTTCATCCCTTCAATTTCATGATCTCGAATCCTTTTAAATTCCAAGTAGCCGCTCTCTTGTCTAATCATACGATCATAGGGTGAAAAGGAAATCATAAACTTGAGTCTGGTTCCTCAAGTCTTCGACACTTCTTCTGGACACTTTGGTGTGGTAGCATGAATCTCTGACGTGATCACCGTGCATTCCTCCATTTGCGAGTCTGCTTCAGCTCTCAATTCATCTTAGTACAACTAAAATGACTAGAGAAACAAGGTTGCGTGTCTTCTACAGGTCTTCTAGCATGATTCAAAATTCACCAACTCAAACTGCTGTGGACTTCCTGGTTTATGTGCTGAAAGCTCATCTTCTACGGTCTGGCCGTCTTAATGCCCAACTGAAGTCTCCACGTGCTGCTTGGGGTATAATCGAGTCTCATCTCAGTCTGTCTTCTTCTTACCTCCTTCTCTCTTGGTAATGCCTGTCACGAACCTCTTCTGCACATCTGCTACAAGGTTTCTAACTCTGACAATGGTCTTCAGTCTTGGTCCTTTCTGTGGAAACTCTGTCGTCATCGGATACCTGGTGGTGTTTTCTGCTACAATCTCTGATCATTAAGTGAATCTATTCTTCTAGAACAAAGGGTCGGTTCACTTCATACTAAAAATGGTCAACGTGTTTCTCGTTCGTCTCTGAGCACAAACATACTGTCATACTATGGCAATTGTCCGAATACTTGCGAAAACATGAATCTTCTAGCCAATACAATTGACATTATTCAAAACTCATAGTGGTCACATGGGTACTAAAGCAACTTCAGGAAATCTTCTTAGGAAAAAAAAACTTCATATCACAAATCTTTCTCTTCACAAATCAAATTGTAATGCTTCGCGGAACTTAATCTCAACTAATTAACTTCCTTCTCAGATGTTCTTGTGGTTGCTTCTTCCGTCTTTCAAACTCAAATGAGGTCGTCTGCTACGGAGTTTCAAAAATAGAACAAATCAAATATTGATACGCGGAAAAGGAATAATGATTACGGTTACATTCACGATGGTCGGTGTGCCGCCGCACACTCCTCTCTTTCTTCCTCATAACCCAACAGGAGCATTCAAGAGATCACTGAAGTGAACAAACTCATATCCCATCAGTTCCTACAATCTCTTAACTTCTTCAATATCGTGGTTTCGCCAATTCAGATTAGTTCAATGCAAACTTTACTTCCCAAACGGATCTCAAAAGGTTCATCAGAAGCACCAGAAATTCGTACAACAAACTTTCAAATGCCGGAGCTTTCTAAGAGTGGATACTAACAGGCGTTAGGAGAAAATTGGGAATCAAAGAGATCGGAGTATGTGCTTCAAAGCAACAATAATCTTAACAGATTCAAATGATTGAGAATATCATAGTAAAATATGGTGAAGCAGATTGTTAAGGGTCGCATTTCAAAAAAAAAACATCAATCCATCATCAAGAGACCTCAAAGTCAAATACCTCCAAAGGGAAATGGATTCTCAAAGCGAATGTGGTTGTCAAATCATACGGATAGTTTACATATCAAATTTAGGTACATGGTTCATCAAAGTGCGGGATGGGAGAGTATTAGAATATATCAAGGTCAAATATATCAAATTTAGAATCGTGAACAGTTCAATGGATTGAAATCTTGTTTAGCTTATAACATAGGAATGGTAGGGTGTGCACCGATAGTAACACGAACATCGTTTAACTGTCAGAGTTGAGATATATGGAATATCAGTTATTAGCATCAGCATGCTTAGATAACAATTCCGTACTAGACAATTATCAACATCAAATCCTTCTAAAGGAAAAGTTGGTTAACATACAACGTTCATCATTCAAATGACAGAAGGTAAGACTTCCTCGTCTTCTGCGACAAACATTCTTATAAGGCATGACTAAAGGCAAAGACAAGATTCAGAGTGATGCGGAAGCAATTACTACTCACATGGATGTCCTAGACTACCCATCCCTCACCGGTTATGACTTATATTCCTATCGGAAAATTCTACGCAACTTCGCAAAGGTTATCCTACGAGCGCCTACAGTGGAAACTTAGGGGTCCTAACTTACACAGGCCAAGGGTAGGTGTACTACAAGTCGTAAACCTGGCTCTGATACCATAATTGTAACACCCCAACCCGGCAAGGGTAGAAGTGTCACGAAAATGGTGACATATCAAAGGCAAGCATAACATACGACTTACATAATACAAATGGTTTACAATATTACAAAGGAAAATATACCAAATCTACATAGTCATACATAAATGAATACTAAAACTAAGGTATCGTCTTCAAAAGCTAATCTCTCATCCCAAAGCAAACCCAAGCTCCTGGCTTCCTACTAAAACATGCCGCAGGAAAAGAAATGCGGCTGAGCTTAAAAAGCCCAGTGAACAGATATATAATAAACGGAAACCAAAATCAAATGGAAATGAACAGACATATCATAATGAATGAGATATAGGAAATAAAGAGTAAGGTTTAGGACAGTCATCCACCACGAGCCCATATCATAACATATCACATATCATATCATATCTTCATAATCATATAGAGGGGAGACCTCTCAGATAATCAGATAATATGAGGGGTGTCCTCATTCTTCAAATGGAGTAGCTAGCTCCCATATTTTGTGAAAGGAGTGGATTGCACCCAGCCCCAGTCACCATATCATATCATATCAGAACATATCATATCAGAACATATCTAGGATGCATCCATTCGCCCCCCAAACAAAACATATTGGCCATATCAAATCATATCATAGTGAGCTCATATCAAATCAAAATGGGGACGGTGTAACCAAATCACTAGGGCTACACACTAGTCATGCCATTGGTGCATCAATGACATGGCCATGTTACCTTCATGGCTAGGAAACATTATTTTGGCTCGTAGTATCAAACTGGGGTCAAGGTCAAAGGTTCATATCAAAGCAAAGGTTCATATGTCATAATCATAGTCCAAATCTCAAGGTTCATATCACAGGGTTCATATAAGAGGTTCAGAAGTCAAAGGTTCATATCAAAGGTTCAAATGCCAAAGGTTCATATCATAGGTTCAAATCAGAAATCAAGAGGTCGAAGGCACCTTATTAAAAAGGGCAGAATATCTGTACCTTATTCCAAAGCAAAGCACAAACCAAAAGAATAAGATGCAAAGGATCATGTCCTCTCCTTCTTCACACCTAGAGGGGTAGAAAAGAATTACAAACCTTTCCATTTTGAATAACTTTCCATCTTTAGCAGGTTTCCATATTTAGTAAGTTTCCATAATTAGTAAGATTTCCATATTCTCATTTAGGTTAAGTTATTATTGAATCATAATATGGCTTTAGGGTGTATTTAAACAAGTCACAAAAGTTTAGGGTTAAATATGACAAGTTTTCATAGTTCAGGGTTATAAACGTAACTTTACCAAAGTTCAAGGTTTAAAAATAGAAATCTCATAATTTACCATTTGAATACTTTAATTTCCAGAATTACACATTTAGTCTTCACGTTTCCATGTTTACAAGTTACACCCCTTTAATTACTTAATTTACACATTACCCTTATAATTATATAAATTACAATTTAAACCTTATTAATATTACATTTGCACCTCAAGCCCTTCATTACCCATATTTACAGAAAAATACCCTTTAAATTAATTATGGCACGACAAGCCCTTCAAGTTTCATAATTTACGATTTACACCCTTTTAATTAATTAGTTTCAAATTAAACCTTATACTTATATAATTTACAAATTAACCTTCACAAGATTCGTATTACACATCAAGTCCTTTTATTTCTTCAAATTACAGAAATTAACCTTCAATATAATTATGATACAAACAGCCCTCAAAGTTTCGGTAATTTACACATTTGGTCCTTATACTTTTTAAATTACAAATTCGAATTATATAATTTACTATAATTACATATTAAACCCTTAATTTACCAATTTTACATCATGAGTACTTATTTTAGCATGTTATATGAATGCTCCTTCAAATTTCCATAATTTACACAATAGGTCCCTCTAGTTATCAAAGTTACATATTTAGTCCTTTAAATTACAATTTCAACCTTTAATTATTAACAATTACATATTAAGCCATTAAATCACCAAAATTACACATAACCCCATGAATATAATTTATTACTCAAAACAGCACCAAGTTTCCAGAAATTACATATTTAGTCCCTCATTTTTATTTATTTTTAATTCGACATTAATATTACAATTTAAATCCTTTTCTTGCCTAATTTACATATAAGACCCTCATGTTATAATTTTTACACATTCTCCCAGGTCCATACAATATTACAAAAATATCCTACAAATTTTAATAATTACAAAACAGCCCCTTAACATTTAATTATTCAATCGGTACACAAACTATTTATCAAAAATCAAACCCTAATAATCCCAATCATTATCCAATAATTTTACCATCATTGAAACACTATTATTTCCAGATTTCATCCCATGAAAACCCTAGATCGATCGGACTTATGATTTTCCATGATTTTCCCTTTTTCTTTCTTAAATCCGGTTTTAATTAAAATCCATAAATCATGAATTCGACTCAAACAAATCAAGGCACCATTTTTCTCATGTTATATGAGGCATATAGAACCCAGGAAAAATAAGTAAACATCTCATAAAAATCGCATGGATTTATTAGGATCGATTATTCAAAATTAGGGTTTTAAGCTATTCATTTTTCATTCGATCAATACATGAAGCATGGTTCAATTTCAATATTTTTCCCATGTTATATGTGATTGAGAGAGAGCTAGAAAAATACCAGAAATAATTTAGATCAAAGGATTCACACGCTTCGAATTATTGTTGCTCGGCTAGGGTTTTTCGAACCAATTAATTCACCATGAACACACGATCGACTCCAGGACTTTGTGGCTATTTTTCTCACCTTCCTTGCATCATGACGAACTCCAAAAAAATAGGTTTTTGATTTCTAAAAAATCGGAGGTAGTGTGTGGGAATTTTAAGAGTGGCGGCTCATTGAATTTTTAGGGTTTAGAGGTGAAATAAAATTTATGGAGTGATAAATTAGTGATAGGCCGAACCTTGGGGAGGGCATGGGGCCAAATGACCGGCCTTAATTATGGCCCAATCAATTTTTACCATTTTTACTTTATTTTCCTTAATCTAAATTGTATTTAAAAGGTATTTAATTAATAATAATTATGCATTTAAATTTTTGGTACACACAAGGGTATTTTGGTCATTTCACAACTTGTATAAATATTAATCGAAGTCTTCAAAATTATTTTGTACCATATCTTGCTCGTTTCCAGAAGTTTGGGATCGATTCGGAACTTTAATTAAGCTTTAATTAAATTTTAAAGTTTCAGGGGCATTTTGGTAATTTTTGCATGTTTTAGATTTTCGGGTTTTACAAATCCTTTACAACATTGAACATTAACACATACCTTAAATCACTTATGCACCAACATGCCTTATAGGTCAAAGCATCAACATACCTTAAACCTATTTCACCTTTATCTAAACTCTTCATGACTAGTTATGCCAAACTAGTCTCTAACACACTTTCACATAAGCACATACATTCATAACCTTGACACATAATACATAACACATAATATGATGAAATCAATATAACATCATCTTATAACCGGTTTAGTTACCTTGATCCCAAGCTAATGAAATCAAGAATATCATCATCTACATCATCAATCTCCACTCTTACAATCCAAGCCAAATCACTATAAGCATAAACACATAATCAATTAAATATATATTATGGTTATCACAACCATAGCTCCTCTTTAATCACCTCTAATTATCACATAATCATATAATGATTATACGATAATTAGACCCATAAAATTACTAACTTAATTCAATTAAACTTATCCCATAATCAATATAACTTCTCTAATTAGCTTATAACCATCTTTTACCCAAATTCCCAATTGATATCAAGAACCTTAATTCTTGAATTCATCAATAAACTTAAAGCAAATGATTACTTACTTGAGGAGGATCACTACTAGGCTTCACTACTTAGATTGAGGTACTTAGACACCATGAATTGATCGTTGGAAAAACTTGTTCTTTCTTCATCCTCCCTCTAAACCATACTCCCACACTCACCTACACAATTATGGAATTCTTGTCAAGATAAAAGAAGTATCCAGACATTAGTAGGTGGTATGTTTGGCTAATTGACACATTAGGTCCCTCAATTTCTTTTCCTTCTATTTTAGCCACAATAACTTAATAACACTTTACAGCTTAACAACATTAGTCCTTTAAGTTTATCTTTCTTATAATTGTGACACATTATATTTTCTATAACCCTTTACATAACATTTAATACTTATAGTTTGACTATCGGGTTGACTAACCAATCCCGTAAGTCCTTAAAATTTATAAAAGTCATAGTCAACTCTTCCAATGGCAATCTTGTAATAAAATGCTTAGGCCCGGTTTCAGGGTGTTATAATTCTACCCCCTTATTTAGATTTCGTCCCTAAAATCTCTCGTCTAAGCCAACCTTGACTTGGTCATATCTTACTCCCATTCTTAGCACTAAGTACACTTTCATTCAATCATTCTGTTGCAATGATCTAAGTGATCTTGCAACACTAAACAACACATTCAAAATGCTTAATCCATTCTACTTCTTGTTAAATTATCTAAGAGCATACGACTCTTACTAAGGTTATCGTGTCAATTGAGACACATTCAATATAACCAACATATCATTTGACCAACTCCATTACTATTACATTGCATTCTTACTTGCTTTATTCTAACTCTTTAATCAAGGACTAAGTGTCGATGTAGTAAATTTGCACTGTTTTGACTTTACATAAGTCAAATAGTGACTAATACGACTTAACATTCCCATCCTTACCATAATCATCTTATTACTCTCAAAATATTTTGCTATAACACCTTACCTTTTATATTACATTTAAAGGATTTCCGCCAAGTATTATGGGTCACTTGGGAAATCTTAAGTTACTTTGACTTAAATAAATCAACATTGACTAACACTTTCACATTCTACTATGGTCATTCCATTATTCCATTAACATTTTTACTATAATGCCTCATTTCCTCTACTTCTTTCTATAATTTCCTCATCAAAGACTATAAGTCTGATAGGGAATTTCAACACTTTGACTTCAGAAAGTAAAAATTTAACTTATGCCATCACATTTACTCATAAGGGTGCCAATAATAATTAGCATCCATTAGTATCATTACTCACCTTTTGTAGCACGCCTCAAGGAATATTATAACATCATTACAAATTCACAATCTTTTCAAGTTATAGAATAAACACTAAAATCGTAGGGGTCACATAACGTCCCAATTTAAGTCATGATCAAAATCCTATCCCATCTATCTTAGTTATTGTGACTTCTAACTAATACTAGGTCCCCATTTCTACTCTTTACCTTACACATGTCATGTCCGGAATACATAAGCCCACTAATTTACGCTTCTTCATTTACATGGAAAGGAGTCCCAATCGATGTAAATCAATAAACATAAAGTTATGGTTCGGCGATTCACAATTTTTTTAATTAAATGTAAAGGCGTCCTAATCCATTTAACTAATGAAATCATAAGTTGTCCTACTTATACACTTTTGACATAAAACTCGTACCTACTTCACGCTTTAAATTTTCTTGATTCTTTCCTTTCGGACATTCCTTCTTGAAGTGTCCAAATTCTCCACATCCAAAGCATGTTACTGGGGGCTTCTGATTATCAACCACAATCGGAGCTTTGCAATCCCTGGTCGACCAACCTTCTTACAGTTTCCACATGGATTCGGACAATTTCCAGGATTATGATGGGTTTGGCATTTGTTGCACTTGGGTAAAGTACCACTGTAACCTCTGTTCTCAGTTTGACCTGCGACATAAGCCTTTACAGTTTCCTGTCTCTTGGGTGGTGGTTGAGTAACATTGTTGCTCTGGTTGTTGTCCCGATTTCTCTTGTTGTTTTTGTTATTGGAATTGTTTCGGTTACTGTTATAGTTGTTGTTTCGGTAGTTGTTGTTTTAGTTATGGTTTACGGTTACTGTTGGTGTTGTTGTTGTCTGAAGCAGTTCCTTTCTTCACTATCTGAGCCATGAGTTTCTGAGACATTCTGATTGCTTCATCCAATGTTTGTGGGTCAAAAGAAATCACATCACCACGGATGTTGTGAGGTAATCCTCCAATAAAATTCTCCAATAGCTTCTCAGTATCCGGAACCATTGTCGGACATAATGCTGCCAATTCCTGAAATCTCCTGATATATGCCTCAATATCATTACCGGCTGTCACTAGTTCATAAAACTCTGTTTCCATCTTTTTCACTTCTGTTCGTGGGCAAAACTTCTTTGTCAGCAACTTCTTAAATTCGTCCCATGTAAGCTTGTGAGCATTCTCCATTCCCATAGGCTTTGCATACGAATTCCACCATGACATAGCTTCCCCAACGAGTATACTAGTAGCAAACTTGACCTTGCTGTCTTCCGGACAGTTGCATAGAAGGAATACTGATTCTGTCTTTTCAAACCATCGGATCATGGCAGTGGCTCCTTTAGTGCCTTTGAATTTTTCTGGATCACCACTCTTGAAATCTTTGTACGTACCTTT
The DNA here is from genome assembly GCA_021014915.2 of Artemisia tridentata subsp. tridentata. NCBI lineage: Eukaryota > Viridiplantae > Streptophyta > Magnoliopsida > Asterales > Asteraceae > Artemisia > Artemisia tridentata. The sequence continues at coordinate 300,461,275 of CP139505.1, read as the reverse complement.
ACGGCCATTTGTTCCATTAGTATCTGTTCCTGCGGCTTCCGCGGTTTCTTCCCGCTAAGCGGCTTTAGCAGCAGCTGCAGCTACAGCAGCTCTTTCAGTTACCAATGCTGCCTCAATACTGTCGGCAACAAGTCTCTTAATCTGGGCGGGTGTCATAGCAGGAGTAGCTCTTTTGGGTGGCATAATTCTTCACAATCACAAAAGAAAACAACAATGAGGACTCACAATGGAAACAATCATCATACACAATATACACAACCACAACATGTATATACATCCACAATACGTATAAATACAACCATAGCATGTATAAATACAATGAAACCACAATGAAACATCATAAGTATAATCACATCGCACATGAATATAATACATGAAAATTTCGGTTACGCTGACCGATATCATAAAATAGCACAACGAAAATCCTGCATAGTAGAGTCACACTTGATATATTTGTTTGTACTACAAGCAAAAGACAACAGGTACTAACTACGTCCCACACCCCGGGAGTGGATAATAATGTACAAGCTATATGATAAAAGTCTAACACTAGGCACCTCCTCCGGGTGCTCCATCTAGCCTGCAGAAAATCCTCTGAAGATCCCTAGACATCGCAACAACAATCTCCTCTAGGTGCTGAACTCGAAGCTGAAGATCAGTCTCCCTAGTCTCTGATGCAGACAACCTAGTCTGAACTGAAGATAACTCACCGACCAGGCCGTGATACTCATCTTGGAACCTCTGTGCTCTGTCAACTAACCCCGACACCTCCTACCTGAGCTGTGAGATGTGCTCTGAAATCTCCAACTGACGAGCCTCTAAACCCTGGTGTGACACATCAATGGCAACCCTGCCCTGGATCAATCCCTCGACCTCCTCCTCAATAGCCTCAATACGGCTCACTGGAGTCTCGTCTAGATGAGATAATGCCCTCTCAATCTCTGCCTGAAGCTGATCTAGTCGTGAGTCAAATGTAGCAGCAGTAGTCAATCTGTCAACAGCAGCCCTCGAGCTCTCACCAACCTCAAATCTGCTGGGTGGTGCTGTCTCTGTGGCATCTGAAGTATCTGGGGATGAGATATCAAGATGAGCCCGCTTTTTGAGCGGTAGATCTGACGTAGGAGTAGGATCTCTGATGTGAGCTGGTGCTGATGGCATCTGTGGTGCTGATAGGGATGGCAATGGTGGAGACAATGATGATAAGGATGTTAAAGGTGATAATGGTGGTGTACTGAATGTCACACTCCTCTTCGCTGTCAAGCGGCGACGGAGTGGATGAGATGAAGTAAGTGATGATGGTGGTGGTAGGGATGACTCGCACTGCATCCGTACCCTTATAGCTGGTGATCTGACAGTGAGACGATGAACTCGCTTAGCAGCAGTGCGCTTCATACGCGGCCCACCTGGGTATGTACGGTTAACTCGACCATAGGGTATCTGCTGCCCCGGCTGAATGACCGGAACAAATCTGGGACCACGACGGATCACAGGTGAAACTGGTGGGGTAGGAACGACTTCCCCCTCCTCAAAGGGTTCTGTCTCGGCCTCTGACATAACTGGTGAAGACTGTGGAGTAGGTTCCACTGATGACAAAATGATAGTGGGTATCGGAGATGATGTAACAGACTCTAATATGATAGAGGGTAGTGAGGAAGTATCGTCCGCTGACTCAGATTCAGACGAGATAACAATAGGGTGTGAATCCGAAGACATCACTGAAACAACATATGTGAAATAAAAGTAAATAAACATCTACACAATATGAGTTATGATGAAATGATATATGTATGAAATCGCAATCAATACATGTGATATAATGAATATGCACTTATGCTACAATGATGAGATGCTATGATGGTGTAGCTATAGTCTAGGATATAATGAATAACCTAGTTCGCTATAACCTTTGCTCTGGTACCAATCTATCACACCCTCAAATTTCGTGACTTGCAGCGGAATAAGTCATTCAGGGGCACGACTGGTCATAGCACCAAAGTTGCAGTTATATTGAACGACCTAAAGTGTCGTTTAGAAAATACATCGTTTGATTATTTAAAAACATTCAGAGTTATAAAGCTAGGTCCCAAAAGGTGAAACAAGTTTTCAGAAAACAAGTTCATACAATTCAAACGATGGATAAGTGCATAAAATATAAAGTGAGACGCGTCGACTCCGCGACTCCATGATGTCCATATGCAAGCCAACATGCGATACCTTAATTACCTGAAAATACATTGCTAAAAATGGTCAACAAAAATGTTGGTGAGATCATAGGTTTATGTAAATGAAATATTGTACGGATACCACAAGTATAAAGTGTATGACAAAACCATGCCACATAAAAATGATACATTAGCTCTAAGCTCATGACCCCGAAGCTAGACTGAATGAAATGCCCCAACCGAGTGTTTGCCAATCACTCAACCGAGTTTTTACCAACCCGAACGGAGGAGTCACCCTCAATAGATCTATTCACTCACTCTCGCTTGCTAACAATTAACGGTTCATGATAATAAAAGGGGACTTTAATCTGGGCAATGATGTAACTTAAGCAATGTAATGAGTTTGTATACTTTGGTCCGCATATGAAAATGGTGCAATGTATTCTCCCCCGAGAGTTTAGAAATCAATAAACAATTTAAAACGGGGCTATTAAAACTCACCTGATATGATAAAGCAACAATGATCACAATGGATATGATGAAACAAGGCTCGGTCTCTAACCACGACCTATTATGAATGAGGTGATCCAATGTAAGCAATGATACAATGCAACTCATGCAAATACGTATGTTAACGATACCACTTGTTAGTTTTGAAAATAACTTTTATCGACGAAAAATACACTTTTGACGTCTCGTTAAGTTACAAACTACTTTTCGCGTAAACACGTTGAAATGGTACTCCACGATCCTTGTTTGGTGTTCTATTAGCAAATATAATGTTTTCGTCGCAATTTAATATTTTCCTTAACTTGTGAAAATATGTCCAAATTGACTTCGTGAAACTAGTCGCGAAATATTGCATGTTAATTGTTCGTTGATCAAACTCGACGTTTTAGAAAACCTTGTAACCATATATAAATGTCGTTTCCTTTAACTTCCGGTTTTACACGCCTCGATCAATTAGAAAATTGGCTAACAATGTTATGTTTCGCAAAAACACTGGTTTTAATATTTAAAACACTTTCTAATAGTGGCTGTCAAAATAGATTAGAGTTCGTCGGCTTTTAACGTGAATAACTCGGCCGTTACAAGCTCGTTTTCTATGTTCTCTACATCCACGGCTTCGTATAAGCATGAACTAACATAATCTCAATGGGTCGGGTCGTCTAGATCACATCTAACACCTTGTTTTGTCCTTTGAATCTCGGCGATCAGCAACTACTTTTTCAGAAAATTAGTTTTCGTCGTCTAACTTCGAACGATCATATCTCCTTCGTTATAAGTCGGTTTTTAGTGATTCTTGCGGCCACGGTTTCGTTTTTGAAAGAAATTCCTGAATATGAAGGCCAAAATATGCCAAAAATTACTGAGTTTTCCAGTTTACACGATTTTGGACAGTAGCTATTTTAGATTGTTAAAAGCTCACTTTCTATGGTTCTAAACTTGATCATACAACCTCAAATCAACTCCACAAGTTCGCAAATCCTACCATACACCTTCTTAGGGTGTCATGGAGTCCTAAACATCACCAACCTTGGTGGATTTCATGAGATCATTAGTGAAACTTATAGATCTAGTGATTTAAAGAGTTTATGTTCAAATGTGGTATGTAAAACATAAGTATCTTGCATGGATGACTAATAAAACTTGAAATACATGAATATATACATCAAATGAAAGTATAAAAATGATCAAAACATGTTATTGGAACTTACTTGATGATTGGATGAGTTTTGATCAGAAATGAGCAATAAACTTGAGGTTTGATCACAAAATCATAACTAGGAATGTAAATGGAGTATGTTTATGACTTGTTCTTGAAAAATCTATGGATTTTGGGTGTGGTTCTTGGTTTGGCCAAACATGGAGATGAAGATGGAGAGAGTTTTGATCTTTCTTGTTAGCTAAATATTATGGTGTATGTGTTTGTGTTAGTGGGTTATGAAATTAAATCCAAGTAATTCATTAATTGCATTTGGAAGCATTAGCCTAATTGGGGGGGTTAGGGGGGGCGGCACACATGGGCTAAATGGGAAGGATATGATGTAATCTTGCCAAGTGTCCCATTAGTGTAAGTATTTAGTTGATTTGTGTATACATTGAGTGTTATCGGGTACCGAGTTAACTAGAAATAACTCGTGACGAGGTGAAATGAGATACGACGAAGTTGTAAGAATTGTAAAATCATGTTCCTTGCAAGAATCGGGTGTTAGAATGATAATCGGATTGAAATTTCGTAAATCGACGGAGTTATAAGCGTCAAATGAAAAATGTAACGATTGGTTTAAAAACACCAGGTAAAGTAATAATATAATCTCTATATTACTATAATTAGCTTGAAAATGTATTAGGATCATTGTCGGGAGTATTGGGTTTACTGTTAGTAGAAATGACTGAGTGGTAACGTTAATTAAAAAATTAAGCATACGTTAATGAAAATCACACAAACACATGCATGAACTGATATGGAAATGATGTTACTGATGATATGCAGACTACTCTAGTCCGTATGATGTGTCTTTACTGATGATGCATGAATACGCAGCTAAACCTAACTGGTTACACGCATTTGAATACTCGTAAACCTAGTTTACGACATGATGAATGATGCCTATGAATAGTGATTTCCTTCCGGGAATGAATAGTGTCATGTGAATAGTAAAATTTTTGACGACTTCTCAAAGTCTCAAACTGGCTTCAAAAATGATGAATAGTGAAATGATGAATAGTGATTGGTGAATAGTGTTTGATGAATAGTAACTCATGAAGAGTAAATTGTCGGGGTTTGGAAAATGACCTGAAATTACGAGTTGTGACAGTCGACCACCCTAAAAGGAATTCAGTCCCTGAATTCAGCTGATGTTGTTCTCTAGAGTGGTCTTGGTGAAAAGATGTGGGTATTTGAGTCGCATCTGGTCTTCCCGTTCCCAAGTAAACTCAGGACCTCTGCAAGAATTCCAGCGAACTTTGACGATCGGAATTCGGCTTTGCTTCAACTGTTTGACCTCCCGGTCCATGATTTCTGCTGGTTCTTCCACAAAGTTAAGCTTATCATCGATCTGAATTTCTTCCAATGGGATTACGAGCGTTTCGTCTGAAAGACATTTCTTGAGGTTTGAGACATGGAACGTGTTATGTACATTGCTGAGCTCTGACGGAAGCTCCAGCCTGTATGCTACCGGACCAACCTTTTCCAGAATCTCGAATGGTCCTATGTATCTCGGGTTCAACTTACTGCGTTTCCCGAATCGTATCACGCCCTTCCAAGGCGAGACCTTCAACATGACTCTGTCTCCAACCTCAAATTCTAATGGTTTGCGTCGAACATCGACGTAACTTTTCTGTCGACTTCTAGCTGTTTGGAGTCTTTCTCTAATCTGAATTATCTTTTCTGTTGTTTCTCTAACCAACTCTGGACCTGTTAGCTGTACATAACCAACTTCGGCCCAACAAACTGGGGACCTGCACTTACGACCGTAGAGTGCCTCGAATGGTGCAGCTTTTATGCTCGTATGATAACTGTTATTGTAAGAGAACTCGATCAATGGCAAATGGTTAGCCCAACCATTTCCAAAGTCAATGACACATGCCCTGAGCATGTCTTCCAATGTCTGAATCGTTCTCTCGCTCTGACCATCGGTCTGAGGATGATAGGCGGTACTCATGTCTAACTTAGATCCAAATAAGTCTTGCAATGATTCCCAAAAATTTGAAGTAAAGCGACTATCTCTGTCGAAAATGATGGAAATTGGTGCACCGTTCCTTGAGACAATTTCCTTGACGTAAAGTCTGGCGAGCTGATCCATAGTGTAAGTCTCTTTGCTTGGAATGAAATGAGCTGACTTGGTGAGACGATCAACTATTACCCAAATAGCATCGAAACCTCCTGATGTTTTGGGAAGTTTAGTGACAAAGTCCATTGTAATGCGTTCCCACTTCCACTGGGGAATCTTTGGTTGCTGAAGCAATCCTGATGGCTTCTGGTACTCGGCTTTCACTTTAGCACAAGTAAGGCATTTACTGACATACGTAGCTATCTCTGCTTTCATATTGGGCCACCAATAAAGCTTCTTGAGATCCTGATACATTTTATCAGTACCTGGATGAATAGAGTACTTCGACTTATGTGATTCGTGCATGATCAACTCTCGTATTCCACCATAGAGAGGTATCCAGCTTCTATCCTTGAAGCATAATGTTCTATCTGATCTCCTTACTAAACCGTTTGCATTATCTTGCATTCCTTTGAGTGCTTCACTTGGTAGGTTTTCTTCCTTGAGTGCTTCTACCTGAGCCTCTAGGATTTTTGATGGTAGTGGTGAAATAATTGACATTCCCAATGATCTGACTCTCATAGGCTTGAGACTTTCTTTCCGACTGAGTGCATCTGCCACAACATTGGCTTTTCCTGGGTGATATCTGATTTCACAGTCGTAATCACTAAGTAGTTCCAACCAACGACGTTACCTCATGTTAAGTTCCTTCTGATCAAGAATGTACTATAAGCTTTTGTGGTTTGTAAATACTACACACTTTGTTCCATAAAGATAATGCCTCCAAATCTTGAGTGCGAAAACCACGACACCCAATTCTAAGTCGTGAGTAGTGTAGTTCTTCTCATGCTTCTTAAGCTGACGAGATGCATAAGCTATCACCTTCTCGTTTTGCATTAACACTGCCCCAAGTCCTTTGTGTGAAGCATCGCAATATACCACGAAGTTTTCAATCCCTTCTGGCAATGACAAAATTGGCGTGCTACAAAGTTTCTGTTTCAACAACTGAAAAGCGGTCTCTTGCTTTTCTCCCCAATCGTACTTCTGGTTCTTTTGTGTCAACTTGGTCAGTGGCTTAGCTATTTTGGAAAACCCTTCAATGAACCTTCTGTAATATCAGGCAAGTCCTAAGAATTGACAAATTTATGTGGGAGTTTTTGGCGTTGCCCAATCTTTAACTGCCTCAATCTTTGCTGGATCAACCTGTAGTCCTTGACTATCAATGACGTGACCAAGAAATTGTACTCTTCTGATCCAAAAATCTCACTTTGAAAATTTAGCATACAGTTTCTCTTTCTTGAGCAGCTCTAAGATTGTTCTAAGGTGTTCTCGGTGCTCTTCTTCACTCCTTGAGTAGATCAAGATATCGTCAATGAATACGATCACAAACTTATCTAGATGTGGCTTGCACACCCTGTTCATGAGATCCATGAACACAGCTGGTGCGTTGGTTAATCCGAACGGCATTACCTGAAATTCATAATGACCATAGCGTGTTCTGAATGCTGTCTTCGGGATATCTCCCTCCCTAACCTTAAGCTGATGGTAACCCGATCTCAGATCGATCTTGGAGTAATAACTGGAACCTTGCAACTGATCGAATAAATCGTCGATCCTGGGAAGTGGATAACGATTCTTCACCGTTAATTTGTTTAGTTCCCGATAATCAATGCACATTCTGAAAGATCCATCTTTCTTCTTTACAAACAAAACTGGTGCTCCCCAAGGCGATGAACTTGGCCTAATGAATCCTTTATCCAAGAGCTCTTGCAATTGGTTCGATAACTCTTGCATTTCTGAAGGTGCAAGTTGATAAGGTGCTCGCGCAACTGGTGCGGCTCCCGGTACTAATTCAATCTGAAATTCGACTTGGCGAGTAGTTGGCAGTCCTGGTAAGTCTTCTGGAAAAACTTCTAGAAAATCTTTAACTGTTGGCACATCTTCAAGTCGCTTCTCTTCTTACTTCTTTTCTGTAATATGAGCCAAGAATGCGTAACAACCCTTCTTTATGTATTTCTCTGTTTTAATGCACGAGATGATGCTGAGTCTAGTCCCACTGCGTTCTCCGCGAATGACCAATGTTTCGCCATCATAGGGAAGATGAACAACTTTTTCATCACAGATGATTTTGGCATGATGTTGAGATAACCAATCCATACCAATAACAATTTCGAAACTTCCAAGTTCTGCTGGCATGAGGTCTATATTGAATGGGTGATTGAGAAAATTAAGAGTGCAACCACGAATGATCGTGTCGGTGCCAACTAAACTACCGTTAGCTAGTTCAATGTGATATGGAGTGTCTAATGCGGTTGGTTCAATGTTGAGTAATGGTGCAAATGCAGTAGAAACAAAACTTCAATCGGGTCCTCCCTGACCAAGAAATTGTACTCTTCAAATAGTATGGATGCATAACGATTATTAATGAGGAACGTACCCGTAACGACACTCGGGTCCTCCCTGACATCTTCTCCTCCAAGGACATAGGCTCTTCCCCTAGCTGTTCCACCTTGGTTATTGTTTCCCTGATTCTTTCCTTTCGGACATTCCTTCTTGAAGTGTCCAACTTCTCCACATCCAAAGCATGTTACTGGGGGCTTCTGATTATCAACCACAATCGGAGCTTTGCAATCCCTGGTCGAATGACCAACCTTCTTACAGTTTCCACATGGATTCGGACAATTTCCAGGATTATGATGGGTTTGGCATTTGTTGCACTTGGGTAAAGTACCACTGTAACCTCTTTTCTCAGTTTGACCTGCGACATAAGCCTTTGCAGTTTCCTGTCTCTTGGGTGGTGGTTGAGTAACATTGTTGCTCTGGTTGTTGTCCCAATTTCTTTTATTGTTTTTGTTATTGGAATTGTTTCGGTTACTGTTATAGTTGTTGTTTCGGTAGTTGTTTTTGTAGTTACGGTTTACGGTTACTGTCGGTGTTGTTGTTGTCTGAAGCAGTTCCTTTCTTCACTATCTGAGCCATGAGTTTCTGAGACATTCTGATTGCTTCATCCAATGTTTGTGGGTCAAAAGAAATCACATCACCACGGATGTTGTGAGGTAATCCTCCAATAAAATTCTCCAATAGCTTCTCAGTATTCGGAACCATTGTCGGACATAATGCTGCCAATTCCTGAAATCTCCTGATATATGCCTCAATATCATTACCGGCTGTCACTAGTTCATAAAACTCTGTTTCCATCTTTTTCACTTCTGCTCGTGGGCAAAACTTCTTTGTCAGCAACTTCTTAAATTCGTCCCATGTAAGCTTGTGAGCATTCTCCATTCCCATGGGCTTTGCATACGAATTCCACCATGACATAGCTTCCCCAACGAGTGTACTAGTAGTAAACTTGACCTTGCTATCTTCCGGACAGTTGCATAGAAGGAATACTGATTCTGTCTTTTCAAACCATCGGATCATGGCAGTGGCTCCTTCAGTGCCTTTGAATTTTTCTGGATCGCCACTCTTGAAATCTTTGTACGTACATTTACGGCCATTAGTTCCATTAGTATCTGTTCCTGCGGCTTCCGCGGTTTCTGCCCGCGAAGCGGCTTCAACAGTAGCTGCAGCTACAGCAGCTCTTTCAGTTACCAATGCTGCCTCAATACTGTCGGCAACAAGTCTCTTAATCTGGGCGGGTGTCATAGCAGGAGTAGCTCTTTTGGGTGGCATAATTCTTCAGAATCACAAAAGAATACAACAATGAGGACTCACAATGGAAACGATCATCATACACAATATACACAACCACAACATGTATATACATCCACAATACGTATAAATACAACCACAACATGTATAAATACAATGAAACCACACCGAAACATCATAAGTATAATCACATCGCACATGAATATAATACATGAAAATTTTGGTTACGCTGACCGATATCATGAAATAGCACAACAAAAATCCTGCATAGTAGAGTCACACTTGATATATTTGTTTGTACTACAAGCAAAAGACAACAGGTACTAACTACGTCCCACACCCCAGGAGTGGATAATAATGTACAAGCTATATGATAAAAGTCTAACACTAGGCACCTCCTCCGGGTGCTCCATCTAGCCTGCGGAAAATCCTTTGAAGATCCCTAGACATCGCAACAACAATCTCCTCTAGGTGCTGAACTCGAAGCTGAAGATCAGTCTCCCTAGTCTCTGATGCAGACAACCTAGTCTGAACTGAAGATAACTTACCGACCCGGCCGTGATACTCATCCTGGAACCTCTGTACTCTGTCAACTAACCCCGGCACCTCCAGCCTGAGCTGTGTGATATGCTCTGAACTCTCCAACTGACGAGCCTCTAAACCCTGGTGTGACACATCAATGGCAACCCTGCCCTGGATCAATCCCTCGACCTCCTCCTCAATAGCCTCAATACGGCTCACTGGAGTCTCGTCTAGATGAGATAATGCCCTCTCAATCTCTGCCTGAAGCTGATCTAGTCGTGAGTCAAATGTATCAGCAGTAGTCAATCTGTCAACAGCAGCCCTCGAGCTCTCACCAACCTCGAATCTGCTGGGTGGTGCTGTCTCTGTGGCATCTGAAGTATCTGGGGATGAGATCTCTGATGTGAGTTGGTGCTGATGGCATCTGTGGTGCTGATAGGGATGGCAATGGTGGAGACAATGATGATAAGGATGGTAAAGGTGATAATGGTGGTGTACTGAATGTCACACTCCTCCTCGCTGTCAAGCGGCGACGGAGTGGATGAGATGAAGTAAGTGATGATGGTGGTGGTAGGGATGACTCGCACTGCATCCGTACCCCTATAGCTGGTGATCTGACAGTGAGACGATGAACTCGCTTAGCAGCAGTGCGCTTCATACACGGCCCACCTGGGTATGTATGGTAAACTCGACCATAGGGTATCTGCTGCCCCGGCTGAATGACCGGAACAACTCTGGGACCACGACAGATCACAGGTGAAACTGGTGGGGTAGGCACGACTTCCCCCTCCTCAAATGGTTCTGTCTCGGCCTCTGACTTAACTGGTGAAGACTGTGGAGTAGGCTCCACTGATGACAAAATGATAGTGGGTATCGAAGATGATGTAACAGACTCTAATATGATAGAGGGTAGTGAGGAAGTATCGTCCGCTGACTCAGAGTCAGACGAGATAACAATAGGGTGTGAATCCGAAGACATCACTGAAACAACATATGTGAAATAAAAGTAAATAAACATCTACACAATGTGAGTTATGATGAAATGATATATGTATGAAATCGCAATCACTACATGTGATATAATGAATATGCACTTATGCTACAATGATGAGATGCTATGATGGTGCAGCTATAGTCTAGGATATAATGAATAACCTAGTTCGCTATAACCTTTGCTCTGGTACCAATCTGTCACACCCCCAAATTTCGTGACTTGCAGCGGAATAAGTCATTCAGGGGCACGACTGGTCATAGCACCAAAGTTGCAGTTATATTGAACGACCTAAAGTGTCATTTAGAAAATACATCGTTTGATTATTTAAAAACATTCAGAGTTATAAAGCTAGGTCCCAAAAGGTGAAACAAGTTTTCAGAAAACAAGTTCATACAATCCAAACGATGGATAAGTTCATAAAATATAAAGTGAGACGCGTCGACTCCGCGACTCCATGATGTCCATATGCAAGCCAACATGCGATACCTTAATTACCTGAAAATACATTGCTAAAAATGGTCAACAAAAATGTTGGTGAGATCATAGGTTTATGTAAATGAAATATTGTACGGATACCACAAGTAAAAAGTGTATGACAAAACCATGCCAAATAAAAATGATACATTAGCTCTAAGCTCATGACCCCGAAGCTAGACTGAATGAAATGTCTAACCGAGTGTTTGCCAATCACTCAAATATGACAGAAATGAAATGATTTTGTTTGACCTGTTTGTGCTACCAACCCGAACGGAGGAGTCACCCTCAATAGATCTATTCACTCACTCTCGCTTGCTAACAATTAACGGTTCATGATAATAAAAGGGGACTTTAATCTGGGTAATGATGTAACTTAAGCAATGTAATGAGTTTGTATACTTTGGTCCGCATATGAAAATGGTGCAATGTATTCTCCCCCGAGAGTTTAGAAATCAATAAACAATTTAAAACAGGGCTATGAAAACTCACCTGATATGATAAAGCAACAATGATCACAATGGATATGATGAAACAAGGCTCGGTCTCTAACCACGACCTATTATGAATAATGTGATCCAATGTAAGCAATGATACAATGCAACTCATGCAAATACGTATGTTAACGATACCACTTGTTAGTTTTGAAAATAACTTTTATCGACGAAAAATACACTTTTGACGTCTCGTTAAGTTACAAACTACTTTTCGCGTAAACACGTTGAAACGGTACTCCACGATCCTTGTTTGGTGTTCTATTAGCAAATACAATGTTTTCGTCGCAATTTAATATTTTCCTTAACTTGTGAAAATATGTCCAAATTGACTTCGTGAAACTAGTCGCGAAATATTGCACGTTAAGTGCTCGTTGATCAAACTCGACGTTTTAGAAAACCTTGTAACCATGTATAAATTTCGTTTCCTTTAACTTTCGGTTGTACACGCCTCAATCAATTAGAAAATCGGCTAACAACGTTATGTTTCGCAAAAACACTGGTTTTAATATATGAAACACTTTCTAATAGTGGCTGTCAAAATAAATTAGAGTTCGTCGGCTGTTAACGTGAATAACTTGGCCGTTACAAGCTCGTTTTCTATGTTCTCTACATCCACGGCTTCGTATAAGCATGAACTAACATAATCTCAATGGGTCGGGTCGTCTAGATCACATCTAACGCCTCGTTTTGTCCTTTGAATCTCGGCGATCAGCAACTACTTTTTCAGAAAATTAGTTTTCGTCGTCTAACTTCGAACGATCATATCTCCTTCGTTATAAGTCGGTTTTTAGTGATTCTTGCGGCCACGGTTTTGTTTTTGAAAGAAATTTTTGAATATGATGGCCAAAATATGCCAAAAATTAATGAGTTTTCCAGTTTACACGATTTTGGACTGTAGCTATTTTAGATTGTTAAAAACTCACTTTCTATGGTTCTAAACTTGATCATACAACCTCAAATCAACTCCACAAGTTCGCAAATCCTACCATACACCTTCTTAGGGTGTCATGGAGTCCTAAACATCACCAACCTTGGTGGATTTCATGAGATCATTAGTGAAACTTATAGATCTAGTGATTTAAAGAGTTTATGTTCAAATGTGGTATGTAAAACATAAGTATCTTGCATGGATGACTAATAAAACTTGAAATACATGAATATATACATCAAATGAAAGTATAAAAATGATCAAAACATGTTATTGGAACTTACTTGATGATTGGATGAGTTTTGATAAGAAATGAGCAATAAACTTGAGGTTTGATCACAAAATCATAACCAGGAATGTAAATGGAGTATGTTTATGACTTGTTCTTGAAAAATCTATGGATTTTGGGTGTGGTTCTTGGTTTGGCCGAACATGGAGATGAAGATGGAGAGAGTTTTGATCTTTCTTGTTAGCTAAATATTATGGTGTATGTATTTGTGTTAGTGGGTTATGAAATTAAATCCAAGCAATTCATTAATTGCATTTGGAAGCATTAGCCTAATTGGGGGGTTAGGGGGGGGGGGGCGGCACACATGGGCTAAATGGGAAGGATATGATGTAATCTTGCCAAGTGTCCCATTAGTGTAAGTATTTAGTTGATTTGTGTATACATTGAGTGTTATCGGGTACCGAGTTAACTAGAAATAACTCGTGACGAGGTGAAATGAGATACGACGAAGTTGTAAAAATTGTAAAATCATGTTCCTTGCAAGAATCGGGTGTTAGAATGATAATTGGATTGAAATTTCGTAAATCGGCGGAGTTATAAGCGTCAAATGAAAAATGTAACGATTGGTTTAAAAACACCGGGTAAAGTAATAATATAATCTCTATATTACTATAATTAGCTTGAAAATGTATTAGGATCATTGTCGGGAGTATTGGGTTTACTGTTAGTAGAAATGACTGAGTGGTAACGTTAATTAAACAATTAAGCATACGTTAATGAAAATCACACAAACACATGCATGAACTGATATGGAAATGATGTTACTGATGATATGCCGACTACTCTAGTCCGTATGATGTGTCTTTACTGATGATGCATGAATACGCAGCTAAACCTAACTGGTTACGCGCATTTGAATACTCGTAAACCTAGTTTACGACATGATGAATGATGCCCATGAATAGTGATTTCCTTCCGGGAATGAATAGTGTCATGTGAATAGTAAAATTTTTGACGACTTCTCAAAGTCTCAAACTGGCTTCAAAAATGATGAATAGTGAAATGATGAATAGTGATCGGTGAATAGTGTTTGATGAATAGTACTTATGAATAGTAAATTGTCGGGGTTTGGAAAATGACCTGAAATTACGAGTTGTGACATATATGCTCAAAATGACCCGTAACACCGTTAAACATAAAATCAACACTTTAGACTTATATTTAAACACATGTAATTACCATTTAACTAAAAATATACCATATATATTGTTTCCCAAAATTCTTGACCTGTTTGACCCAAAATGGGTTAAAATGGACCTTGTCCCAAACACCCCTTCTTCTGCATATTCTTTTTGTGCACTTTTGACCCATTTTCCGAAAAATAACTTCTATAACATAACATAACACCAATACTTTCAGAAATCATTAGGACGTTATAAACATCAAATATATACATAAACTTGGTCACAATGACCCGCGGAAACATGCTTTACAAAGTGACGGGTATTATGACAAAATACCCGTTTTGACCTGTTTGAATACACAACTTAACCATAACACCATTGACCATAAAACAAACGCCTAAACCTAAACCAAAACACACATTTGGCATTAACTACCATGAAAACCTTGATCCATGACCATTGACCCGTTTATATCCCAAAATGGGTACAAACATGCATTAATCCAAACACCCCTTTAACCCTGACCATAAACACTGTAATCGAAACTATGACATACCATTAAACATACTTGACCTTAACATATTAAAACATAATCTTGATACTTGACAACGACTTTATGACCGTTAAACAACTCACGGGGGCATCAAAACTAATTTAAGCTCGGTATCTACCTAAGCTCTTACTTTCTTACCATGCTTCTAATCTTCCACATTAGCTATCCTTAAGCCTTATGTCGCACTCCCAGAAATCGGGTTCAGCAGAAGCATACACGTCGCTAGGGTGCAACTCAATTGGTATCACAACACGAGTATAAAGAATGGTTTTACCTCAACCATTTAAAGTAGATTTCATAATCAAAAGTGATTTGTTTACAACATTTCAAAAGTGGTACAGAAATATAAGCCCATAAAATATTTCAAATGGTCCCGAATATATCAGAGTCTTCTATGACCATGCCATGCCCTGCCAAAAGCCTCTAGTAGTGTGCAATTGCTTAATACCTGAAAATACATGCTAAAGTGTCAACACGAGTTGGTGAGTTCATAGAGTTTAGTGCAAAATGCAATGTATATGAATAATGATTTCCTAACAAAGGCATTGTAAATCCACCCAGTCCCAAGTCCCGCCCATACAAGACTTGCAACATGTGTGTTTACAACCTACTGCCAAATAAGTTTTGGTTGATGTAAACAAAAGTAATATATGGACCAAGATTCAAAGATAAGTGTGACAATGTCGCTATATAAAGATAAGTGTTGAAATGTCGCCATCTAATCAATGCTGACAATGTCGCCATATAAACAATTCTGTCAATGTCACCATATAAACAATTCTGACATTGTCGCCATGACAATGTCGCCATATAAATAAATCTGACAATGTCGCCATATAATCGATTCTGACAATGTCGCGATATAAACAATTAATAATGTTTAAAAGACAAGTCACATTACAAGTAAAACAAGCATGGTGTTTAATTGTAAAACGAACAGTGAGTTTAAATGTAAAACGAGCATAAAGTTTAAATATAAACGAGCATGTATTCTCCCCCAAAACAGTTACAAAACAAGTAAAAGTAAGGGCCATGAACTCACCGAAAACAAAGTGCACAATCAAGTGAGATAATGAAGGAATAACCACGAGAATCCTACAAGAAACATATATATATATATATATATATATATATATATATATATATATATATATATATATATATATATATATATATATATATATATATATATATATATATATATATATATATATACGCGTGTCTTAGCTTCTAAAAATAATGATACATTTATCTCTATATGTCATGTACGTTGTAACCTCAATTATGCTTGGTACATAATGTTTAAATAATTTCCAAGGTTGAATTTGGCTTTTAAAATGATTTACAAGTATGAAATATATATTTCTTACCCAATTTCAAGTTTTAATCATATTTTGTCCTTAAGTCCAAAATAAGTCTAAGGGTCCAAATTAAGTCTAAGGGTCCAACTTTTAGTCAAAAGGTTCAAATTATGTCTAAGGGTCCAAAATATCTTTGGTGGTTCAAAATAAAAACTCAAGGTTCAAATATACAAGTTATTAATCTTTTCGTATCTTTTAATCCAAATCTGATGGAATTTTTATAACTTGTCCAATTTCAAAAATTCATAACATGCAAACCGTAAGTCAAAAAATTATGTTCTTTATATTCCTAGTTTCCTCTAAGTCCCTACTTTACTGTAAAAATAAGTTTACTCAAAAGTATCAAAGTATAACCACTTTTTATAATTTTTGTTTACAAGTCAGTCCTAATGGTGATATTGACTGAGTTTTATGTCTTGCCAAAAAGGCCATATCTTGAAATCTACAGATCCTATGAAGGTGAAATCAATTGGAGATGATAGCCCTATTTCTCTAGAACAGGCTACATATTTGATATTTAAAAAGTTATGCTATAAAACTTGAGGTTTTCCCCAAATGGGAACAGTACACCAGATCTGACTGTTTTTACCAAAAAAATCATATCTTAATCATCGGGTATCGTCACGGGAATAACCACCCGGGAAAATGACCACAAAACATAGATCTACAACTACATGTTTTTCTCTTTGGTCCAAAATCTACTGATCAGTACAGTTAATTCCATTTTTACCCCTGATCAGAATACTGTTTTGCATGTTAAGTCCTTTTAGGGTTTTCTAGCAATTTGGAGTATGTACCAAGTATAATATCAAGCATGTATAACTCATATAGCATATAAAATACATAAAATGACATGGATATCAGTAGTGAAATGAAATGATGAGTGTTGGTTCCTTACAAAGATTTTATGGAGGAGAAACAAAAGATCAAGAACAAGAACAACTAGCCTAATAATCACCAACTAGAACCCTAATGCTCCAATCCTTTTACCCAACTTTAATAACCCTTAATAACCTTGCAAGCACACTTCTTAAAACTCTTGAAATCATTAAAGAACTCAGCCCTTGAACCCAAGAAAAATTGATGTTGATGATGATGATGTTTGATGGTGATTAAGATGAAATGAACCAAGTACAAGCTAAAGGGACTTATGAT
Organism: Artemisia tridentata subsp. tridentata; assembly: GCA_021014915.2. Lineage (NCBI taxonomy): Eukaryota > Viridiplantae > Streptophyta > Magnoliopsida > Asterales > Asteraceae > Artemisia > Artemisia tridentata. Next base: position 300,443,789 of record CP139505.1, on the reverse strand, counting down.
CTTCAATCCATGATCAAGATATAAGTGAAAACCTTGATGAAATTTGTGTTTTGGGCTGTTTTGAGTCATTCATATGAAGGAGAAAACAAGAAATGGTGAGATTTGCATTTATCAAATGAGGTGATATGGGTATAAGTGTTGTAGTGGGGAACACATATGCATGGAAGAGCCATGTGTATGATAAGATGACACCACAAGCCACATGTGGCATTACAAACAAGAGGGTAGGGCACTTAGTGCAGATTTTTGTTATTAAATTGGTTATTGTGTGTATTTTGCTCCCGGTAATTAAAAGTAAGGTTTTTAAGATGCGAAACGTAAAACTGGGTAGTGTAAAATTATAAAACTTCCAAAAATATTAAAACTTATTATTATAACTTATTTTTATAGTTTAGATGAGTGGTGAATTCATTGGAGGGTTTATACGTTGTTAAAACCTTAAAAACGTAGATTTAAATCGCGAGTTGTTACCAAAATTTGACGAAATCGTGAAACGAAACAGAAAATGTGAAATATAGAAATTTTTGAATAATAGGAGATTATAATGGAATATTAAACCACTAATAACATGAAAACAGATAAAAATTTCAAGCACGGTTCATGAATAGATAAAAATGCAAATGATCGCTAAACCGGGTACTATTTATGCATAGCTTGTAAGAATAAATGCCACAAGGATGATATTTTTATAAAAATATCACATTTTACTTAAAATGACCTAAATTGATGATGATGTTACTGATGATACATGAATACGCAGCTAAACCATACTGGTTACGCGCATTTGAATACCCGTAAACCTAGTTTACGTAATGATGAATGATAACCATGAATAGTGATTTCCCTTAAGTAATGAACAGGGTTTCGTGAATTGTGAAATTTTTGAAAACATCTCAAAGTCTCAAACTGACTTCAGAAACGATGAATAGCAAAATGATAAATAGTGATCGATGAATAGTAAATTGTCGAAGTTTGGAAAATGACCTGAAATTACGGGTTGTCACACCTTAATCCATGCATACCGGCTTAGCATAAGCACCTACAAAACATTGACATCTTAAAACCGTATGCACGAGGCTTAGTAAGTAAAACAATCATAACATAATATTATAATCATTCACACATTACGCATCATAATCCAACAATCCTTTACAACATTGAACATTAACACATACCTTAAATCACTTATGCACCAACATGCCTTATAGGTCAAAGCATCAACATAACATAATAACAATTTACAGCTTAACAACATTAGTCCTTTAAGTTTATCTTTCATATAATTGTGACACATCATATTTTCTATAACCCTTTATATAACATTTAATATTTATAGTTTGATTATCGGGTTGACTAACCAATCCCGTAAGTCCTTAAAACTTATAAAAGTCATAGTCAACTATTCCAGTGGCAATCTTGTAATAAAATGCTTAGGCCCGGTTTCAGGGTTTTATAATTCTACCCCCTTATTTAGATTTCGTCCCCAAAATCTCTCGTCTAAGCCAACCTTGACTTGGTCATATCTTACTCCCATTCTTAGCACTAAGCACACTTTCATTCAAACATTCTGTTGCAATGATCTAAGTGATCTTGCAACACTAAACAACACATTCAAAATCCTTAATCCATTCTACTTCTTGTTAAATTATCTAAGAGCATACGACTCTTACTAAGGTTATCGTGTCAATTGAGACACATTCACTATAACCAACATAACATTTGACCAACTCCATTACTATTACATTGCATTCTTACTTGCTTTATTTTAACTCTTTAATCAAGGACTAAGTGTCGCTGTAGTAAATTTGCACTGTTTTGACTTTACATAAGTCAAATAGCGACTAATACGACTTAACATTCCCATCCTTACCGTAATCATCATATTACTCTCAAAACATTGTGCTATTACACCTTACCTTTTATATTACATTTAAAGGATTTTCGCCAAGTATTATGGGTCACTTTGGAAATCTTAAGTTACTTTGACTTAAATAAATCAACATTGACCAACACATTCACATTTTTCTATGGTCATTACGTTATTCCATTAACTTTTTCACTATAATGCCTCATTTCCTCTACTTCTTTCTACCATTTTCTCATCAAAGACTATAAGTCTGATAGGGAATTTCAACACTTTGACTTCAGAAAGTCAACCTTTAACTTATGCCATCACATTTACTCATAAAGGGTGCCAATAATAATTAGCATCTATTACTATCATTACTCACATTTTGTACCACGGCTCAAGGAATATTATAACATCATTACAAATTCTTAATCTTTTCAAGTTATAGAATAAACACTTAAATCGTAGGGCTTACATAACGTCCCAATATAAGTCATGATTAAATTCCTATCCTATCTATCTTAGTTCTTATGACTTATAATTAATACTAGATCCCCATTTCTACTCTTTACCTTACTCAAGTCATGTCGGGAATACATAAGCCCACTCATTTATGCTTCTTCATTTACATGGAAAGGCCTCCCAATCGATGTAAATCAAGAAACATAAACTCATGGTTTGGCGATTCACAATTTTTTTAATTAAATGTAAAGGCGTCCCAATCCATTTAACTAATGAAATCATAAGTCGTCCAACTTATACACTTTCGACATAACACTCGTACCTACTTCACGCTTTAAATTTTCTTTCTTTTTCTCCATTTCGCTTTCATTGTTTGTAATTTAAACATTTCACTTTTAGCTTTTCTCTTTTCTTGCTTGGATTCATCTTACTTTAACATTTCAAGCTAGGTCATCCCAAAGGATACCATCATTAACATCATTAACATGGTCATCCCAAAGGATACCATCTTTAACTTCATTTTCATGGTCATATCCAAAAATGCCATTATTTACAACATTAGCTTGGTCATCCCAAGGGATACCACCATTAACATCATTAGCTTGGTCATCCCGAAGGATACCACCATTAACATCATTAGTTTGGCCATTTCGAAGGATACCACCATTAACATTATTAGCTTGGCCATCCAGATGCCACCATTTACTATCATTAACTCGATCATGCCGAAGGATGCCATTATTAGTCATCATTAACTCATTGGTTATATGATAACTATCTTTAACGTTTCACATTTTAACATTGGATCCAAGCCATGATATTTTAACGCACACATTATCTCATTCATGTTATTTAGCTAAAGCAAGCGTCATATGATATATGAAACTTGCTTATCGCAGTTACACATTTACTATGTGTTGATACTTCTCATTACAACTCACATTCTTTATTATGCGTTAACCATTTCGACATCTTTACTATTACCTCTTTTAGGTTACTAGATTCTTTTCTACATTTAACCTTACATAGGTTAGTTCGATAACACCTTAATAAACTTACATTCATCCTTTATCTTCACTTTTTACATTAATACGATCTCTTCGTGTTTAATTTAGACAACATATCTTTACATTCTTTACTCATCCCTTTTTAGTTATTAGCACATTAGCTATACCATTTTCATCTCATAATTTCTTAATCTTATTCCATAATTCTCATATTAATAGACACTTAAAAATTAGTGTGTCAATTCTCATCTTACCTTTACACGTTATACTTTAGCACACTTATCATTACTACGTTTCATAATTTAAAGGTCAAATACTTTGATTCATCATTAGCCCATCTCTAATACCACTTACCATTCCTAGTCACATTCCATTATCATCATTCTAACACACATTCATCAAAATCATAATACGATCACCGGTACTAACCGAGGTGCACGGCAATCTAATCACTTAAATACCTCAAGTCCTCCACGGATTTATATCACATAGACATTAACACTATAGAACACATTCATCATTATCAACTTAGGTTCATATAACCTATCACATAATTCGCTTCGAAACTTAAACATTTACTTTCTCGCATTACCTTCTCTTACATTTAACGCATATAATAGTGGTTTAAGTCTAGAAAACCTAAAGTGGAAACCTAATTCACTTAAACCGAAGCTTTGATACCAAGTTGTAACACCCCGTGAATGACACGAGTTAAAATACTAAAAACTTGAAACTTTTGCGTGGAAACGACATGTCCCGAAACTGACCCACTGTTACTCTTTTGCAAACTGATAAAAATCTATAAACATCTAGATGTTGAGACTATTTTTAAATGAAACTATACTCAATTACCTTCGAAACGATGGGTGACACGACCCATGACAACTTACGGTTGATTTTATACAAAATAAACAAAATGAACAAAACTGTATAAACCTTATTAGGCACTTGGACCCCTCTTGGGCACTTATACCCTTCCTTGGCACTTATACCCTTTTTGGGGCACTTATACCCTTCTTGGGCATTTATATGCTCATAGTGACCCGTAACACCGTTAAACATAAAATCAACACTTTGGACTTATATTTAATCACATGTAATTACCATTTAACTAAAAATATAACATATACATTGTTTCCCAAAATTCTTGACCCGTTTGACCCAAAATGGGTTAAAATGGACCTTGTCCCAAACACCCTTTTTTCTGCATATTCTTTTTGTGCACTTTTGAAACATTTTCCGGAAAATGACTTCTATAGCATGACATAACACCAATACTTCCAGAAATCATTAGGACGTTATAAACATCAAATATATGCATAAACTTGGTCACAATGACCCACGGAAACGTGCTTTACAAAGTGACGGGTATTATGCCAAAATACCCGTTTTGACCCGTTTGCATACACAACTTAACCATAACACCATTAACCATAAAACAAACGCTTAAGCCAAAATCAAAACAAACATTTGACATTAACGACCATGACAAGCTTGATCCACGACCATTGACCCGTTTAAATCTCAAAATGGGTACAAACATACATTAATCCAAACACCCCTTTAAACCTGACCATAAACACTTTATTCGAAATTATGACATACCATTAAACATACTTGACCTTATTATATTAAAACATAATCTTGATACTTGACAATGACCTTATGACCGTTAAACAACTCATGGGGGCATCAACATTGATTTGAGCTCGGTATCTACCTAAGCTCTTACTTTCTTACCATGCTTCTAATCTTCCACATTAGCTATCCTTAAGCCTTAATCCAAGCTTACCGGCTTAGCATAAGTACCTACAAAACATTGACATCTTAAAACTGTAAGCACGAGGCTTAGTAAGTAAAACGATCATAACATAATATTATAATCATTCACACATTACGCATCATAATCCATCAATCCTTTACAACTTTAAACATTAACACATACCTTAAATCATTTATGCACCAACATGCCTTATAGTTCAAAGCATCAATATATCTTAAACGTATTTCACCTTTATCCAAACTCTTCATGACTAGTTATGCCAAACTAGTCTCTAACACACTTTTACATAAGCACATACATTCATAACCTTGACACATAATACATAACACATAATATGATGAAATCAATATAACTTCATCTTATAACCGATTTACTTACCTTGATCCCAAGCTAATGAAATCAAGAACATCATCATCTACATCATCAATCTCCACTCTTACAATCTAAGCTAAATCACTATAAGCATAAACACGTAATCAATTAAATATATATTATGGTTATCACAACCATAGCTCCTCTTTAATCACCTCTAATTATCACATAATCATATAATGATTATACGATAATTAGTCCCATAAAATTACTAACTTAATTCAATTAAACTTATCCCATAATCATTATAACTTCTCTAATTAGCTTATTGTTGATAGAAATAATGCCTAAAAACATTATTAATACTTATTCATATCTCTATGTTTTAATGATCACAAAATATAAACTCATTAAACATAAACTTATCAAATAAACAAGTATTTAGTTGTAAATATTCACTTCTACAACTTAATCACTTAAGGTATGAATAAACAAGTGCTTAATGCATTATATGATCAAAGGAAACTTTTTCTTAATCACTAAATTTTTTATAAAATGTCAAAAAAAATTTATATATTTTTGAAAAACATTTTTGGTATTAAATAAATATGTTTAATTCATTATAAAAATATGAATTCAAATTTTCAACCAAAAATGGCAAAAATGTCCCAGAAAAACCTTCCCCACAAAAAGACAAATCTAGGCAACATTCAGCAAGGGCGGCCCCCTTAATTATATAAGGCGGTCCCCTTAAAATTAAGGGGACCAGCCCGCTCCAGTAGGCTCCCAGATTTGCCTATAAATACTTGTCTTTCTCTAGACTTTTTCCTCACCTCTTTGCACCCAAAAACCTTCTGTTATAAATTCTCTCTAAACCTTGTAAATTCTTTCTAAACTCCTTTGATCATATCTTCTTAAACATTGGTTTCTAAGTGATCCAAGCTTCCTCAATTCAAGTGCAACAGATGAATACTCCTTCAACAACTAGAGAAGAAGTATTGCAACTTAGTTACCTAATTTGTTTGTGTCATCATTCGTTTGTATATAAGTTGTGTACATTTGTTAGATAGTTGTGTGAATAATTATTTGGGATAGGTTAGTGTGTAAGTAGAGAAGTTGTGTTGTTAAGGTGTGTAAGTAGTGAAGGTGTGAAGAAGTAGAAGTGTACATAGGTTGTGCTAAGTTGTGAAGTCATAGTGAAGAAGTCGTGAAGAAGTCATGAAGAAGAAGGTGTGATTAAGTCGTGTATAAGTTGTGAGATTGGTTCTAGCTACGATTAGAACCCGACATCTAGCTTTGTGTCGTTAAGCCGGTGTAAGCTAAAGTTGTGTAAGGTTTTCTCCGCCATAAGGGAGCTTGTTGACATAGTGTTGTGAACTCTCGAGTTAGGTGCTCGAGGAGTGGAGTAGGGCAAGGAAGGTGTCCTTGTAGCCGAACCACTATAAATCTCTTGTCTCTCGGTTAGATCTTTCCATCTCTATCATTCATTTCATATTTATTACCTTACTTGCATTGCTTACTTATATTTACTTATATTTGTTCATATTGTTCAAGAGTTGAGTTCACATAAATTTGAATCTAAGTTTTTAAAAGTAAACAAAGTTTTCATAATAAAAATTAAAAAGACGTAAAACTATTCAACCCCCCCTTCTAGTTTTCTACAATTGGTATCAAGAGCCACGTCAAACAAGATTTTTAAAATAAACTGTATTCTAAAACTTGAAACGATCTATGAAATCTGAAAAATATTTAGAAGGGCAATCTATGCAAATACCACCACTATTTGAAAGTGATGGTTTTCTTTATTGGAAAAATAGATTCGAAACTTATGTGAAATCAAAAGATCTTGATCTTTGGCATATTATTACTTATGGTGATTTTCCTCCCATTCAAAATAATCCTTTACCTAAAATAGATGAAATTGTACCTTTTGAAAAACAAAATAATGATTTGAAAAAGAAACTAGCAAAAAATAATGAGGCTAAAATGGTAATTTATAATGCGTTACCACGCAAAGAATATGAACGAATTTTTATGTGTCAAACCGCAAAAGAAATTTGGGATTCTTTACTAATCACTCACCAAGGTAATAGTCAAGTCAAAGATAACAAAATAGATCTTCTTGTTCAACAATATGAACAATCTACAATTCCTGAAGAGGAATCCATTGATAATGCTTTTGCTAAATTTAACACTATCATCACAAGTTTAAAAGCACTTGATGAGACTTTTTCTAGCAAAAATTGTGTAAGGAAATTTCTTAGGGCATTGCATCCAAAATGGCGCGCGAAGGTTACGGCTATTGAAGAATCAAAGAACTTGATGACGTTACCGCTTGATGAACTTATCGGCAACTTGAAGGTTCATGAAGAAATTATAAAGAGGGACTCGGAAACGGTCAAGAGCAAGAAAGATCAAATCAAGTCTCTCGCGCTAAAAGCCAAAAATGAACTTAGTGATGACGATGATTCAAGTGACGATAGTGAAGACGAAGAATATGCAATGGCCGTAAGAGAATTCAAGAAATTCTTCAAGAGACGAGGAAGATTCACGAGACAACCGCGAGATGAAAGAAGATCGCTTCAAAGAAATAGGAATGATAACTACGGGAAAAAAAGTGCTTTAGATGTGGAAGCCAAAACCATCTCATTGGCGAATGTCAAAAGCCACCGGCTTATGACTACCAAAGCGCCTTTGTTAGCGGAGCATGGAGTGATAGCGATAAGGACGAAGCGGACAAAGCAAACAACGAAAAATGTCTTGTAGCTCAAGCCACTGATGAAATATGTCTAGGAATAAATTTGGAGCCCGACGAATGGATCAAGGATAGTGGATGCTCGAAGCACATGACGGGAAACCGCAAGCTATTCTCCTCCTACAAAGCATACAACGGAGGTAATGTTATTTTCAGTAGTGATTTTCGTGGAAAAATCATCAGCAAAGGTACGATCTCTCAAGACTCCCTAACTATTGAAAATATTGAGCATGTAGATAATTTAACATATAACTTGCTTAGTATAGGACAAATATGTGATAATAAGTGTAGGGTTACCTTTACAAATAAAGATAGCGAAATAGTTAAGGACGGAAAGGTCATAGGAAGAGGAATTAGGAAAGGTGGCATATATGTTATGAAACTAGGAAATAAACCAGAAGATAAAATATGTCTTGCAACCTTAGATGAAAACTGTACATTGTGGCATAGGAGATTAGGTCACGCAAATATGCAACAAATACAATCCCTAGCCTCTAAGGAATTAGTTAGAAACTTGCCTAACCTAAGATATGACCAACACTTTTGCGATGCTTGTAAAATGGGAAAACAAGCACATGCTAGTCACAAAGCTAAGAATATAGTCTCCACTACTAGATGCCTAGAATTATTACACATGGACCTTTTTGGTCTATCCGCAGTGTGGAGTTACAGAGGTAACTGTTATACCTTAGTAATTGTAGACGATTATTCACGATACACGTGGACTAGATTTTTAAGTGATAAAACCGAAGCCTTTAATAAGTTTGAAATATTTAGTAAAATGATTCAAAACAAATTAGGATGTTCTATAGTATCCATTAGGACGGACCATGGTCGGGAATTTGATAACGAAGTGCAGTTCAGAAAATATTGTGATTTAAATGGAATATCTCACAATTTCTCCGCTCCTCGCACTCCACAATCAAATGGGGTAGTAGAAAGAAAGAATCGAACCTTACAAGAAATGAGTAGAACAATGCTAAATGAACAATCTATCCCACAAAAATTTTGGTGCCACGCAGTAGATACATCAACATATATAATAAATAGAGTCTCAATTAGGCGAATTTTAGGAAAGACCCCATATGAGTTATTAAGAGGCAGAAAACCTAATCCAAATTACTCTAGGGTATTCGGGAGCAAATGTTTTGTTCTCAATACAAAAGATTACCTTACTAAGTTTGATCTTAAGTCGTACGAAGGAATCTTTCTAGGGTATTCGCAAAATAGTAAAGCATACATAATACTTAATAAACACACTATGAAAGTAGAAGAGTCCTTAAATGTAACATTTGATGAAACTCCACCACCACCTAAGACATTGCCCCTAGAAGATGATGACCTAGTTGAAGAAGAAGCTATTGAGGTTAGTAAAATTAAACCCTTAGGCGATGATAATGTTGATATAACATTAGGAGATAACGAAATTGTAAATGTTAAGGAATCTAAATCACACCCGTTAGATAATATAATAGGAAACCTAAATCAAAGAACCCTTAGATCACAAGCTCAAGATAAAAATAACTTCTTTTGTTTCCTATCAACTATAGAACCTAAAAATATAAATGAGGCATTAAAAGATGAAAGTTGGGTTATGGCTATGCAAGAAGAACTAAATCAATTTAAGACTAATGACGTTTGGGAACTAGTCCCAAATCCCATGAACATGACCATCATAGGAACTAAATGGGTTTATAGAAATAAGTTAGATGAAAATGGAATAGTTACTAGGAACAAAGCTAGGTTAGTTGCCCAAGGTTATAATCAACAGGAAGGAATTGATTATGACGAAACTTATGCCCCCGTAGCTAGATTAGAATCTATAAGGATACTTCTTGCCTATGCATGCGTCCTAGACTTTAAGTTATTTCAAATGGATGTGAAAAGTGCATTCCTTAACGGTTTTATCAATGAGGAGGTATACGTGGCACAACCTCCAGGATTCATTGACTTCGCAAAACCTGATTATGTTTATAAACTCAAGAAAGCTTTATATGGACTCAAACAAGTTCCCAAGGCTTGGTATGATCGATTAAAAGCATTTCTTATTAAACATGATTATTCCATGGGAATGGTAGATAACACTCTTTTCACGAAAAAGAAAAGCCCAAATCTCATCATTGTCCAAATATATGTCGACGACATTATATTCGGATCGACTTCTCAGGATATGTGTGATGAATTCGCCAAAATCATGCATGATGAGTTTGAGATGAGTATGATGGGTGAACTTAATTTCTTCCTAGGATTACAAATAAAACAATTAGAAGATGGAATATTTTTTAATCAATCTAAGTACATTAAGGAAATGCTTAAGAAATTTGGATTAGAAGACGCTAAGCCCATGAAAACACCGATGTCTACGGAAGTAAAACTCACAAGAGATGAAGAGGGTGAGTCCGTAGAAAACACTAAGTATAGAGGAATGATAGGTAGTTTACTATACTTAACGGCAAGTAGACCGGATATCATGTTTAGTGTCTGCCTTTGTGCTCGCTTTCAAGAGGATCCCAAAACCTCTCACCTAGAAGCGGTTAAGCGTATCTTCCGATACATTAAAGGCACTATACACTTAGGATTATGGTATCCTAAGGGATCCGACATAGAAACCATCGTCTATGCGGATTCGGATCATGCGGGAGACTACGTAGATAGAAAAAGCACTAGCAAAATTTGCACGTTCATGGGATGTTGTCTAACATCTTGGTTCTCGAAGAAGCAAACCACTCTTGCTATTTCTACCACAGAAGCCGAATATGTAAGCGCTGGAAAGGCATGTCAACAAGCACTATGGATGAAACAAGCTCTCGTAGATTATGGCATTAGGTTAGATAATGTCCCAATTATGTGTGATAACAAAGGTGCTATAGATTTAAGTAAGAATCCCGTTCAACACTCTAGGACTAAACATATAGAAATACGCCACCACTTCCTCCGCGATAATGTTCAAAAAGGAAACATATCTATAGAAAAGGTTGCATCAGAAGATAACTTAGCAGACATATTCACTAAGCCCCTTAAGCGTGAACTCTTTAACCACTTACGTTTAGGCCTAGGGATGATGGAACAAATTGACTGAATTTTCTGCATTTTTGGTACAATTTTTTTTTCCAGATGGGCGGACCCCTTAATGTTATAAAGGCGGTCACCTTAATTATTAAGGGGACCGGCTTGTCATTAAGGGGACCGGCCATCTGTCTGTAAAATTATTTTTTTCCCTCTCATCTGAGTCTAGGAATCTGTTTTGCACAAAATAAAAGATTGGGAAATATTTTTCTTGCATAAACATATTTATAAACAAAACCCAATATATTTTCTACAAATCATTCTCACATCTAGGAAAACACATGAAAACTATTTTCCTTACATTGTTGAATAATGCTAAAAACATTTTTTTTCTTCATGCATAAGATCTCACATGAATTGTCAAAGTATATAATCTAATATATATATATCTTTGATATTCATATATTGAGCAAAATCAAATCAAGGAGACCTTGGATTGTTTCTTAGGAAATTTTTGCATTTAGGAGTCGAAACAATCACATCTCCACATTTGTTGCATATAGGCACACACTAGAACAAGCTTATTAATCACATCCTCACAATTGTTCCATCACCTATTCCCCATTAGTTTCTAGTGCCTTTGCTCCATTACCCTTGCCTTAGATGATTAATTGCTTTAATTCTCTAAATTGCTAGATATAATTTATTGCTTGCTTATTTGTTTAAATTATATGCCATATATATTACTCTATTGCCTTAAAGAGTGGGACTTGCCTAAAACCAAAAGCTCAAAACATAGCCATCCTTACCTATTTCTGCAGAAAAATCCATTTCTGGAAACCAGAATGGTACCAGATGGGCGGCCCCCTTAATTCATAAGGCGGCCCCCTTAATTATTAAGGGGACCGCCCATAATTAAGGGGACCAGCCATCTGCTGGACGGGTTCACAGAATATTTTTCTGCTTTTTAGCCCATTTCATCCTATCCTTCCCTAAATTCACAAACACTTTCTGTCCTGATCACCCCAACATGTCTATCCATCCTTAATCACATCAATCCTCCTCTATAAATAACCCCATTCCTCACCATATTCATTCATCCCATCATGTCTTCTCCCATCAACCCAAAACCAAAATCCTCAAAGCTAGCAAGGATGACCCTAAAACCGGGATGGAAAAGAAAACCTCACCCTCACAACAAATCCATCACAAATGGTGTGACTAGACATCCAACACCTCCATCATTCATTCCCAACTACTCTCCAAGATCTCAACCTCACTCCATTGAACCATTTCACAAACCCTATCATTTTGGTCAACAATCCACATCCATTCCAAATTACATTCCTATTAATCAAACCAAATTCAATGAAACCTTTGAAAATCCTCATCACCTTGGTCAACCATCAAACTTTACCTCAAATCACACACCTCAATACCATCCATTTCCACCAAATGACCAAATCCACATTCATGAAAGGCAAAAGTTTCATGAAGAGATTAACCAAATCCATGATCTTAGTGATCTTCTTGCTATGCATATTGCACAACGCAACAAGGGACAACCTCCATCTTCTCCCTACTCAAATTGTTTACCACACTCCCTTAACTTGGATCATGTTACCAACCACACCCACTATTGCCCTTGTTGCATCTTCCTTCAAAAACAAATTCTCCATCTAAGTGAAGATATTTCTTGGATCGAATATCTACTCACACGCCCTCACCCTATTCCTCCCATTAAACGATTCAATATCGTTAGATCCACTTCACCCGCTCCATTTCCTTCTTCTCACTAAGCTCCACTCACAAGCCTTCCGCCTCAAAATAAATTCCCTCACCCTTTTGTGTCGCAAGCAAGTTCAATCACTCTCTTTGGCATTATTAGGAGCACTTGTAGTTTTCTTTTTATTATGTTGTAATCTCTGTGCTTTAGGCACGTTATGTGATGTAATGATGATTCATGTATTATACATGATCATTTTGAATGCATGAATAAATTAGTTGCTTGTTCTAAATATTTTGCTATGCATATATATGTTTTGTACTCCTAACTTGTTTTTGCAGCCAAGTGTTCCATAGCTCGTTTCCTTGGTGCCCTCAAACGAGGGGGAGCACACATCAAGGGGGAGTTCTCGTCCCGACAAATTTAGTTTCTAAAACTTGTCGGCATAACCTTTTTGATTCTACAAAAAGGGGGAGAAGTGAATATAAACTCACTAAATACTTGTCCAAAAATAAATTTTTGGATTTAATGAGTTTAAGTTTTGTAATCATCAAAAAGGGGGAGATTGTTGAAATAAATAATGCCTAAAAACATTATAAATACTTAATCATATCTCTATGTTTTAATGATCACAAAATATAAACTCATTAAACATAAACTTATCAAATAAACAAGTATTTAGTTGTAAATATTCACTTCTACAACTTAATCACTTAAGGTATGAATAAACAAGTGCTTAATGCATTATATGATCAAAGGAAATTTTTTCTTAATCACTAAATTTTTTATAAAATGTCAAAAAAAATTTATATATTTTTGAAAAACATTTTTCGTATTAAATAAATATGTTTAATTCATTATAAAAATATGAATTCAAATTTTCAACCAAAAATGGCAAAAATGTCCTTGAAAAACCTTCCCCACAAAAAGACAAATCTGGGCAACGTTCAGCAAGGGCGGCCCCCTTAATTATCTAAGGCGGTCCCCTTAAAATTAAGGGGACCGGCCCCCTATTTAAGGAGACCGCCCCGCTCCAGTAGGCTCCCAGATTTGCATATAAATACTGGTCTTTCTCTGGACTTTTTCTTCACCTCTTTGCACCCAAAAACCTTCTGTTCTAAATTCTCTCTAAACCTTGTAAATTCTTTCTAAACTCCTTTGATCATATCTTCTTGAACATTGGTTTCTAAGTGATCCAAGCTTCCTCCATTCAAGTGCAAGAGAAGAATACTCCTTCAACAACTAGAGAAGAAGTATTGCAACTTAGTTACCTAAGTTGTTTGTGTCATCATTCATTTGTATATAAGTTGTGTACATTTGTTAGATAGTTGTGTGAATAATTGTTTGGGATAGGTTAGTGTGTAAGTAGAGAAGTTGTGTTGTTAAGGTGTGTAAGTAGTGAAGGTGTGAAGAAGTAGAAGTGTACATAGGTTGTGCTAAGTTGTGAAGTCATAGTGAAGAAGTCGTGAAGAAGAAGGTGTGATTAAGTCGTGTATAAGTTGTGAGATTGGTTCTAGCTACGATTAGAACCCGACATCTAGCTTTGTGTCGTTAAGCCGGTGTAAGCTAAAGTTGTGTAAGGTTTTCTCTGCCATAAGGGAGCTTGTTGACATAGTGTGGTGAACTCTCGAGTTAGGTGCTCGAGGAGTGGAGTAGGGCAAGGAAGGTGTCCTTGTAGCCGAACCACTATAAATCTCTTGTCTCTCGGTTAGATCTTTCCATCTCTATCTTTCATTTCATATTTATTACCTTACTTGCATTGCTTACTTATATTTACTTATATTTGTTCATATTATTCAAGAGTTGAGTTCACATAAATTTGAATCTAAGTTTTTAAAAGTAAACAAAGTTTTCATGATAAAAATTAAAAAGACGTAAAACTATTCAACCCCCCCCCCTTCTAGTTTTCCACACTTATAACCATCTTTTACCATTCCCAATTGATATCAAGAACCCTAATTCTTGAATTCATTAATAAACTTAAAGAAAAGGATTACTTACTTGAGGAGGATCACTACTAGGCTTCACTACTTTGATTGAGGTACTTAGACACCATGAATTGATCATTGGAAAAGTTTGTTCTTCCTTCCTCTTCCCTCTAAACCGTACTCCCACACTCACCTACACAATTCTGGAATTCTTATGAAGATAAGAGAAGTATCCAGACATTAGTAGGTGTTATGTTTGGCTAATTGACACATTAGTTCCCTCAAGTCCCTTTCCTTCTATATTAGCCACAATAACTTAATAACACTTTACAGCTTAACAATATTAGTCCTTTAAATCTATCTTTCTTATAATTGTGTCATATCATATTTTCTATAATCATTTACATAACATTTAATACTTATAGTTTGACTATCGTGTTGACTAACCAATCCCGTAAGTCCTTAAAACTTTTAATAGTCATAGTCAACTATTCCAATGGTAATCTTGTAATAAAATACTTAGACCCAGTTTCAGGGTGTTATAAGCACTTCCCCCACTCAGACGACCAGTACCAATCTCAGATGACTCTTTGATGGAGGTTGTCCAAGTAGTTACCCATACCACTCACACCACTCGAGCATCCAGATCACCATACTTACCTCGCCATACCATAGCGCATCGATTATCACCCGTTCAGCTCTACACTCTTACCCAGCCTACCACCAGGCATCACACTGCTCGTATGATGGTACACCCTTGATGCCGCCTACGATTCTCAGACCTGCCAGACTCATCACCCAAGAGGACCCGATCAGCCTATACGAGTACCTCTACTTCACCACTATCTCACTCACCCATATCATCACCAGACCACTTCCCTCCCCGCCAGAGATTGCGGAGATCTATTGAGACATATTCTGATGTGGAGAAGGATCCAAGGCAGGATCATGCAAAGCCTATACCAGCTGAGGAAGCACCAGTCGAGCACGCTCCAGATTGTGCGTGTGTTGACAGAGATAGGGGTTTGCAGATTGGGTCAGATCAGGTGATGATGCCACGGGATGGCAAGGGTATCATGGAGGATGTTCAGGGTATATTTTAGATAGGGCACAGCTCCAGAGCTGCCCAGATACAAGGTTCTTATGATACTCAGTGGGTTGAAATTGCCTGTGTTACCAGCACAGCTGTGCGTGCTGCTAGTCTAGAGTACACCCCATCCTCTCCATTATTCGTGCCACCTCCATCCCTAGTACCTTCTCCACTCCTATCGCCAGTGGCTTCTTCACTTCTACCAGCCTCATCGGCTGAGGATGAGGAGCCTACTGCTATGTAGCAGGTGTGGATACAGCTAGGGCAGCATGCCAGTTTACTCGATGTCCACTCAGACTAGTTGGAGAGATTGGAGCAGCCAGATCATCTTCAGGGTATTGAGCGACGGGTTGAGACTGTTCACCGAGCAGCATGTATGTTGTTCCAGGAGACTTTTACTGATAGACATGAGATGGTTGGCCCGATGGCTAGATTTGAGGCACTAGAGAGAGCACACGGTAGGGAGCTCAGAGTGTTGGATTCTAGGGTTGTCGGTTTAGGCAGAGGCCAGACTAGGATCTATGGTAGATTAGGTGACCTCAAGCGGACGTTGAGGAGAGCTCGAGACACTGATCGCACTCAGTGGCAGCGGATCATGACTACAGAGTATATGATTGGTGCTGTGATGAGGGAGAACCAGGAGTTGCGTGACCGTGTTGATCATTTGGAGGCTGCTATAGGAGGGATGACTACAGCGTTTGAGCGATTATGCCTTGAGCATGATCGAGCCTCGAGTAGTTTTCACTAGATGATGTATTCCACTAAACTGACGAGTTATCAGTTAGTGATGAACTATTTACCATGCTTGTAATTTTGTATACTTCTATTCGATTCGTGATATATAACAAGCTTGGTTTTTCTATTTGATTGTTCGTTTCCTCTATGGTTGACTTTATTCTTGCATTCTGTCTGTGATATCCATATACTCATGTGACACTTTCCTTCTATACTTGAGATCTCATTTGTCGTCATCTTCTTGTGATGCAGATAAATGGCACCCAAGTGAAAGTCAACCAGAGTAACGCCAAGACCGATTGCTGACACACCTGCCCCAACAAAAGCTGTGCGAGGTAGAACTGCTAAAAATGCCGCCCCAGCCAGGGCCGCGACAAACTCGCCCGTTATGAACCAAGCGATGCTAGAGCAGCTAGTCAATGAGCGTTTGATTGCAGCGCTCACAGCAGCAAACAACTCTACCACAAATACTGGAACTTAAGACCAGCTACTAACAACCGCCGCTGTACCTATGCAGAGTTTCGAAAGATCATGGTTGGTTGTTTCGGAGGTATAGAGAGAGCCGTAGGTTTAACCAGGTAGATTGGAAAGCTAGAAACTGTGTTTCGAATCAGTGGTTGTAGTGATGAAGACAGGGTCAAGTACGCATCATTCACTTTCGTGGATGCTGCTTTGACTTGGTGGAACAACTACATGAAATCTGCCAGCATAGATGTTGCTTATGCTATGCCGTCGGATGACTTCAAGGAGTTAGTGCTCAAGAAGTATTGCCTAAGCAATGAAGTTAAGAAGTTGGAGATAGAGTTTTGGAACTTGAAGGTGCAAAATAACAACATGGCTGCTTACAACCAGAGATTTCAGGAATTGGCCTTGCTATGTCCTGAAATGGTTCAGAACGAAACTAGATTGCTTGAAAGGTATGTCGGAGGTTTGCCCAAGTCGATAAAGGGTAATGTGACTACCTCAAAGGCTACAGGTCTCCATGAGACCATGGAAGTAGCCAAAAAGTTGATGGATCAAGAGTTGGAAGATGCCCCAGAAAAGAGTATTGACCACAAGAGAAAATGGGAAGACCACTCTAAGGGCAAGAACAACAACTCACAGAACAAGAGGCAAGAAGTGGCTAAGGTGTATGCAGCCGGGTCAGGCGAGAAAAAGGGGTATGCTGGAAATTCACCTATGTGTGGCTGTTGCAAACTTCACCACAAAGGGCCGTGCACGGTTAAATGCAACAATTGCCAGAAGGTGGGGCATTTGGACAGGGATTACAGGTCTAGACCACTAGCCATAGCTCAAGCAGCAACACAAACAACTGAAAGGCGGAAATCACTTGCTTCGGTTGTAGTGAGAAAGGTCATTACCGTAGTGAATGCAAGAAACCCAGAAATCAAGGAAATGGTGGTGGTCAGGGTAATCAAGGAGCAGCAGGGAACCAAGGAAACCAGGAAAATAGAGGAGGAGCCCGTGAAAGAATCTATGCAGTGGGTAGAAGGGAAGCCCAGGACGACCCGAATGTTGTGACGGGTACGTTTCTTTTAAATAATCGTTATGCATCAGTGTTGTTTGATACGGGAGCCGATAGAAGTTTTGTGTTGACTGCCTTTAGTTCCTTAATTGACATTGCTCTGACCACCCTAGACAATGTGTTTGATGTAGAACTAGCCAATGGGGACCTAGAAAGGATAGATACTATCATAAGTGGTTATCGAAGTACCATGCCGTCATCATCAGTGATGAAAAGATCGTCAGAGTACCCTACGAGAACGAGTTTCTAACGATAGAAGGAGATCGGAGAAGCCGTGTATGCTCATCAAGATTGAACATCATCTCGTGTACGAAGGCGCAGAAGTACATCGAGAAAGGATGCCACCTATTTCTAGCCCATGTTGCTGAGAAAAAAGAGAACGAGCCAGGAGAGAAACGATTGGAGGACGTGCCAATTATGAGGGATTTTTTAGAAGTTTTCCCAAAAGATTTACCTAGAATTCCGCCAGCCAGACAGATCGAATTCCAAATCGATTCGGTGCAGGAGCTGCACCTGTAGCACGAGCACCCTATCGATTAGCACCGAAGAAATTACAAGAGCTGTCAGATCAGTTGGCTGAACTTTCAGAAAAGGGATTTATCAGACCGAGTTCTTCGCCTTGGGGAGCTCCGGCCCTGTTTGTCAAGATGAAGGATGGATCCTTCAGGATGCGTATTGACTATCGAGAACTGAACGAACTCACTATCAAAAACCGACACCCACTCCCTCGAATCGATGACCTATACGATCAACTTCAAGGTTCGTCTGTCTACTCTAAGAATGACCTGAGATCAGGTTATCATCAACTCAGGGTTCGGGAAGAAGACATCCCGAAGACCGCATTCAGGACCTGATATGGTCATTATGAATTCCAAGTATGCCGTTTGGTTTGACCAACGCACCAGCTGTATTCATGGACCTCATGAATCGAGTATGTAAACCGTACATGGATAAATTCATCATCGTCTTCATCGACGACATTCTGATCTACTCTAAGAATGAGAAAGAGCACGAGGAACACCTCAAGCTAATCATAGAGCTACTGAAGAAAGAGGAGCTATATGCTAAGTTTTTGAAGTGTGAATTCTGGATACCAACGGTACAATTTATGGGTCACGTGATTGATAGTCAAGGCATTCACGTAGATCCTGCAAAGATCGAGTCAATAAAGGATTGAGCGACACCCACAACACCCACCGAAATACGCTAATTCTTAGGACTTTCCGGTTATTACCGAAGGTTTATTGAAGGTTTCTCCAAGATAGCCTTTAAATAAAACTAACCCAGAAGAATGTCAAGTACGAATGGGGAGATAAGGAAGAAGAAGCTTTTCAACTCCTTAAGGAAAAGTTGTGTAGTGCACCCATCTTGGCTGTAACACCCCCGTTTTTTATATACGCAGCGGAATATAAGTTGGGGTATTACTTCAAGTATCACAGTCACGAAAATAGAAAACGACTCGAAAAGAGACGTTTTAAATAAAATTGTTATCATTCATTTATTTAAATCGGAGTAAATAATATAGGTCCCAGCGGGAAGTTTCCAAATACGTTATAAAAGTTATATTATTCATTGAATGATAACAAAGTGGACACTCATTTTATAAGAAGAAAATCCACAGCCACTCCGTGCCAAATCTAGCTTCTAATTACCTGAGATAAACCATGATAAAAAGTCAACACAAAGGTTGAGTGAATCCATAGTGTTTAAAGTATAATCAGTTGAACACAAGCTAAGTAGAAAGTAAATCAGTAATATTGCAGTTCAATATATTGCTCTAAGTCTCATGACACGCAAAACATTAACTGTTTACTATCATAGTTATAAACTATGATACATATATTACTTCAAAATTAAATGAAGCAATTTTGCCTCCGAGTAGGAGATTGCCGGTCTCTTTATTGATCTAATCATTATATTCACACTCACCCGAAAGTGATTAATGGTCCATGATGGGTGGTCTTTTAGGCAATAGGTAACTTAGGCAATATTAATCAAGAAAGCATACAGAAAAATGCTAGTGTTCGGTTTTGTAGCATGTATCTCCCCGCAAGTTTGGAAAATGTATAAAAAGTGGGACTATGAACTTACCTTTGCAGTCTGGATGGAAAACAAAATTAAATAGAGTTGATAAACGTCTCCGGCACGCAACCTGGGTTGTTATGTCAAGTTTCAGTAATCATATTCTAGTATATATATAAGTTTTTTAATATTCATTTCATAACGTTTTTGGTTGTTGAATAGATGTTTAATTGAGACAACATGAAGTCTCTTCAAAAGTTGGATAAGATTTTATCTTATTTCTCATTTTTATGTTTCCGTTCGTTCGTTATCGAAATATACGTATTTTATTTATTAGTTTTTATTATATATATATTTAGAATATATTAATAATAATAGTTATATAAAGTTACGCTTTTTACCCTATAGTTTCACATATTGACAGTTTATACCCCTAAACTTTCATAAAATGACAATTTTTACCCCTGAACTTTCATAAAATGACAATTTTTACACCTCAACTTTGGTGAAATGACAGTTTCTACCCTATAGTTTCAAAATTAAAACTTTTTACCCCTAAACTGCAGGTCGACATCAATTAGAATCCAGGTTATAAAACTAGTTGGAGTTTTGACAGATTTGGCCCTCCAAGCACTTTGCTCATTTCACTCGACATCCTTATTTTATTTTTATGCGTTTTACGTTAAAGAAAAAGGCACGAACTTCTACGACTCTTTTATACAAGTTTTATTAAGTTAGTAAACAACTTATTCATGGCTTATTAGCTTATGATTCGAGCTTATGAACTCAAATTAATTATTAAGGGTGCGTTCGAATCAGTGGGCAAAGGGGCAGAAAAAGACTCGAATAACTTTGTGACAAATCAATCTTTTTACGACGTTCTTTTTCCTATAATTAGTTAGCTAGGTGGTCCTTATTGTGGCAAAAATCCAGAATTTATAGAGGTCGTTTGGTGGTCGAATTTATGGTCCAAAGTTGGGGCGTTGGGGCTGTGTTGCGACTGAAAAGAAAAGAGTAAAACATGTTGGTTTTTTATTTTTAAAGATTCTAACTAGTTTTTAACGCATGATATTATGATCATAAGTATGTTTAATCTATCTCTAACACGTTTTAAAGTTTTCTTGATTTGTAATGCTAAAATAAAAATATATTAGGGTGCGTTTGGTTTACTTCGGCAAAAAGAAAAAGAAAAGGGAAAACTTTGGTTTTTAATTTTAGATTCCCGCCATTATTTTTAATATATGTTAACATGATTACTAACATATCTAATCTATCCTTAACATGTTTTATGGCCTTTTGATTATTAGTGCTAAATTATATATATATATATATATATATATACATATATATATATATATATATATATATATATATATATATATATATATATATATATATATATATATTTATATTGTAACACCCCAACCCGACAAGGGCAAAGATGTCACAAGTATATGGTTTCATATCAGAACAAACATAGCATACTATAATAAAACAACGGAAGTCTTAACATTAAATCCAAAATAAGTCAACATGACTTATACCAAATGCAAGACAAAATAACCGAAGTACAAGATCCAATAATCAAATGCCTAAACAATGGCATAACAAAATAAATGAAAGTCCATATGGTAAAGCTAAGGTCAAAACTCCAAGTCAGATTGCTCTCATCCCAAAGCTAAAACCCAGCTTCCTAGCTTAAGTACCTGCCGTACATGAAAAGAAAACGTACGGCTGAGCTACAAGAGCCCAGTGAACAGATATATGGATAACGGAAACGATAACAAGTAGCAGGTAAAACAAATCAGGAATACAAACAATATCGATACAGAATCAAAGTGAAAGCATAGGAAAGGAATAAGAGAAGAATGAAAAAGAATAATTAAACAAATCAGGTTTAGAGAAAAACAACAGTAATCTATCACGAGCCCAGATAACAAAACATATAATGCAACAAACCTGTATAGAGTGGCCAAACTCTCAGATAATGTGAAAGACGTGTATCGCACACACCATCAGTCACCAGATATAATAAACAGAAAGCATATAACAGATATCAGATCAAATCTAGAGTGCACCCATACGCCCCACAGATAATCAATAATCATAACATAATGGCCATAGCAGATAATAAATAAGGGACGGGACAGGTCATCACTCTCCTACCCTAGAGTCATGTCAGAGGTGCGTCAATGACATGGACATGAAACCCTCATGCCTAGTGATTGGCTCGTAATATCAAACTGTAGGTCAAAGGTCTGATATACTATCAAAGTAAGAAGGTCATATCTTAAGGGTACATGCAAACAGGTTTATGTCAAGTCTAGAAAGAAATGTCAAAGGTTCAAAATCAATGTTTAAGTAAGGTTCAGAAAAGAAATCATGGCAGACGGTTCAAAACAAGGTTCCAGATAAACAGGTCACAACAAAGTTACACACAGAAGGGAACATAGCAGTGGTATGGGGAATCCTAATAAGGAAAATGAAATACTGAAAGAAAAGGAAATGAAACGCCCTTACTGAAAAAGGACAGAATATCTGTACCTTATTGCACAGCAGAAAAACAAACAAACACAAAGATGAAAGTCAGGGCTTCTCCTTCTTCACACCTAAGGAAGAGGAAGACAAAATTACTAGAGATTCTAATTCAGATTATTACTCTTTCAGATTAAGTTAAACTCTTATTCAAAGATTATTATGGAATAATGATACATTTTATCAAGTTACAGAAGTTTAGATTTAATTATGACATGTTTACATAGTTTAGGGTTTTAAATGTAACTTCATCAATTTCCAAGGTCATTAGTGAAATTACTTTAAATTACAGAATTATATACACATTTTATTCAGAATTACATTTTATTCACTTAAGTTTCATAATTTACATATTACACCCCTTTAGTTACAAATTTACAAAACCAATCTTATAATTATATATTTTACAATTTAAACGCTACAATATCCATAATTACCAACTAAGCATATTATATTTCAAATTTACAGAATATAACATCAAAAATTAGTACTTTACATATTTGACCCCTCAAAATTCAGAATTTACATATTTAGCCCTTTAAGTTTATAAAACATATATATTAAGTCATAATTCCATAACAATTACATAATTAGCCCAAAAATCCTAAAAATTACACAACAACCATTTTATATCAGTATTAACACAAAACAACTTCAGAATTCCAGATTTACACTTTTGGTCCCTCACTTTTAAATTATTTCCATTCGAAACCCTAATTTCCCATTAATTCATTATTATGCAATATTTACACTTAGGACCCCAAAGTTATATTTTTCCACATTTCTACAGATGTATATGATCTTACAAAAATATCCCAGAAGTTTCAAACTTGGCAAAACAGGTCCTTATGCATTTAACTTCAAATCGGTATTACTTTTTACAAACAATTAGAAACCCTACTATGCACCAATCATTGAACCATCATTTAATCATCCTTAAAACAACATTAATGACCAGATTCATGTCGAAGAACCCTAACCCTAGAAGCCACGATTTCCATTTATTTTATTTCTTTGTTTTTTCTAAAATCCAGTTATTACAATAATTAACCACGTTAAATTTAGGATTCTAAAAATCAAAAACATATTTTTCCCAGATCATATGACTCATAAGGAACCCACGAAAAATAGTGAACATGCCCAGAAAATTCGTTTAACATATATTGCATATTTACGTATGTTTTAGACACTAAAATTACAACGACTTGATTTATGCCACCATAATTCGATATATCATTTTTCCCAGGTCTAGTACATCATAAGAGGTCTAAATAAAATAGCCATCATGCCCAGAAATTCGGATTTCATATATTTGCAATTTACGTGTTCTATAGCCATTATATTATCATACGCATAGAATTAGCATGCATGGATCAATTTTGATATTTTATATGAGTTATATAACATCTAAATATCACTGGAAAAATGCCATATTAATTTTATCACGTTTGGTTTAGTCGCAAGAATTATTACCTTGTTTTTGATCTACTCGACAAGAAATTAAGAACAAGGACCAACCAAAGAGAAAACGCAGCAACACCTAATTTTCCTAGCTTCCTTGCACCTCCAATAACACCAAAAAATGCTTGATCAAACCCAGAAGTCGTGGAGCAGCCTTGGGCGAATTATTTTGGATCGCTAGGGTTTTTTTGATTTAGTCGGTATTGTGTTTTTGGAGAATAAAAGAAAAGGATTTGTTTTAATATTATGGAACCGACTATAGGGGGGGGCAAATCAGTATAATTCGGCCCATGATATCCAGAAAATATTGGGTTTGATTTTGTTCCATATTTCCTTATTTTATTTTATATGTTATTTAATAAAAAGAATAAAACATTATTTTTAGTTAACTGTATAATTTTCGGATTTAATTAGTTAATGTGCATGATTATTTTTTTTTTGAACATTTAAAATGATGAACATTGTCTCAGAAATTATTTTGTTTCAGATATAATTCGATTTCAGATGTTTTGGAATTATTTCGGGATTTTATAAGTTATTTAATAAGGTTTTATATTATTAGGGGTAATTTGGTAATTTTACGGGTTATCTGAATTTCAGGTATTACAACTTCTTCCCCACTAACAAAAAATTTCGTCCTCGAAATTTGCAGAAAGCAGAAGGAAAAGAGAGAGAGAGAAAACGAAACAAGACATACCAGATTAAAACGAGAAGTGCGGATAACTAGCTCGTATCGATTCCTCGGTTTCCCAGGTAGCCTCACGCTCCGGGTGGTTCTCCCAAAGAATCTTTACGAAAGGAATAACCTTATTCCTCATGACTCGTTCCTGACGATCAAGAACCGCTTCCGGCTCTTCAGACAAGGACATATCAGGTTGGATCTGATCAAGCGGATAAGATACTACATGCAACGGATGATAGTTGTATCCCCTCAGAAGAGATACATGAAAAAGTTATGCACATGAGATAGCTGAGGAGGTAAAGCCAGACGATAAGAAACCTCCCCGATACGATCCAGGATTTCAAACGGTCCAATAAATCGAGGACTCAACTTGCCCTTGATTCCAAAACGCTTAACACCACGGAAAGGAGATACTTTCAGAAATACCCGATCACCTACATTGAATTGCAGATCCCGACGGTGCTTATCAGCATAACTCTTTTGATGAGCACGCGCCTCCTTCAATTTCTCCCGAGCCACAGCTACCTTTTCATTAGTGATCTCGACCATTTCAGGTCCCTCAATCAGACGTTCACCTACTTCATTCCAACAAACAGGAGCCCTACACTTCCTACCATACAACATCTCGAAGGGAGCCATACGGATACTCGCATGCCAACTGTTATTATACGCAAACTCCACTAAACACAAATACTCATCCCAACTACCGGTCCATTCCAAAGCACAAGCCCGTAACATATCTTCCAAAGTCTGAATGGTCCTCTCAGACTGACCATCAGTTTGGGGATGAAATGCAGTACTGAACTTAAGACGAGCGCCCCAAACTTTATGAAGTCCTTTCCAGAAACGCGAAGTGAAACGAGGATCACGATCGGAAACAATAGACGAAGGCATACCATGCAATCTAACGATTTCCTGCTGAAAAATATCCGCCAACTGACTGACAGTATAGGTCATACGGATAGGTAAGAAATGAGCGGATTTAGTTAGCCGATCAACGACCACCCAAATCGCATCATGTCTTTTATGAGTAACAGGCAGACCAGAAACAAAGTCCATGGAAATCTCATCCCACTTCCATGCCGGAATCTCCAAAGGCTGTAACAAACCACTAGCCCGCTGATGTTCAATCTTAACTTGCTGACAAGTCATACATCTAGCCACAAATAACGCCACATCTTGCTTCATACCGTTCCACCAGAAATGTTGTTTCAGATCCCGATACATCTTGGTAGAACCAGGATGAATAGAGAAAGGAGAACTGTGGGCCTCCGTCAACACAGCCTCACGCAGGTCAGAATCATTAGGCACACATAACCGATCCTCGTACCAGACAACTCCATCATCATCAACTCTGAATTCAGTTTGCTTACCCTCTTCAATATTTTGAACAATAGCCCAGAGTTCACCATCATCTTTCTGAGCCTCTTTAATACGCAACATCAGATTTGACTCAATCTTTAAGCTAGCCCAGTAACCAACATCACGACGAACACACAACTCAACATCCAAACGCTCCAAATCTTTGAGAACATGCGGATCAATCACCAAACTAGCAATCATTCCAGATTTCCGACTAAGTGCATCAGCAACGACATTAGCCTTACCTGGATGATACTGGATGTTAGTGTCATAATCCTTAAGAAGCTCTAACCATCTACGCTGCCTCATATTGAGCTCCTTCTGAGTAAAGATGTATTTGAGACTCTTGTGATCGGTGAAGATATCACACGATTCGCCATACAAGTAATGTCTCCAGATTTTCAATGCAAAGACAACAGCCGCTAATTCAAGATCGTGAGTCGGATAATTTTCTTCATAGGGTTTCAATTGCCTCGAAGCATAGGCAATCACCTTGCCGTGTTGCATAAGCACACAGCCCAAACCCTTCTTAGAAGCATCACTATAGATTTGGAAACCTCCAGATCCTGATGGTAAAGTCAGAATGGGTGCAGACACCAATCGCCGTTTCAACTCCTCAAAACTCTGCTCACTCTCATCAGTCCATACAAACTTTTCACCCTTCCGCATCAACTGAGTCAAAGGTAACGCTAACTTAGAAAAGCCTTCAACAAAACGCCGGTAGTAGCCAGCTAATCCCAGAAAACTCCTGACTTCAGTCACAGTGGTAGGTCTCGGCCACTTGGTGATAGCCTCAACCTTAGATGGATCCATGGTGATACCATCTGCAGACACAACGTGACCAAGGAAGGCTACTTGGTTCAGCCAGAATTCACATTTAGAAAATTTTGCGAATAACTTCTGCTGCCTCAGAATACCCAGGACAATACGCAAATGCTGCTCGTGCTCCTCAGACGATTTAGAATACACCAGAATATCATCAATGAAAACGATGACGAACTTATCCAGAAATTCATGAAAGACCCGATTCATTAAATCCATAAACACAGCAGGAGCATTCGTTAAGCCAAAAGGCATAACCAGAAACTCATAGTGTCCATATCGGGTGCGGAAAGAAGTCTTAGAAACATCCTGCTCTTTAACTCGCAATTGGTGATAACCAGATCGCAAGTCGATTTTAGAGAACACTTTAGCTCCTTGCAGCTGATCAAACAAGTCATCAATGCGAGGGAGCGGATAACGGTTTCGGATGGTAATACGATTTAACTCACGATAATCAATGCACAACCGCATACTACCGTCCTTCTTCTTCACGAAAAGCACCGGAGCACCCCATGGCGAAACACTAGGGCGAATGAAACCACAGTCCAACAACTCTTCCAGTTGCTCCTTTAACTCCTTCAGTTCAACAGGCGCCATCCGGTACGGAGCCTTAGAGATAGGTTCGGCACCGGGAATCAGATCAATAGCAAATTCAACTTCTCTAGCCGGAGGAAGACCAGGAAGTTCCTCAGGGAAAACATCGGCAAAATCCCGAACAATGGGAACATCGGAAATATCAGAAGTCTCAACAAATGAATCTTTAACAGAAGCCAAATAGCCTTGGCAACCATGAGATATCAAGGCCCGCGCCTTCATAGCAGAGATGATTTTAACGGATTTCAGAGGGCGAGATTCATGATAAATGAATTCAGGATGGTTTAGATCTCCAAAAATCACATTCCTAGCATGGCAGTCGATGGTAGCTCTATGGGAAGCCAACCAATCCATGCCCAGGATGACATCGAAATCAATCATATCCAGAGGAAGTAAGTTAGCCGGACGAATCCGGTCATCAAAGCGGAGAGGACAGTTAACATATACGTGATCGAGGAGAACACTATGTTTCATTGGGGTGGAAATAGATAGCTGGTTTATTAATGGTGTTGGAGTTGTTTTAAGTTTCTGAGCTAGTTTTACAGATATAAAAGAGTGTGTTGCGCCAGTATCAAATAATATGAATACAGTATGATCACCAATATACAAAATGCCAGTAATGGTACCTGACGCTTTAGCTGCCTGATCCCGAGTAGTCGAAAACACACGGCCTGTATTCGGAGGAGGAGGAGGAAGATACTGCATAGCTGGTGCCGGATTCTGCTTGGGACAATCCTTCACCCGATGCTCAGAAGACCCACATCGAAAACATGCCCCAGAAGCCCTACGACACGGTCCGGGATGACTCTTCCCACAAGTAGTGCAGATAGGAGGGGGAGGTAAAGCCTGAGAACCCGATCCAGAACCCCGAGACTGCTGCTGATAACCCTTGGAAGGCTGATCCTTCCACTGCCTCTGACCATCATTGCGTCCCTGACGCTCATTGCCCTGCTTAGCAACCGACTTCGAATCCTGTCCCCTCGAATCTGGTCGCCTCTGGTCATAACTCCTACCTGACTGACCCTGATAGTCACGTCCACGATCTGACTGACCTCGCTGCTCAAAGTTCCTACCAGAATACCCCTTGTTGTCCCGATTCTGACTCTGATTCTGATTCTGAACCCTGTCGCCATCACGGTTTCGCTTGAAACCAACTCCCTTATGAAAAATCTCAATGTTGCGAGCTGCATCGCAACATGCTGACGGATCCTGAAACTCATCATTAAGAATACGATCGAGCACCCACCTAATTCAGAGTAAATTGAAAAGAGCATTAGAGTCAATTGGAACCAAAATCAACTTTATACAGGTTACTAACCTTTTGAGTCCCCATTTGAATTGCTTGGCTTGACGCCTTGAATCTCCAGCAGTGGGGCCCACAAAGCTGACCAATCTCTGAAACCGCTCCAGATATTCCCCTGCGGTCTCAGAATCTAGCTGGGAAATAGTGTTGTACTCCCGAATAAACCTCTGCTGCTCAGAGTCAGGGAAGTACCGATTATAGAATGTAGTGCGGAAATCAACCCAAGAACAACCAAGAACATACGGATCGCCTCCTTTAGCTGCCTTGTACGCCTTCCACCAGTTAAGTGCATCACCTTCCAGCTTAAACACAACCAGTCGAGTCTTAAACTCGTCCTCACAACCTAGCACCTCAAACAGCTTCTCCATGTGGGTGATCCAGTCCTCTGCAGCATGAGGAGTAGCAGCAGAACTGAAAGACAACGGCTTGAGTTTGTTGAAACTCTCAAGCCACCCAACCATGGTAGTGGGTCGGCCCCCACCACCAGAAGAACTACCAGCACCTCCAGATGAACTAGCTCCACCACTGATAAGCCAGTTGATCACCGCATCAGTGTTAAGACCCGGTAACAGATTGGCTATAGCATTAGCCACCAAAGCCTCCAAATTGGGGATTTCAGCATCCCCTCCAGCATTATACTCCTGGTGACGAGTGTTAACCATCTATAGAATTATGAAGACGATTAGTAAGATCAAGCAAAATATGATAGAGCAGAATAAGGAAAAAGAGTACGCGAAAGGAAACCTAATGTCTACCCAATCCTCACAGGTCAATGGCCTAAGCCTAAGGGTTTCGGATGCCTGTCGCTCTGATACCACAAATTGTAACACCCCAACCCGACAAGGGCAAAGATGTCACAAGTATATGGTTTCATATCAGAACAAACATAGCATACTATAATAAAACAACGGAAGTCTTAACATTAAATCCAAAATAAGTCAACATGACTTATACCAAATGCAAGACAAAATAACCGAAGTACAAGATCCAATAATCAAATGCCTAAACAATGGCATAACAAAATAAATGAAAGTCCATATGGTAAAGCTGAATAACTAAGGTCAAAACTCCAAGTCAGATTGCTCTCATCCCAAAGCTAAAACCCAGCTTCCTAGCTTAAGTACCTGCCGTACATGAAAAGAAAACGTACGGCTGAGCTACAAGAGCCCAGTGAACAGATATATGGATAACGGAAACGATAACAAGTAGCAGGTAAAACAAATCAGGAATACAAACAATATCGATACAGAATCAAAGTGAAAGCATAGGAAAGGAATAAGAGAAGAATGAAAAAGAATAATTAAACAAATCAGGTTTAGAGAAAAACAACAGTAATCTATCACGAGCCCAGATAACAAAACATATAATGCAACAAACCTGTATAGAGTGGCCAAACTCTCAGATAATGTGAAAGACGTGTATCGCACACACCATCAGTCACCAGATATAATAAACAGAAAGCATATAACAGATATCAGATCAAATCTAGAGTGCACCCATACGCCCCACAGATAATCAATAATCATAAATAATGGCCATAGCAGATAATAAATAAGGGACGGGACAGGTCATCACTCTCCTGCCCTAGAGTCATGTCAGAGGTGCGTCAATGACATGGACATGAAACCCTCATGCCTAGTGATTGGCTCGTAATATCAAACTGTAGGTCAAAGGTCTGATATACTATCAAAGTCAGAAGGTCATATCTTAAGGGTACATGCAAACAGGTTATGTCAAGTCTAGAAAGAAATGTCAAAGGTTCAAAATCAATGTTTAAGTAAGGTTCAGAAAAGAAATCATGGCAGACGGTTCAAAACAAAGGTTCTAGATAAACAGGTCACAACAAAGTTACACACAGAAGGGAACATAGCAGTGGTATGGGGAATCCTAATAAGGAAAATGAAATACTGAAAGAAAAGGAAATGAAACGCCCTTACTGAAAAAGGACAGAATATCTGTACCTTATTGCACAGCAGAAAAACAAACAAACACAAAGATGAAAGTCAGGGCTTCTCCTTCTTCACACCTAAGGAAGAGGAAGACAAAATTACAAGAGATTCTAATTCAGATTATTACTCTTTCAGATTAAGTTAAACTCTTATTCAAAGATTATTATGGAATAATGATACATTTTATCAAGTTACAGAAGTTTAGATTTAATTATGACATGTTTACATAGTTTAGGGTTTTAAATGTAACTTCATCAATTTCCAAGGTCATTAGTGAAATTACTTTAAATTATAGAATTATATACACATTTTATTCAGAATTACATTTTATTCACTTAAGTTTCATAATTTACATATTACACCCCTTTAGTTACAAATTTACAAAACCAATCTTATAATTATATATTTTACAATTTAAACCCTACAATATCCATAATTACCAACTAAGCATATTATATTTCAAATTTACAGAATATAACATCAAAAGTTAGTACTTTACATATTTGACCCCTCAAAATTCAGAATTTACATATTTAGCCCTTTAAGTTTATAAAACATATATATTAAGTCATAATTCCATAACAATTACATAATTAGCCCAAAAATCCTAAAAATTACACAACAACCATTTTATATCAGTATTAACACAAAACAACTTCAGAATTCCAGATTTACACTTTTGGTCCCTCACTTTTAAATTATTTCCATTCGAAACCCTAATTTCCCATTAATTCATTATTATGCAATATTTACACTTAGGACCCCAAAGTTATATTTTTCCCACATTCCTACAGATGTATATGATCTTACAAAAATATCCCAGAAGTTTCAAACTTGGCAAAACAGGTCCTTATGCATTTAACTTCAAATCGGTATTACTTTTTACAAACAATTAGAAACCCTACTATGCACCAATCATTGAACCATCATTTAATCATCCTTAAAACAACATTAATGACCAGATTCATGTCCAAGAACCCTAACCCTAGAAGCCACGATTTCCATTTATTTTATTTCTTTGTTTTTTCTAAAATCCGGTTATTACAATAATTAACCACGTTAAATTTAAGATTCTAAAAATCAAAACCATATTTTTCCCAGATCATATGACTCATAAGGAACCCACAAAAAATAGTGAACATGCCCAGAAAATTCGTTTAACATATATTGCATATTTACGTATGTTTTAGACACTAAAATTACAACGACTTGATTTAGGCCACCATAATTCGATCTATCATTTTTCCCAGGTCTAATACATCATAAGAGGTCTAAATAAAATAGCCATCATGCCCAGAAATTCGGATTTCATATATTTTCAATTTACGTGTTCTATAGCCATTATATTATCATACGCATAGAATTAGCATGCATGGATCGATTTTGATATTTTATATGAGTTATATAACATCTAAATATCACTAGAAAAATGCCATATTAATTTTATCACGTTTGGTTTAGTCGCAAGAATTATTACCTTGTTTTTGATCTACTCGACAAGAAATTAAGAACAAGGACCAACCAAAGAGAAAACGCAGCAACACCTAATTTTCCTAGCTTCCTTGCACCTCCAATAACACCAGAAAAATGCTTGATCAAACCCAGAAGTCGTGGAGCAGCCTTGGGCGAATTATTTTCGATCGCTAGGGTTTTTTTGATTTAGTCGGTATTGTGTTTTTGGAGAATAAAAGAAAAGGATTTGTTTTAATATTATGGAACCGACTATAGGGGGGGCAAATCAGTATAATTCGGCCCATGATATCCAGAAAATATTGGGTTTGATTTTGTTCCATATTTCCTTATTTTATTTTATATGTTATTTAATAAAAAGAATAAAACATTATTTTTAGTTAAATGTATAATTTTCGGATTTAATTAGTTAATGTGCATGATTATTATTTTTTTTGAACATTTAAAATGATGAACATTGTCTCAGAAATTATTTTGTTTCAGATATAATT
Source organism: Artemisia tridentata subsp. tridentata (assembly GCA_021014915.2). NCBI lineage: Eukaryota > Viridiplantae > Streptophyta > Magnoliopsida > Asterales > Asteraceae > Artemisia > Artemisia tridentata. The sequence continues at coordinate 300,410,920 of CP139505.1, read as the reverse complement.
CGATTTCAGATGTTTTGGAATTATTTCGGGATTTTATAAGTTATTTAATAAGGTTTTATATTATCAGGGGTAATTTGGTAATTTTACGGGTTATCTGAATTTCTGGTATTACATATATATATATATATATATATATATATATATATATATATATATATATATATATATATATATATATATATATATATATATATATATATTAAGGGTGTTCTTGGTTGCTCAACAAAAAGAAAAAGGAAAGGAAGGTTTAGTTTTTAATCTTGCTTTCTATTAGAGACTTTTTAGTATCATTTTTAGGTATGTTTAAAGTTTACAAATGAAATGAAAAGAGGCTAAAATACTTACTTGCTTATCTATGCGATTATGGGAATATATGTATCGAATGGACTTGAAAGTGGAGCACCAATGGTTTCCTACTCCTAAGCTTTCTCAAAACTCTTTATTTAACTTGTAAATGGGCTGTAGGATCAGTAATGAAATGGGGTGTGGCTGTTTTGAGTGGGTTCGATTTGTGGTGAAGGAAAAGAAAGATTATGGGTCGACATATATAGAGAGATGGAGGTCAGGGTTTTCTAGGCGCCTTGTGGTGTATGGGGGGACAAAGTGATGTGGTTAAATCTGGTTGGATCCATGTGTAAGGAGGGGGAGGGAAGAGAGGTTGTGGAAAAACCCTACCCTTACACATTACCTACAACTTTTGACTTGGCTAGAGATTCAAGGGACAATGTTATGTGAAGATTTTTGAGACATAGGAGAGGTGTAGGATCGTGCCTTCCTGATAGATCTTTGAGCTTGGTAGACTGTCTATGTAATCACAAACAGCCTAAGAGAATCTCTATGAATGAAACTTATGCTTAGGTGGAATCTAAACACAAGAGTTAAGAAGAAAACAGACTATAAAACGTTGATCCTCTATGGATCCATTATTCACTAAAGATATTAAGAATTCGTTTAAAGGCTTACAAAACTCAATGCCGCATGTTTCTTTTATACTACCAGAAACCCTAATGCTGCATCACTAAGAAAACGTGTAAAGAGATACACACTATCTCTTCCTAAAATAACTCTAACAAACTTTCTAAACATACGGATTACCCGCAGCAATAACAACTAACAGCAGGAACAACCTGCACTACCAGCAGGAACCAACACCAACAGGAACTACATACCTGCCAGCAGGAACCGCTATAACTAACAGCAGGAATGAAATAAAACTAATTTCTAATAATTCCTAACAAGAGGGCTTGTGGTGTATGAATTACGTAGGGTTTAGTGAAAGTTTAGTTTTGGTTAGGGTTTAACTAAGGATCGAACTAGGGATTTTGTTTAGGATCGAATGGCTTTAGGGAGTAGTACATTGGCTATAGAATGTTGTATACTAGGGTTTAGGGATGTAACTAGGTTAGTTTAGGGTTTAGTTTAAGTATTTGTTAAGTAGAAAAATAACTCGGGTTTGTTTTATTTACATATGTGTCAAATTATATGTAAAAGAAAAAGGAAATTGGTTTGTGCTTTAAGGAGTTGTACCATGAGCTTAATAGAGTTGTATTGAGGTTTAAGAAATATGGAAAATATATTTTTAATGTTTGGTTAAATTTTATTAATTATATGTTAATTTTATTAAGTTTAAATGTATATAAATGAGATTTTAGGTTTCTATGCATAAAAGACTTGTACATTAGGTTTAGAGACTTGTACTTATAATTTAAGAAATTATTTTTAAAGTTGGTGCATAAAATACTTGGACAATGTACTTTAAAATGAGTATATTTAAGGTTATAATGGGATTTTTATTAATATTTAGTTTTTATGCATAAATGACTTGTACATTGTCTTGAAAGACTTGTACCTTTATAATTTATATAAATTATTTATACATTAATTAGGGTTTGTGAGTTTATTACATAAAAACATGGTTTAATGAAATTTAGGGTTTGTATCGGGAGTTAAAGTGGATTTAGGGTTTCTGTGCTTTAGTAACTTGTACATCAGTTTTAATGATTCGTGCTTTAGAGTTTTAGGGTTTAGTTATTAATATTCATTGTTATAATGATTTAGGGTTTCGAAGAAACTCTAATAGATAAGAAATGTTTAGTTTGTACGTTAATGAATTATCGTAAAATGGCAAATGGTATATCGTATGATTTTTATATGAAATGTTTATATAAAATAAACATTAAATAAGTTGGTGTTGGTCCGCGTGAAAGCACGTTTATCGAGGATGTGACTTACATCACATTAGATAATAGTTATGATCAGATAAATAAAATAAAATAAAAAATTTATAAGTAGAAAAATGATAAGTATTATTTATTAGAATATATATAAGTTTATTACAAGGTGCAATTTTCACAGTGGTTACAGTATCCCCCGTTGAAGGGAATCTCGTCCCGAGATTCACTCTGTGTTGGTCGAGGTATGGGGGAAAAGGTGCGGGTATTTCACCCGGATTTGATCTTCTCGTTCCCAGGTGAATTCTGGTCCTCTCTTAGAGTTCCATCTAACCTTAACAATGGGAACACGGCTTCGCTTTAACTGTTTGATTTCTCTATCCATGATCTCCACTGGTTCTTCCACAAAATTGAGTTTGTCATTGAGACGAAGCTCTTTCATGGGAATAACAAGCGTTTCATCTAATAGACACTTCTTCAGATTAGAGACGTAGAACATAGGGTGTATCTTACTAAGCTCTACAGGAAGTTCTAGTCTATAGGCTACTGGACCGATTCTCTCCAGAATCTTGAATGGTCCGATGTATCTTGGATTCAACTTTCCTCGCTTTCCAAATCTAACCATGCCTTTCCATGGTGATACCTTTAACATGACTTTGTCTCCAACTTCAAATTCCATAGGCTTCCGTCTTACATCTGCGTAGCTTTTTTGCCTATCTCGGGCAGCTTGTAAATGTTGTCGAATTTGCACTATTTTGACGGTAGTTTGCTGAATTATTTCAGGTCCGGTAAGTTAGAATTCTCTGATTTCCGCCCAACAAACAGGTGATCGGCACTTTCGTCCATAAAGTGCTTCAAACGGTGCTGCCTTGATGCTGGCATGGTAACTATTGTTGTATGAGATTTCTGCCAAAGGCAGATGTTTATCCCATCCTTTACCAAAATCTATTATGCCTGCCCTGAGCATATCTTCCAACGTTTGAATAGTTCTTTCGCTTTGTCCGTCGGTTTGGGGATGATAAGCAGTGCTCATATCCAACTGAGTACCCAAAGCTTTCTGAAGCTTTTCCCAAAATTAGGACGTGAAACGAGAATCACGAACCGAGATAATGGAAATTGGTACTCCATGTCGTGAGACTACTTCTTTCAGATATAATTGCGCAAGACTCTCTATCTCATCCGTCTCCTTGATTGGCAGAAAATGCGCTGATTTCGTAAGACGATCAACAATGACCCAAATAGTGTCATATCCGCTTGATGTCCTAGGTAACTTGGTGACGAAATCTATAGTTATCGTTTCCCATTTACAGTCAGGAATCTCGGGTTGAGTCAATAAGCCGGATGGCCTTTGATGTTCAGCCTTAACTCGTGCCCATGTCAAACATTTACTGGCATACTCAGCGATGTCAGCTTTCATGTTTGGCCACCAGTAAAGCTTCTTGAGATCCTGATACATCTTTTCAGAACCTGGGTGGATAGAATACTTGGACTTATGTGATTCATGCATAATCACATTCCTTAAATCACCAAAGAGTTGTAACCAACTTCGGTTCTTTATGCAACTAGTTCCATCTGGACAATGTTCAAATGCCTTATTCATATCCCTTAAATTCTCAGCCTGAATATTTTCTTCCTTTACTGCTTCAGCTTGTGCATTGAGAATTTGGGATGGTAGGTCCAAATTGATGGTCATGACTAAAGCTCTAACTCGAAGAGGCTAAATTCGTTCCTTCCTGCTTAAAGCATCTGCTACAACATTTGCTTTTCCAGGGTGGTAATGAATTTCACAGTCATAGTCACTTAGCAACTCTAACCATCGGCGTTGCCTCATGTTTAATTCTTTTTGATCAAGAATATTGTTAGGAATATGAATATTCAGCTGAAGACTCGGTCACCCCGAGTACTTATTAGCACATCATAGCTCGTAGGAATATCTGTAATATTATTAGTATTATTAGTTTTATTAGATTAGTCGTATCTATATTTGTGGAGTGGGTCGGGTCTTTACCCTCTGTCAGCTCGCTCCACAGTCCACTAGGGACATATTATGTAATAGTATAAATACTCCCTTCCCACCCATGGGAAGGGTTGGACCTTTCAAGCTAATAGATTACAAGTTACTTTCTCTCTCTAAAAGGCTCCCACTTTCTCACTCTAAGTTTTCTTCTATTCGATCCAAACAAGCCTCAAACTAGTGATTCTTGTATTGTGAATACCCTACAATTGGTATCAAGAGCCATGGTTAGATCCATGAGAGTTGGTATTCACGGATTTGTGTAGTTTGTGAGGTTTTTTTTTTTATTCTTGGGTCGATTTGTAGTTTTCAAGTTTTTTTTGGTTCGGTTTGATTAGTAGCATAAACTTCATTTTGTGCTTATGTTGAGTCTTTTTTGTATTGAGTCGTTACTTGTATTCGGTATTTTTTTCTTGGTTAGATTTGTGGTTTTTAAGTTTTTTTTTGTTCGGTTTGGTTAGTAGCATAAATTTCATTTTGTGCTTTGTTTAGTGATTAGAAGTTGTTTTACTTTGTACTTTCTAGCTTAAGAATAGTATTAGAGTGGTATTTAGTGTTTGGATTCACAGATCTAAGAACAGTGTGGTGATTTTGAGGAAATTCGTGGGTATTAGTTGAGTTGTTCTTGGCAGCGGTTTGTCTACTTGGGAAGTATTCTTGGACTCGGTTTGTGTCTATTCTTGGATACGGTTTGTCCTATTACTCGTTTAGGCAAATAGACAAAAGGCAGTGATAGCGACGTGCTTGGGAGTTTGTGTCTACTCGGTTTGTCCCTGCTGCGCATACTCGGTTTGTTCCTGCTGCGCGTACTCGGTTTGTCCCAGCTGCGTGTACTCGGTTTGTGTAGACTCGGTTTGTCTGTGAGGATTTTACTCGGTTTGTGTAGACTCGATTTGTCCCAGCTGCGTGTACTCGATTTATGTAGACTCGGTTTGTCTCTGAGAAATTTACTCGGTTTGTACCTACTCGTTTGTCCAGCTGCGTGTACTCGGTTTGTGTAGACTCGGTTTGTCTCTGAAGAATTTACTAGGTTTGTGTAAATTTACTCGGTTTGTGTCTACTCGATTTGTCCCAGCTACGTAGACTCGGTTTGTCTCTAAGGATTTTACTCGGTTTGTGTAGACTCGGTTTGTCTCTGTTGAATCTACTCGGTTTGTATCTACTCGGTTTGTCTCTCAGACTTGTATGCGGTTTGTGTCTTGGTGATTTTAGAAATTCCCGCGAAAGATTCAATTTCTCGGTTAAATCACAAGATCTGTAAAATCCCGTAGTTACTATGGCTACCACATCAAGTACATCATCAGATGATATTCAAGCAGCAGGATCTAATACACGTCCACCTATGCTAGATAGGACGGATTATGAGTCTTGGGCACAACGAATAAGACTTTACTGCTTGGGAAAAGATAATGGTGTTAACATTCTTAAGTCAATAGACGAAGGACCTTATCAGATGGGTACCACCAGAGACGTTGTTACAACTGGTGAAGATGGGACTGTAACTTTGGGCATTGATAGACCTAGAAACTATAATGATCTTAATGAAGAAGAAAAGAAGAGGTATGATGCTGATATTAGAGCCTCAAACATAGTCATTCAAGGTCTTCCAAAGGATGTATACAAGCTCATCAATTTTAACACTGAAGCCAAGGCGGTGTGGGACAATGTTAAAATGTTGTTGGCAGGGTCAGAACTCACAAAGGAAGATCGTGAGTCACAATTGTATGATGAGTTCGAGCATTTCAAAATGAACCCAGGAGAGAATGTCACAGATTACTATGTGAGATTTCATAAGTTGGTGAATGATATGAGGATGATCAGAATGACTATGCCCAATATCCAACTTAACTCAAAGTTTGTGAACAACATGACTCCTGAATGGGACAGATTTGTTACTGCAATCAAACTCAACAAAGGTTTAAGGGATACTAACTATGAACAGCTGTATGCTTACCTGCAACAACATGAGAAGCATGCCGTCTATGATCGGGTGCTGAGAGAAAAGTTGAATCCTTCAACTACAAATGACCCACTGGCTTTCATGACAAATGTACAACCAACAATCCAATCATCATCCAATCCAAGCTATCACCAACTTCACTCACAAATACCTGCTATGAGTTCACAACTTGACTCAGGCTACTCTCAGACCGACAAAATGATTGACAATCTCACCAATCAAGTATCTCTACTGGTTCAACAGTTTCAAGCATCACTCCCTCAGACCAATAATCAGTTAAGGAATTCTTCCAACCCACGCAATCTAGCAATGGTGGAGGATGGGAAAATTGTGGTTCAGAATGTGCAAGGGAGAGCTGGTAGAAACATGGGTCGAGGTTATGTGCAGAATAGAGCAGGGAATGCCAATCAAGGGCAAGGGAAACAGATCAAGTGTTATAATTGTGGGGGGCTTGGACACATTGCTAGAAATTGCAATCAACCTAAACGTCCTCAGAACTCAGATTACTTCAAAGACAAGATGCTGTTAATGCAAGCTCAAGAAAATGGAGCTGTATTGGATGAGGAAGAGTTATTGTTCCTGGCAGGAGATGGAGGAAATACTTTTGATGAAGATGTGGATGAGAAACCTGTTCAGGACCTAGCACTTAATGATCCTAACATCTTCAAGGCAGATGACTGTGATGCATTTGACTCTGATGTGGATGATGAACCTACTGCTCAAACAATCTTCATGGCTAACTTGTCTTCCCTGGCCTCATCTCGTCAAGCTGGTCCTTCTAATGCATCCGTGATATCTGAGGTACTAAAAATTTATGACACATATAATATTGTCGAGGGACAACAGATTCCCGAAGAAGTACATCAGGCAGTTGTTTCTGACTCAAGTGATGTTGATATGGAAAATAGCAATATTGTCTCATATGAACAGTATTTGAATAGCAACAACTCGCCTGATGTACCAAATGGTGAATCCTTTGTCAATAATGATGTGTGTGCTATGAGTAATGTATGTGCCTTAGATAATGCGGGTAATGTAGACAATGCATGTGTGTACCATGATAACAAATTGCCTGTCCCTGATGATAACTTGATCACTAGACTAAACATCTATAAAGACCAAGTTGCTATGTATGAACAGCGTGCTAAGTTTGAGCTTAATGATCGTGAGCAGAAATTAGAAGGTCAAATGAGTACACTTATTAAAGAGTCTAGAGCGCGAGAAGAAACATTAAAAATAGAGTTGAGTTCTTTGAAAAGTCAGCTAGAACAGTCTGTCAAACAGAAACAGGAAGCACAAAAGTGTGTAACAACACTTAAGCAAGAATTCAAACAAAAAGAAACAACTCTTTTAAATGATTTCTCTAGACTCAAAACGTTAAAAAATAAGCTTGAAGATAAGTTGTACACACAAAATCAAACCATACAAACTGCTCAAATGATTCATAAGCACAGAAAGTTGAGTGATAAGCACAGTAAAATCATGATAGGTGAACCTAAGTCAACCATCCTTAGGGACATGCAAGTACTTCAACCATCCCTATATGATGGTAATGTGATGCTTATGCCTATTCATGACCAACCTGAGCATATCTACACTGATGAAGAGGATGAGTTGAGTGATAAAACGAGGGAAAAAATGAATGAGAAAATGAGGGATCCCGAGTGCATAGCCAGACGAATAATAATCAAACCCCATGATTATTATGAAGAAAATCGTTTGACTGTGTTTGCTCCTCAAGAGAAGTTAACACCTGAACAAATATTTTGGAAACAAGATAATGAAAAACTTAAGGTAGAAAAACTTAAGGCCAACACTCCCCTCATTAGAAAAGTTGCGTCCATAACGGTGTATCCTCCCAATACACCTAGGAATTTAGTGCCTTTGTCTCTTCCCACTGAATGCAAAACCTTTATTAGCTTATATGTGCTTTGGCAACTGTTTGCTGATTTCGATAAAACATGTAAGAAGAGAATCACACCCACTAGCATTACTGAGGGGGAAAGGTGTTTTGAACATGCAAAAAGGTGTTACTTAACTGAGGTCATGCCATTCTTTAAACTACTTAAAGAAACACTTTGAAGGGTTGCAAACTGCCCTTAAAGCCGAAATAAATGAAATGAAAGTAGTGTTTAAAGATATGGAAAATGAGGTGAATGAACATGCAATAGAACTTAAGAGTCGAGAGATTGAAAGAAAAAACATACTCCTTACTAACGACAACTTGATTGCTAAATGTATTGCACAAGATGTATTTTACACTGTCACTGATTCTGCATTGTCTGCTTGTCAATTTAATGAGTATGCTATTGCGTTAAATGTCACCCAGAATCGTGTTGTTGAGCTTGAGGGGGAGAATTTTAAATTGCTTGGAAAAATTCAAAATGATGACCATGATAATATGGTTAAACGTTTTTCAAAATTGGAAGTTGAATATCTTAATTTGCAATTGAAATATCAACATTTAAATGAAAAACATAAAATATCGAATGACAAGACATCCTTGGATGCTCCTGAATTTGATACTTATTTTGAATTAAGCAAACGAGATGAGACAATTCAAGCTCACACGAACACGATTCGACTGCTGAGGGCCCAAATTGCCCAATTGAAATCCAACAAGTGTGAAGTATATGGCACCAATAAACCTTCGTCTTCAGATGCTCAGAATTTTCAATATCAAAACACCATAAATAAGTTACATTATGAAAATGAGTGTTATCGAGAAGAAAATTCAAAGGTTAAACAACATTTCAAAGAGTTATATGATTCTATTAAAGTTACAAGAAGCAATCACAATGATCAAATAACTTCTTTGACAAATGAAATTGAGAATCTGAAGGCTCTGTTGAAAGGTAAAATGCCATGCACCACTTGTAATTGTGATGCACCAAAGGCTACTGATAGTAAAAAGTATGATGTTGATGTTGGGCGTATTCCGTTTAAGCTTAGAAATAACAGCCTTGCCCATCAAACATATCTCGATCATCTTAGAGAAGGCCTTGACACACTTCGTGAGGTAGTTGAAGAGGATAGGAATAATAAGCCACTTGATCAAGCAGTTGTCTATGCATGCAAACTCACGAAAAGGATTCAGGAAAACTTAGAATATGCCATAGGCTCAATTCCTAAGTTTAGAGGCCATAGAGATAGATTTGTTGCATCATCATCCAATGTTGTGAACAAGCATGTAGCCTTTGATCTACCACCCAAAACATCAGAACCCAACACATCATTATCAGGAAGGCATGTGACAGAAAAACAAACTAATGTTACCTTCGATGCTTCTACAGGAGTAAAAAGTGACACCCAAGCTAGCGGGTCAAGGTCTAGAGGAAATGAAAGAAAGGATATGACTGCGCCAGCTAAGAATGATCACTTGAAGAATGTAGAAGTCCAAACTAGGAACAATAAGTTTGCAATGAGTAGGATGAATCGTGTTGATTCTAGTATCAAAAGTACTGTAATTAATTCGAACTCTAATGCTATCTGTAAAACATGCGACAATTGTTTAATTTATGCTAATCATGATGAATGTGTTGTGTCTTTCCTGATGTCTTCTGCATCATCCCATGTTAAGAATGGTAGGATAACTGAAGCATGCAAAAAGGTTTGGAAAGCAACAGGAAAAACATTTGCTAGCATAGGCTATCAATGGAGACCCACTGGAAGGAAATTCAATTTAGGAAAACAGTGCACGTTACCTAAAATGGATAAGCATAAAATTGTGAATGTTAAGGAATGGAGACCCACTGGAAGGAAGTTCAATTTAGGAAAACACAGAACAGTATCTAAAATGAATATGCATAAAATTGTGATGAATAAGGAATGGAGACCAACTGGTAGAATCCTGGCTTTAGAATCACAATGCCTTCCATCTAGGTCTTGTCCTACCTCTAGTTCTGTCTCCTCAGTAAAGACAGTAGCATCTGTGAAATCTGTGGCTCCTGAATATGTATGTGCTGACCAAATGGACCCCAATTGCACTTGGGGATCCACATTTTTTAGTTATCCATTGTTGTCTGGTTTCAAATGCAGGTCGTACAAATCGTCCTGTGGTATTTGGACTCAGGCTGCTCAAAACATATGACTGGGGATCGCTCGCGGCTCAAGAACTTCGTGAAAAAGTTTATCGGGACAGTTAGATTTGGGAACGACCACTTTGGTGCTATTATGGGTTATGGAGATTATGTGTTTGGTAACAGTGTAATATCAAGGGTATATTATGTGGAAGGACTAGGGCACAATCTGTTTTCTGTGGGTCAATTTTGTGATTCAGATCTGGAAGTGGCTTTCAGAAAGCATGCATGTTTCGTCAGAGAATTGGATGGTTTAGATCTCCTCAAGGGCAGTCGGGGCACCAATCTCTACACCATATCAATTGAAGAAATGTTGAAGTCCTCTCCCATATGTTTGCTCTCTAAAGCCTCTAAAACAAAATCATGGCTGTGGCATCGTCGTTTGAACCACTTGAACTTCGGTACCATAAATAATCTTTCCCGTAAAGATCTTGTGAGAGGGATGCCCAGACTGAAATATGAGAAAGATCATCTCTGCTCTGCATGTCAACTGGGTAAAAGCAAGAAACAAACCCACAAGCCTAAAACCATCAACACCAACCTGAAAGTTCTTCATACCCTCCACATGGACTTGTGCGGTCCAATGAGAATACAAACCATAAATGGAAAGAAGTACGTTCTGGTGATAGTAGATGACTATTCTCGGTTCACATGGGTAAAGTTTTTGAGAACCAAGGACGAAACTCCAGAGGTTATCATTAAACTGATAAAACAGCTGCAAGTAAGGCTCGATAAAACTGTCAGAATCATACGCACAGATAATGGTACTGAGTTTGTTAACCAACAACTCCGTAATTTCTATGAAAGTATTGGCATCACGCATCAGAAAAGTATCCCTCGCACACCTCAACAGAACGGGGTGGTTAAACGAAGGAACCGTACTCTGGTGGAGGCTGCAAGAACTATGCTTATATTTTCAAAGACACCGATGTTTCTCTGGGCAGAGGCTATTGCAACAGCATGTTACACTCAAAACCGATCCCTAATTCATCCAGTTCATGAGAAGACTCCCTTCGAGTTAATTCACAACAAGAAACCAGATCTTTCCTTTCTGCGTGTGTTTGGTGCACTTTGCTATCCAACTAACGATAGTCAAGACTTGGGAAAGTTAAGAGCTAAAGCAGATATAGGTATTTTCGTTGGATACGCGCCAGACAGTAAAGGGTATCGAATCTACAATAAAAGGACCCGGAAAATCATGGAAACCATTCATGTTACGTTCGATGAGCTGAGTGAGCTACCTGTTTCAGGACAAATCAGTTCTGGACCCGATCTTCACCTTTTGTCTCCTGGACCCATTAGTTCAGGACTTGTACAGAATTCCACGCCTGCAGATTCTTATGTGCCACCTACATGTGAGGAGTTGAAGAAATTATTCGATCCTATGTTTGATGAATACTTTGAGCCTACGAATGGAACCATCCCGAGTGAACCAGCTATAATTCCTATGGATGAGGTTCAAGCCCCACAAGGTTCAGAAGGCCCTGCAGCTTCAGTGTCAGTCAGTCACAATGCTCCTGCTGCCAGTCAATCGCCTTCGTCATCAAACACTCAAACTTCTCCAGTAATGCAAGAATCTTCAGATAATAATTCTTTGGAAGTTAATCCTTTTGCTCCTGTTGATGAGGCTCCTTTTGAAAACATATTTGCTCCTGAACATTCATCAGACACATCCTCACTTGAAGGACACAGCACTGCTACGTCTGTTCATAACCCACAACCTCACGACCATCTCAGGAAATGGACCAGTGATCATCCAATCGACAACATCATAGGCAATCCTTCACGTCCAGTATCCACACGTAGTCAACTAGCCACTGATGCACTATGGTGTTTCTTCAATTCCGTACTATCCAAAGTCGAACCAAAAGATGCCAAAGAAGCTATGACTAAAGATTGCTGGTTCCAGGCTATGCAGGATGAAATCTATGAATTTGATCGACTTGAAGTATGGGAATTAGTGCCTCCTCCAGAGCTTGCAATGATCATTGCTTTAAAGTGGATCTTCAAAGTGAAGCTTGATGAGTATGGTGATGTATTAAAGAACAAGGCACGGCTAGTTGCTAAAGGGTTCAGACAAGAAGAGGGCATTGATTTTGAAGAATCGTTTGCTCCGGTTGCTAGAATTGAAGCTATAAGAATTTTCCTGGCAAATGCTGCTAGTCGAAATATGATAGTCTACCAAATGGATGTCAAAACGGCATTCTTGAATGGCGACTTAAAGGAAGAAGTTTATGTGAGTCAACCAGAAGGATTCGTGGATACTGAACATCCTACACATGTTTACCGCTTGAAGAAGGCTCTCTATGGGTTAAAACAGGCGCCAAGGGCATGGTACGATACATTGTCCAAGTTCCTCCTAGCGAACGGATTCTCCAAGGGTGTTGTTGATCCTATACTATTCACCAGGAAGTCAAGAAACCATCTACTACTAGTTCAGATATATGTAGATGATATCATCTTTGCTTCAACAGATACTAGTGAATGTGATAGTTTTTCAAAAGAGATGAATTCCAAGTTCCAAATGTCAATGATGGGACAAATGTCATTCTTCTTAGGATTACAAGTCTCTCAAAGTCCCGGTGGCATATTCATTAATCAATCCAAATACGCCAATGAGATCTTGAAAAAGTTTGGATTTCATTCAAGTGAACCTGTTGACACTCCCATGGTTGATAGAACGAAGCTGGATGAAGATCCTTCAGGGATTCCAGTGGATATAACGCAATATAGAAGCATGATTGGATCTTTGATGTACATCACGGCTAGCAGACCAGATCTTCTGTTTGCTGTGTGTATGTGTGCTCGGTATCAATCTAGACCAACCAAGAAGCATGTTGAAGCAGTGAAACGGATCTTCCGATATCTTCAAGGCACGGTTCATATGGGTCTTTGGTATCCTAAGGACACTGCAATGGAGTTAACGGCTTACGCGGATGCTGATCATGCGGGATGTCAAGACACTCGTCGAAGTACTTCAGGAGGAGCTCAATTTTTAGGGGAAAAGTTGGTTAGTTGGTCTTCTAAGAAGCAGATGAGTACTTCCGTATCATCTACTGAAGCTGAGTACATTGCTATGTCTGCATGTTGTGCACAAATCCTTTGGATGCGATCACAGCTTTCGGACTATGGATTCTCATACAACAAAATTCCCCTATATTGTGACAACAAAAGCGCCATTGCTCTTTGTTGTAACAATGTTCAGCACTCCAGGTCAAAACACATCGACATCAGGCATCACTTCATCAGGGAACAGGTGGAAAAAGGAATTGTGGAACTATACTTCGTGAGAACAGAGTTTCAGTTAGCTGACATCTTCACCAAGGCCCTCCCAAGAGAAAGGTTTCAGTTTATTCTCCCACGCCTTGGCATGAAAAGCATGACTCCTGAAACCCTCAAGTGTCTTCAGGAAGAAAAGGAGGAGTAAAGGATTGTCTTCTTATATCCTTGTACATAGTTGTATATATCTTAAATCAAAAAGAAAAATACAAAAATATAAAACCTATAAAAAACCATAAAAATCGAAAAATCAGAAAACACCAAAAATAGTCCTACCTAGGCATGTCTTCTGTTTATCGATAACATTTACGGATCTAGAAATGTCATTCAACAATGGCACGGATTCTTAAATGAAGCTCGAGCAGAAGTTATACTAATCTGTTAAAACATGTCTTAATGGCTTGCAGTTACTTCATACTGCAACCCGCACTGTACAATGAGGAAAGCATGTCGCCAAAAAGACAGCTGTTCCTCCAACCGGGTGATGTTCACCTGGGCATGGATTACTTTATATCCATGTTATCCCGACTTGATGTACGTTTCAGTGCGTCATTTCGTGTATAAGAAGAGAAGTCTTCTTTACATCAGACTCTTTATCTTGTTTGATTCTTCAAGAGAGTCTTGATGTTACACAAGGTGGTTAATTGATTTAAATTTTTCAAATTTCCGACACCTTGCCAAATTTGTGCAACATCAGCAGTGACACTCTCTTGGTGTTTCAAGGGAAGCATAGTATGCTTCAAAATCAGAATACATTTTAACCTGTCCACAATTTTTCTCCCAAATTTTTCTACATGTATTTAAATCAATTGGGATCACAAATCTCAAATGGTTTGAAATTTTTGATCGGGGGAGAGAATGTGATTTAAATAGGAAATTCTGATAAAATGTGATGATTTGGAAGTTAATGTAGGCTCTCCCGTATGTGCTAAACCATTTTGCACATCTAGGCACATATTGAGGGGGAGCAAAACGTTTTGGTCATAAAAGCAAGCTCTTCCATATGTGCTAAAATCTTTCGTATATCGATGCACATATTGAGGGGGAGCAAATGGTTTTACAAAACAAAGGATTTTGGCATCTTATGTGAGCAAGGCTCAGACTTCACCAATGAATTGACGAAACTTGATATGACGAAACTTGAACTGTCTAAATACACATATATTTACCTTGTTTAAACCCACATAAACAGTCAAAAACACTTTGAAAAGTCTCAAAAAGACAGAAAAAAATATTTAGACTGTGTTTTATTCATAAATTGTCAAATCTAGTCCCTAGTTATTCAAAACATGGAAATTTTTCATAAAAGGCCCTCAGGGATTTTCAAATTGTCAAAATTGGTCCTTATAATAATTTTTGGGAAAGTGCAATTTTAGTCCCTTGATTTTGGCTAAATGGCAAAAAATGGTCTTTGTGATTAAAGCTACAACCAAAACGGACCCTTAGTTTTATTTAACAAAAAACCCACCTAAAACCAAAACATAATACCCAATCCCAAACCCAGCGGCCACAAACCAAAAGCCCATTCACTAAACTAACCCAAGGCCCAACAAACCCACCCCGTTATATATTTAAGCGGGGTCAAACCTGTGGTCAAACCCACCCTTAAAACCACCTTTTCCCTCCTTCTATACCACCTCCACCACTGCTACCAAAACCACCCTCCACCTCACCTTATCCCTTCACCACCTCACCCCCAGCTATCACCACTTGTCCACCCCAACTAGCCACAACTTCCAAGGCATTTAATGCCCCTGAATCTGCTTTACTCAACATCAACAGTCAAATATGACTTTTCCCACCAAAAGGTGAAATAAATGGCTAGGATGACTCTGACCAATCCAAGGGTCCAGAAGTGGTGGGAAAGTCACAAATGACTGCAAGGAACCCTAATTTTGACTACAAATAGAGAAGGAAGCAGAAGTGAAGAAGGGTCGCTTGTTTTAGACCTTCGTAGTGTAAATTTAAGTTATTGTCATTTTCAGTTTCATGTAATGTTTTAAATTATTAATACAAGTTCAATTTGGTTGCATTTGTCAAGTTTTTAAGTTAATTAGTACTCAAGTTCAAGTTATATTTAAGTTTCAAGTGTTCTGTGATACGTAGTGAGCTAATAAGCTCATAATAAGCCACCTAAAGCTCAGAAAAGAACTCCTATAAGCTTACATAAGCTTTCTTAAGCTTTTTGTAAGCTTGTACTTGTTTTTACAAGATTTATCAAAAAAAAGTCAACAAAAAGTCAACAAGCTCATGATAAGCTTCTCTGAAGTCAACAAGCTGGAATTGTGAAAGCTTCTGGTTTAGTGGTTCTATGGAGAGCCTATAAGTTATTTCTGTCCTTGGTTCCCTTGTGTTTCATGCAAATTCGATTGTAAGCTTATAATATCATTTTAGCTTAATTTTTCATATAATTCCATAAGCTGCTAAGACTAGTTTAAAAGCTCTTAAAAATAATCAATATTAGTTAATAATTAATTAGTGTTCAATTTCTCAGCTTGTTTAATCCATCTCAGTTCAAAAATCTCAACAGTCCACCCTAAAGGGGTGTTTGGTTTAAGGACTGTCACAAGCCAATAACAGCTTGCACTGTTGCTTGACCATTTGGTCAACTTTGGTTAAGCTTATCTCAGTCCCTATAAGCTATTTTTAACATCTTTTAAGTCCTATAAATCAGATATCCAATTTTCTTAGTTCTTTGTAATTTCCAGTCAATATAGAGTTCATATAAGCTAATATAAGCCTTAGACCTTTTAAGGCTGTTCTTTTGGCCTCTTTGTGTTCCATTTAGTCTAATTATTAAGTTCCTAAAACCTCAAATCCATTGCACAAGAATACACTGAGTTGCATAGCAACTCAGTCTATCAGACTGCAACAGCAGACTTTATGTTTTTTTTTATAAACTTTGAGATTTTCTATCTCACTCATTTTAAGCCCAATTAAGCTCATTCCTTTTGATCCTTAAACCTCACCAGCTCAACTCATTAGGATAATTTTAGTTCGATTTTTAGATCTTTCCAAAGCCTCGAAAGTTGCCCTCGAACAGACCCCATTTTGCCCTGGTGTGCGCAAATACCAGCAACCAACTTAGTTGCAAAAACTCATTTTACCTTAAATAGCCCACTGTTGTATTTTAGTTGTTTGAATCAACTCATCTAGCTTAAATTAAAAATAGTGTCTTTATTAAAGTTTGTTATATTTAATATTTAAGTTAGTTTGTAAAAGAAAATAGCCAAAAAAATAAAGTTTAGAAAAGAAGGAAAAAGTGGTATTCGAACCACTGACCTGTCGTATACTAGTCCAACACTCACCCAGTGTACTAGTGCTCTTTTATTGTTAAATGTTTGCACTCTTTAATATTTAATATATAGTTAGTAGTTTTAATTTAATTAGCTTATTTTTAACTAGTAGCTTACCAGCTTATTTAGAGCTTATCCGTATAAGCTAGTTTTCCCATTTTATTTTTATCACCTTTGTAATCACTTGTAGTGTTTATATAAAAAAGTTTCGTAATTTTTAGAATAGTTTTGCTATTTTTTTAGTTTAACTAGTAATTAAATTATAATAAAAAATATAAAAGTCTAAAAAATATAAATCTTTTTTCTATAATTTTCTTTTGTCATTTTTAAATTAAAAAAAATATTAGATCACTTGTAGAGTTAATTTTACATATATCTTAGTTGTAATCGCGTTTTAATTAATTCCCGATTCACGTTTTTAGCGTAAAAAAAATAATCGTTTTAGTGAACCTTTAGATTAAACGATTCAGAAAAATAGTGATAGCTTCTATTTAATAGATTTTATCTTGTTAAATCAAAATCAAAAAATCTGATTCATCAATCACTCTAATCCAAAGCTTTTCACAGTTTTCCATTCACATCTCGTTGGGAAACGATCCGGGTGATCACTTGCCTGGTTTCACACACTACACACGAGCATTCGTTTTCAGACTGTTTGCCTTTTATCATTTATTACGGTTGACCATTCACAAGTGGTTGACTTGTGTGATAGAGAAATAAAAGACGACCGGTTCGGAACGGATCAAATTTTGGCGCCGCTGCCGGGGAGGTGTGCTGCGACAGTTGTGTAAGTTTTAGCGATTAGTGATTCGAGACCCTTCTATCAGAAGTTCCTATTTCCCAAAAACAATATAAAATACAAAAATATTTTCTTTTCTTTTCTATATATATTATTATTATTATTATTATCATATAAAAAAATAAAAAACCCAAAAACATTTTTTCGTTCTCTTTAATAAACAAATATTAAAAAAAATTACCATCGAAAATCAAGACTGAGTACTACCTAACTGGGGGTACGACCATAATAAGTTCCCAAACCTAAGATTAAAACTTGCCTTTGTGTCGCTTGCGAATTCGGCTCACCTTTGATTGATAAACAAACTCTAACGGAGGTTCTAGGATAGTCTGACATTAAATTGTCGGACTGAAAGAAGCGGGTTTTTAAGGAGCGTAATTGCCCACCTTTGCTTCTCCGCCACTCTGTGCGTTTGTCAGTCAGAGAGCTACCGTACGCTGGTTGATTTAAGGTTTAAGTTCCTTGTGTTGTGCTTTGATCTTGTTGAAAAAAAAATTGAAAAAACCAAAAACCCAAAAATATTCATCTTTTCCCTCTTACCCTTTTTGATTCTTTATCCCTTCACCCTCTATCCATTTGATTCTAACTTCTTCTATATTCTTATGGCATCTATCGACCCCGAATTCTTATTCGCTCTTGAAAAACTTCAAGCCTTGTCCAAGATTTCAAAAATTCGTGTTGATCATGATGATCCATTGATTCCTATTCCCTCTCCGATGAGGGAAATGGAACGAGAAACCGAGGTGACAAAGGACCAGGTACTTTCCTCTGACAATGGAAGTGCTAAATACGTCCAACCCGCGGTTGTCCAAAAATCTAAGCTCACAATTACTCCTAAACCGTCAAGAATCGATCCTGACCTTTCACGATTTACGGTTAAAAGTTTGTCAAGCAAACGTACAGAGCTTAGAACGGTGACTAAAAAGAACGACTTGCCCAATCTTCACGTTATTCAAAAACAAAAACCAGAGACTATAACGGAAGTGGTGGAAATTCCTAGCTCTCAGAGCACACCACTTGTCCCACCTCCGGATTTTATTCCTTGTGTCGGTTGTGGTGAGCCGCTTTTCGGTTTGCCATGTCGTTGGTGTACATGTGAACAATGTGGTAATGATATTCGAGACGGAAGTTGTTTGTTTTGTGGTTCGAGGAATTCATTTTCTTATGATCCTAATCCGAACTCATTCAATGACTCTTCAAATTTTTCCAACTACCCATCACATTCATACGAGCAAGAATCATATTATCCAAATCTCAATGATGCATCGTATCAAAATACACCAAACTTTTCTTGTGAATTTTGTGGAGATTGTCCTCATCCGGAATATGATTGTCGAACGGGAGATATGCTTGTCTATGAGCAAAACCCTTATAACAATCAGACATCATCCGGATTTGACACATCTCCATATTATCCACCACCACAACAGTTTTACTCTTGTGAATACTGTGGAGGTCCGCATTATGAATCCGATTGTCAAACGAGAACCCCGCTTGTCAATGAGCATGGTCCGTGTAACAGTTACGATCAAGACCAACCTCCACAGTATCAAACAATTCAACCACCACCTCAGCCATCATCACAAGAACTTTCTCAAGACACTCTTGAAATTCTTAATTTACTCAAAAAAATTAAGGATTCAATTAAAGAACTTCCCCATGAAGATCTTCATGAGAAATCTTGTGCTGAACTTCTAGCCGAAGATCGAGCAGCACACAATCATTTCTTGTTTAAGCAGGCGTGCATGCTCGATGATGATGATGATGAGGATGAAGAAGACGAAGAGGAGGGTGTTATTCCTTTAAATGATACCGTTTATCAACTCCCTGAGTCTGCTGTTATCACACCCGAGGTTCACACTCACTCTCTAAGTATGGGGGATGAGCGTCTTGACACAATTCCTGCAAAGGAATCAGACGTATTCATAAAGTCTAGTGTCGAGAACCTTGTCCCAATCCCAAGAGAGTCACAGGGAATTCTCGAGCATTTGTGTGATATCCCTCCTCCTTTTGATTTTTCAAAAGATCATATTGAGATGTTCTCCGATTCCACTAATGATGATACTTTATCATGTGGAGACATTATTTATATGGAGGAATTTCCTTCTGAGCCAGTCAGCTTAGAAGAAGAGAATGATGAAGAAATTGACACTGAAATCAAAGATGAAGCTCTTCGAGCAACATTATTGAATGTCAGTCTTCTCGTTTCTAAAATCGAGGCTTTCAAAGAAAAACCCATTTCATCTCCTATCCCCATAAAGGATAGTGACATACTTTCCGATGATTCTATTCCGGAAATGGAAGCCTTTTGTTTTGATCAGATGGGAGAGAAAATTAGTGGCAATACCACTTCTCATTCTTATAATTCTCTCCCCGATTATGAATCATTTACATTTGAGGAGTTCAAAGGTGAACTCACTCACATCAAATCCGAATATGATTCATTCATCTTTGATGAGTTCTTTTGTGAACTCACTCATATCATATCTCCGCCGGAGTATGATAACTTTTACTTTGATCTTGACAAAGAAAATCTTTGTGTTCCGGAGGGAGATGTTCTCAATACTGAGAATTTGATTGTTATCAAAATCCCATCCCTCCCACCCTTGAATTGTCTTGATCAGCTGAGCTTAAATGAAGAGAATCATGATGCTGAAAGCATGAATTCTCCTTCTACTGATGATGAGTTAGTCATGATTTTTATCATGACTTTCTTTCTTTTCTTCACCTACAGGGTGACTTCTCCTGTTCTTCACTCCTTCGGGAATGAAGACACTATCTTTGATCCCGGCATTTTCATTTATCATTTGTGAGCCGGATCTCTGTGTATATCTCATCGGAGTGGAACTTTCAAGTACTTCAGTGTTTATCCAAACATCTTGAACGAAAGTCCGATGGAGATTTTTTGTTCCACTTGCTTCCCCATGAACAAATTAATTCGGGGTCGAGTCAAGCTAGCGACTCGGTTAATAAAAACAGTAGCAAAAACATGGGTTTTCACCCGTGTGTACCACCCTAGTGTGGGGGAGATACCCCACATGTTGTCAATATGTACAGTAAAAAAAAAAAAAAAAAAAAAAAAAAAAAAAAAAAAAAAAAAAAAAAAAAAAGGAATTTGCATGCCTTAACGGCTTAAATGCAAATTAAATAAAAATAAATTAAGGCTATTAATATTTCCCTTTCACGTTCTAAGTGGGTTTAACAACCAGTTCTTTGAATATTGAGGGCAATATTCAGTTCTAAGTGTGGGGGGGAATTCTCGCGAATTTGATCAAATGTACCATCTAGCACCCCCATTTTAGCCAAAATTTTAAAATTTTTTTTTCTCACTTAGAACGCGATAAATGGTTATCAGTCCGCCATGTCTAACCCACATAAGGATTGGCTAATCCAGGAGCAAACGGCTCTTGGTAAAGATATATCAAATCCGTTGATGGCTTGCAATTTGCCCAAAATTGTATGGTATTCGACTCACCATATCTTCATAAGTGAAGAGTTGGCTAGCCCGCAAGTTTATGGCTTGTGGTAAAGGCAGTGGAAAAACCATAATTGGTAATCAGCTCACCAAAGATAATATTGATAATTTATCTAAGAGTTGGCTAGTCCAGAAGCAAACGGCTTCTGGTAAAGACAAATCAAAACCGTTGACAGCTGATGGTTTGCTCAAAATCATTTGGTTATCATTGTACCAAGGTTCTTACTTGAACTAAAACAATTGGCTACTCCAGAAATGATGGATATCTGGTAAAGAGAAAAATCCATTAAAACTTCATAAAAGATTGCTAGGGACTAGCAATAGTTTAGTGTGGGGGATTTGATATGTGTCTAAATACACATATATTTACCTTGTTTAAACCCACATAAACAGTCAAAAACACTTTGAAAAGTCTCAAAAAGACAGAAAAAAATATTTAGACTGTGTTTTATTCATAAATTGTCAAATCTAGTCCCTAGTTATTCAAAACATGGAAATCTTTCATAAAAGGCCCTCAGGGATTTTCAAATTGTCAAAATTGGTCCTTATAATAATTTTTGGGAAAGTGCAATTTTAGTCCCTTGATTTTGGCTAAATGGCAAAAAATGGTCTTTGTGATTAAAGCTACAACCAAAACGGACCCTTAGTTTTATTTAACAAAAAACCCACCTAAAACCAAAACATAATACCCAATCCCAAACCCAGCGGCCACAAACCAAAAGCCCATTCACTAAACTAACCCAAGGCCCAACAAACCCACCCCGTTATATATTTAAGCGGGGTCAAACCTGTGGTCAAACCCACCCTTAAAACCACCTTTTCCCTCCTTCTATACCACCTCCACCACTGCTACCAAAACCACCCTCCACCTCACCTTATCCCTTCACCACCTCACCCCCAGCTATCACCACTTGTCCACCCCAACTAGCCACAACTTCCAAGGCATTTAATGCCCCTGAATCTGCTTTACTCAACATCAACAGTCAAATATGACTTTTCCCACCAAAAGGTGAAATAAATGGCTAGGATGACTCTGACCAATCCAAGGGTCCAGAAGTGGTGGGAAAGTCACAAATGACTGCAAGGAACCCTAATTTTGACTACAAATAGAGAAGGAAGCAGAAGTGAAGAAGGGTCGCTTGTTTTAGACCTTCGTAGTGTAAATTTAAGTTATTGTCATTTTCAGTTTCATGTAATGTTTTAAATTATTAATACAAGTTCAATTTGGTTGCATTTGTCAAGTTTTTAAGTTAATTAGTACTCAAGTTCAAGTTATATTTAAGTTTCAAGTGTTCTGTGATACGTAGTGAGCTAATAAGCTCATAATAAGCCACCTAAAGCTCAGAAAAGAACTCCTATAAGCTTACATAAGCTTTCTTAAGCTTTTTGTAAGCTTGTACTTGTTTTTACAAGATTTATCAAAAAAAAGTCAACAAAAAGTCAACAAGCTCATGATAAGCTTCTCTGAAGTCAACAAGCTGGAATTGTGAAAGCTTCTGGTTTAGTGGTTCTATGGAGAGCCTATAAGTTATTTCTGTCCTTGGTTCCCTTGTGTTTCATGCAAATTCGATTGTAAGCTTATAATATCATTTTAGCTTAATTTTTCATATAATTCCATAAGCTGCTAAGACTAGTTTAAAAGCTCTTAAAAATAATCAATATTAGTTAATAATTAATTAGTGTTCAATTTCTCAGCTTGTTTAATCCATCTCAGTTCAAAAATCTCAAAACACCACCCTAAAGGGGTGTTTGGTTTAAGGACTGTCACAAGCCAATAACAGCTTGTACTGTTACTTGACCATTTGGTCAACTTTGGTTAAGCTTATCTCAGTCCCTATAAGCTATTTTTAACATCTTTTAAGTCCTATAAATCAGATATCCAATTTTCTTAGTTCTTTGTAATTTCCAGTCAATATAGAGTTCATATAAGCTAATATAAGCCTTAGACCTTTTAAGGCTGTTCTTTTGGCCTCTTTGTGTTCCATTTAGTCTAATTATTAAGTTCCTAAAACCTCAAATCCATTGCACAAGAATACACTGAGTTGCATAGCAACTCAGTCTATCAGACTGCAACAGCAGACTTTATGTTTTTTTTTATAAACTTTGAGATTTTCTATCTCACTCATTTTAAGCCCAATTAAGCTCATTCCTTTTGATCCTTAAACCTCACCAGCTCAACTCATTAGGATAATTTTAGTTCGATTTTTAGATCTTTCCAAAGCCTCGAAAGTTGCCCTCGAACAGACCCCATTTTGCCCTGGTGTGCGCAAATACCAGCAACCAACTTAGTTGCAAAAACTCATTTTACCTTAAATAGCCCACTGTTGTATTTTAGTTGTTTGAATCAACTCATCTAGCTTAAATTAAAAATAGTGTCTTTATTAAAGTTTGTTATATTTAATATTTAAGTTAGTTTGTAAAAGAAAATAGCCAAAAAAATAAAGTTTAGAAAAGAAGGAAAAAGTGGTATTCGAACCACTGACCTGTCGTATACTAGTCCAACACTCACCCAGTGTACTAGTGCTCTTTTATTGTTAAATGTTTGCACTCTTTAATATTTAATATATAGTTAGTAGTTTTAATTTAATTAGCTTATTTTTAACTAGTAGCTTACCAGCTTATTTAGAGCTTATCCGTATAAGCTAGTTTTCCCATTTTATTTTTATCACCTTTGTAATCACTTGTAGTGTTTATATAAAAAAGTTTCGTAATTTTTAGAATAGTTTTGCTATTTTTTTAGTTTAACTAGTAATTAAATTATAATAAAAAATATAAAAGTCTAAAAAATATAAATCTTTTTTCTATAATTTTCTTTTGTCATTTTTAAATTAAAAAAAATATTAGATCACTTGTAGAGTTAATTTTACATATATCTTAGTTGTAATCGCGTTTTAATTAATTCCCGATTCACGTTTTTAGCGTAAAAAAAATAATCGTTTTAGTGAACCTTTAGATTAAACGATTCAGAAAAATAGTGATAGCTTCTATTTAATAGAATTTAACTTGTTAAATCAAAATCAAAAAATCTGATTCATCAATCACTCTAATCCAAAGCTTTTCACAGTTTTCCATTCACATCTCGTTGGGAAACGATCCGGGTGATCACTTGCCTGGTTTCACACACTACACACGAGCATTCGTTTTCAGACTGTTTGCCTTTTATCATTTATTACGGTTGACCATTCACAAGTGGTTGACTTGTGTGATAGAGAAATAAAAGACGACCGGTTCGGAACGGATCATTCACCAATGAATTGACGAAACTTGAACTGTCATCAATCGAAAGGATACGTCTTGGCCGGGTAATAATTTCAAGCTGGTCTAACCAGTGATGTAAGCGTGTCTCGAAAAAGACGTATCTGAGTAGAGTGTACCATTTCGAGAAACTTTCTGTGGACTTGACCAGGACGGGTAATAATTTCAAGCTGGTCTAACCAGTGATGTAAGCGTGTCTCGAATCGGCCATGTTCACTGAAAGTGGATCAATTCAAAAAGTGCAAGCTCTACCTAACATGTGCAAATTTATAAAACTATCACTCGAGCACATGTTGAGGGGGAGCATTTGAAAAATACAAAACTCTCAAGTGTTTGCAAAAATGTGTTTCAAAATCATGAACACTTTGAGAGATTTTTCAAGGATTTGGTTTGGCAATCATGGATGAATATCAAAGACCGACCATTTTTAATTAACGCATGGAGTTATAAGGATGGTTAGGTTAGGTTCAAGTTCCCATGATCCCGCCAGAGCCGGAGGGATCTACCCAGGGATAATCCACTAGTTAGTATAGAAGTCCTTAGGCATGATTAAAAAGGAGAAAAGTGGATAAGGGAAAAGTGCCGACTAAGATGGAGCTAGTACTGGAACAAACCCAACAAGGTGCTAGTTATGAAGTCTCGGTAAGCACTGAAGGGGTTGAAGAATGAAAAAGAATTGTAAAGATAAAGGGTGAAAAGAAATAGCCCTCCTTACAACTTAGGCAGAAACCGGGTCAATACATATGCTGTCAGAATCACTTAGTTGATTGCTGGCATTGAAGACAAAGTATCATGGACCCAGTGATACGCTGCACAACCCTCCCTAGCCACTCAAGGTCCCTCAAAGGATTCTTGTTTCAATTGTCACGGAGTTCAATACATTCTTATCGTCTCTCTCACTCCGAGTTAGATGATATTGAAAAGGTGGCAGTCCTCTCCAGCCTCCGCTCACTAAATCAAAACGCACTATAGAGTCTAGAGCCACGAGATGCATAATAAGATCTCATAGGGACACGAATCATCTCTACACTGGTTGTTCAACATTAAGGACACCAGTTGTAAACTTATGAGTCTTACGCAGATCTTAGCAATCTGCCAGAACATTCATGAGGGAATTTACAAATGTAATTCTCAATGATTGAATGGAAATTCCTGCTAGGGTCAACATCAAATAGCCCTGAAAGCAGGTCACTTCGGTAATTCTTTATGGATTACGCTTAGTGGTCACGACAGTTTCTAACGGTCTAAAGTCGTGGAGTGATCTCCAGCGACTCACCTAATCGTTGATGTGCTACGGTTCGATCTTAAAAAGCCCTCTGTGGGTTTTCGATTAGGAACGGTCTTGGTAAGGATTAGAGAGAGTTTTCACACTATGCTGTTAACAATCTCGAAGTCCGAACTTGTAAGTACCGGACATTTTATTGCTAACTGTCGTATGCAGGAATATCTGGCGGTTGTTGCTGTGGAACGCTGTAGTTGGTTGCTGTTGTAGCTGGTTGCAGAAAAGATGCCAATCCATCACCACATGTTCACATCACATCATCATCAAAGAAGTCATGATCACCCTAAAAGACCTTCAACACAGCTTCTGCTAACTCTGATGCTGAAGATCATGACTCCATATCGTGTGAGCATGTCGACTCTAAGTATGTTTCATCACATGGAGATTTACTACTGAAAGATGACTTGGAGACTCAAGTGGGATGATAACTCCAAAGAATCAACAAAGATCATCCAAGACAAAAGAAAAAGTCATCTTAAGATTAGCTGTTGCACAATGATCAAGGAAAATGAAGAATCAAAGAGTACGAGCTATGAAATCAAGATCCAAGGATGAAGTGCTAGAATTCAGAACATGACTTCCGGGGTGACCTCCCTTAGGGGGAGATTGTTAGGAATATGAATATTCAGCTGAAGACTCGGTCACCCCGAGTACTTATTAGCACATCATAGCTCGTAGGAATATCTGTAATATTATTAGTATTATTAGTTTTATTAGATTAGTCGTATCTATATTTGTGGAGTGGGTCGGGTCTTTACCCTCTGTCAGCTCGCTCCACAGTCCACTAGGGACATATTATGTAATAGTATAAATACTCCCTTCCCACCCATGGGAAGGGTTGGACCTTTCAAGCTAATAGATTACAAGTTACTTTCTCTCTCTAAAAGGCTCCCACTTTCTCACTCTAAGTTTTCTTCTATTCGATCCAAACAAGCCTCAAACTAGTGATTCTTGTATTGTGAATACCCTACAAATATGTTGGAGGCTCTTGTGATATGTGAATACAACACACTTCGTGCCGTACAGATAATGTCTCTAGATTTTAAAAGCAAATACAACTGCTCCTAGCTCGGTATCATAAGTCGTATAATTCTCCTCATGAGGCTTGAGCTGTCGAGAGGCATAGGCAATACCTTTATTTCTTTGCATCAAAACCGCGTCTAACCCTTGGTGTGATACGTCACAATAAACAACGAAATCATCGTTTCCTTCGGGTAAAGCTAGAATTGGTGCTTCACAAAGCTTTTGCTTTAACAGCTGGAAAGCTTTCTCTTGATCTTCTCCCCAGACATACTTCTTGTTCTTCTGTGTCAATTCTGTTAAAGACTTGGCAATCTTCGAAAATCCCTCAATGAATCTCCGATAATAGCCAGCAAGTCCTAAAAATTGACGCACCTCAGTGGGGGTTGTAGGTGTCGGCCAATTTTTGACTGCTTCTATTTTGGAAGCATCCACGTGAATACCGTGGCGATCAATCACGTGTCCAAGAAACTGTACAGTGTGAATCCAGAAATCACACTTGGAAAATGTAGCGTACAGTTGTTCTCTCTTGAGTAATTCCAAAATAATCTTTAAGTGCTCCGCATGTTCTTCTTCACTCCGAGAATAGATGAGAATATCATCAATGAACACAATCACGAATTTGTCCAAATAAGGTTTGCACACACGGTTCATGAGATCCATAAACACGGCTAGTGCATTAGTTAACCCAAATGGCATCACTTGAAATTCATAGTGACCGTATCTTGTTCTGAAAGCTATTTTAGGAATATATTCTTCCCTAACATGCAGCTGATGATAACCTGATCTTAAATCGATCTTCGAGTAAACACTCGATCCTTTCAGTTGGTCAAACAGGTCATCTATCCTTGGTAATGGATATCGATTCTTTACCGTAAGTTTATTCAACTCTCGGTAATCGATAAACATCCTAAGAGAACCGTCCTTCTTTTTTACGAATAGGACAGGAGCTCCCCAAGGCGAAGTGCTTGGTCGAATAAAACCTTTATCCAATAACTCTTGCAGTTGATTGGATAGTTCTTGCATCTCCGATGGTGCTAGACGGTAAGGTGCTCGTGCAACTGGTACTGCTCCCGGCACCAAGTCAATCTGAAACTCTACCTGACGAACAGCTGGTAGTCCAGGTAACTCTTCAGGAAAAACTTTCGGATAATCTCGTACTACAGGTACGTCTTCCAGTTGTTTCTCATCCGTCTTCTTCTCAGTTACATGAGCTAAAAACTCTTAACATCCTCTGTTGATGTACTTCATGGTTTTGAGGCAGGATATAATGCTTAGTCTGGTCTTACTTTGATTACCACCGATAATCAAAGTTTCACTCTCAAAACGGGTGTGAACCCCTTTCTCATCGCATATGATCCTCGCATGGTATTTGGATAGCCAATCCATACCAACGATTACGTCAAAGCTACCGAGTTCGATGGGCATGAGGTCGATGTCGAAAGGTTGATTTAGTAAGGTTAAGGTGCAGTTTCGGATTATAAAGTTAGTGCCTACTAATTTTCCATTAGTTAATTCGATTTCGTATGTGTTGTTTAAGGTAGTGGGAGTAAGTTTAAGTAAGGAAGCAAAAGTAAGAGATATAAAGCTTTTATCGGCTCCGGTATCAAATAATACTTTAGCTAGATGTTGATTGAGAAGAAACGTACCCGTGACTACGTCCGGGTTTTGCTGCGCATTACCATCTCCTAGCACATAAAATCGTCCACGGGCACCATTGTTCTGGTTGGCATTTGGCTTCGGGCACTGGCTGTTGTAATGCCCCTTCTCACCACATCCGTGGCAAGTTATGATTACTGGCTGCAGATTTGCTCCTGTTGCCTTACAGTCTTTGGTCTGGTGTCCAACCTTCTGACACTTTGCGCACTTAACAGCGCATGGACCATAGTGGTGCAACGAGCATCTATTACATAATGGCTTTGTTCCGACATAACCACTCCTCTCAGTAGGTGTGGCTGTATAGGCTCTAGCAATTTCCTGTCGATGAATCTGTTGGTGGTGGTTGTTACGGTTTTGATGGTAGCTGTTTTGATTGTGACGGTTGTTGTTGTTATTGTTGTGGTAGTTGTTGTTGTTGGGATAGTTGCTGTGGTAATGGGTGGTTCTCCGATCATCAAGCTTTCGCTTGTTATCATTATTTCCTTGGGTGGAACTGCGCTTGATCTCACGATCCATTAGCTGTTGAGCTATTGTAACTGCCTCTACCAAAGACTGAGGCTTAGACGCAGTAACATTTCCCTCGATACTTCGAGGTAATCCTTCAGTATACTTCTCAAACGTCTTCTCAAGATCAGGCACAATAGTTGGACATAGGAGTACAAGTTCCTGAAACCTCCTATTGTATGCCTTCAGATCTGTTCCTTTTACAACCAGCTGGTGAAACTCATCTTCCAGCTTTTTGATTTCAGTACGGGGACAGTACTTCTTCAACATTTTCTTTTTGAGATCTTCCCAGGTAAGTTGGTGAGCTGCTTCAACACCCATAGTTTGGGTAGTTGAAGTCCACCAAGACAGGGCATCTTTCAAGAAAGTACCGGTAGCAAAGGTAACTTTACAGTCATCGGTACACCCACTTCTCATAAAGACTATTTCTGTACGCTCAAACCAACGAGCTAACTCAGTTGCTCCTTCTGTTCCTTTAAAGAAAGTTGGTTTGCAGTTTATGAAGTCTTTATAAGTGCATTTGCGAGCTATTGTTGTCTCGCTTTCTCCATTGGGTCTACTAGTGCTTCCAGAACGGGCCAATACTGCTGCTTGATTCTCAAGTGCTGCAACAACACTGTCTACAACAAGCTTTCGGATAGCAGCTTGGGACATGACTGGTTCTGGGGAACTGCGAGGCATATTTCTACAAGAAGACACATGTTTAGAATTTGCATAGTGACCATTTTAAATTAACAAGGTAGAATCCATGATAATCATAAGGTCACAACATGTCCAAATACTATCACATATGTATGTAAAATGATCAACACTGGTCCACATCAATCTATATCATACACAGCAAAAGATCACAACCACATATAGTCATAAATAACTTGCTGATTTTGTTATACATATAACAAAATTAATACAAGTTTCGTATTTATGCCACATTTCCCGTGGCTAGTACAAAAGCTGTCAGATATAAATTACATACTAGTGTCATATCTATACTATAGATCTCAAAGCTGAGATATAGTACAAAAGATAACAGATAAAGATCTGATCTAGTGACTGCCAGAAGCTCCTTCTAGTCGTCTCTCGAGCTCGGCTATCTTGCTGACAAGGATCTGCAGATACTCCTGGTACCGAGTCTGCATCTCTCCCACTATTGTCTCTAGAACAGTGATCCTATTCTGTGGTGTTACCAGTTCTTCATTTCTTCTCATCATTTCATCTATCAGCTTTAATTAATTATCATACATAAAAGGTATTTCCTGTCTGATCTGCTCATTACGTTTCTCCGCCAGCTCACGATTCTCATCCAGCTTCTGCTGCACCGCCTCCTGACAGGTAACTAGATCCTCTACTCGATATTCAATACCCTCGATGCGTTCCAAAGGCAACTCATCTAGATGACCCAGAGCAGTCTCGATCTGCTCTTCTTGCCATTCCAATCGCGTCAGCAGAGTCGAAATGGTCGGCTGTTGCTCTTGTGCTGTCACACCCTGTCAAAGGCGAAAACACGGGATGTAACTGAGAAAGGCACATTGCATAACATCATAGATTCATACCTTACAATTATTTCAGTAATAGTTTACAAAACTTTCTTCGACCAAATTTAAAAGAAAAGCATGTCTCATTTGAAATCTTGACATCTTGACAAACATGGTAGCAGGTATCAAATAGTCTGACTCCGATAAATGTGCCTTCAAATACTTTAGTAATGATCCACCTAAAAATGGTACTAGAAAACGTCAACATAATGTTGGTGAGCTCGTAGGTTTGAAAGTTAAACCACGAAGCCGTGAATAATAGCGTAGGACAATAGTGCACATGAATACAAATTACACGCACGTTAACCAAATAGTAATAGTGTCACACCAACTGAACCTATTATGTCCATCATACTCATAACCAATATCACGTGGGGAGCTACCCCGATAGATCTATCAACACGTAGGCTCTCAACAGAGAGTTAACAGTTACACCAACTGAACCTATAACACGTAGGCTCTCAACAGAGAGTTAACAGTTACACCAACTGAACCTATAACCTGTGGGCTCTCAGCAGAGAGTTAACAGTGGCGCAGTCAAGTAATCACAAAACAAACACGTCACAGCATATAATTGCATCATCACACATAATGTCCAAAATCATGTAAACAGTAATTCACAGCATGAAAACATTTGTAAAGCATTGGGTACCATTTTCCCCCAAGGAAAATAAAATGAAAAAGGGGCTACGAGAACTCACCTCAGTCCAGCAATCCAATATCACAACAATGTCAGAGAGTAGAACAGCACAACAACTCAAAGGTAGCCTAACGCAACAGAAACTAAAATCTCACGGCACAACGGACTCGACACAACCTAATAATATAGACTTGTCTTAAAATATATCTCCAAACAACATTTTCTATCCCCGTATATAATACATTTCTATTTCCAAAAATCTCTTTCTCAAATTAGTTATTAGCGTTTGGTATCAACGGGTGTGTAGTGGTGACACGACATGACTCAAGTGTACTCACGCCACATAAAGACTAAGACCGAAACGACTCACAAACAAAGACGTATGACTAAGTTTTGATTTGATAAGTTCTGCGAATGAATTGTCGGGTTCTTATCGAGTTCGTCAACTCGATAAGTCTCGCAATTTCTTCGTTTAATTTACCACTCCAAAACTCAATAATCATACTTAGTAAGTCATAAGGATGAATTGCCCATTAATAACTCTCGTCCGACATGCTTATTGGGTTCTTATTGGACTTGTCAGTCCAATAAGTCGGATGACCATGTGGGTCGGGCTTATTAATGTCAATTAATCCGAGAATCGACGCTAAGACCACAAAACATAAATGTTTTCTCATAAATAGCATTCTTAGATTCGCGTGCCCTCGAAACATTTAATAACTCATTTATTATAAAACTTTAGTTTTGTTTTGAATAAACCAACAAGTATATTACTTATTATTATTTATTTCTTATTTGAAAACCTCATGTCATTCTTGTTTCGAGCTTATTTCTATTTTTATTTTTGAGTTATTATTTGTTTTGAGTCACAAGTCCGAGTCATGACTTCTCGACTTATTATATCAATCCGAGTCCAACAATCCACATGAATATCCATGTTATAGCATCGTCGGAGTCAACGAGGACTAAAAGTCAACGTGACACCGACGTGGCACGAAATTCACAAGTAACAATATATCATAATATTTAGCCTCATTTTCGCAACCAACTTCAATCTCTCGTGGTCGACTACGACTCACGTCTAACCTATTGCCCGTCAACTAGTAATTGTCACACAATCGATTCCCATTTTTCATCAACCAATATTTTCAATATTTTCACGGTTTTTCTTCCTCGCGGCCTTAATACCAACAAACAAATCAAATATCAATAATACAAACATCGCCGAGACCATATGGGTCTCGGCTTAAATCCTTTGACACAAACCAAACCGAATGCACCCAATGGGTCTCGGCTTCACCATTCCACCAACAAAACTAAACACAACAACATTTAATATCAACAAGAGTAGCAACAGTAACAACATCAAAATGGTTTTTAACAAGAACCACAAGTATTGCCGAGACCAAGAGGGTCTCGGCTCAAGTTTTCTCGACGCGAAAAAAACCAAACGAACCCAATGGGTCTCGGTTTCACGACTATATCAACAAAACAACATGGTTTTAACCAAAACCACTCGGCTTCGAGCATCCATTCGAACCAAAAACAAGCAAATATATAAATAATCAACAAGAACATCAAAGCTAATCAATAAGCCCGAACCGTGAGCTTATACCCATGGTTTTCACGTCGACACACAAGACACGACACACCACAGATACCAACACGTTTTCCATTATTTTTATTAACCAAAACCTTAAACCCGTTTGTTTTTGAACCCGAAAAAGGAATCAAGAAACCACGAGTTGACTGTGGTGAGTCAACCCACGCGTAAAAACGCGATTTCTTACCGTGTCTTCACTGGATCTATGTTTTTAGAGTATAGAGATGATAGTGGTAGTGTTTTGGTGGCGGCGGTGACAATAAAACGAGATGGTGATGATGTTTGGTGGCTTGTGGATGGTGTCACAAGAAAGAGGAGGTGATGAGGAGTGTTGTGGTGGTAGCGGTGTGGTTGTAGGGGTGGCGGTGGTGGTACTATAGGGGTGGCCGTCAGCGGCTGTTAGAGAGAGGGAGAAGATGGGATGAAGATGAAATGAAAATGATAATATGTGAGGGTTTGTGATTAGGGTTAGGATATATAACCCAAAAATTGCAAATAGGTCCTCGTGTTACATTTATTTCCATATGAGGAGTCGGTGCAAGGACTAGCAGTATAATTTTAATATACTTTCCCGAGATTGCTTGTTTTTATTCATGAAAAATATTAAACGTCACCGAATAAATTTTTAACCGTCACCATCCATCTTAAAAATGTTTTTCCCTAAAGTTTGATAATAAATACTATTATAAAATAAAATGTAATTGTTTCTCGTTTAATCTCGATTTATTAGGTTTCCTAGTGCCAGAGTCGAAGTAGTGCCTAAATTAACGCCACACAAATAATTCAACGACATAATTTTCCATATAAATAATTCTCAAAATGAATCAAAGTCAACATAGTTCCAAAAGGTAATTTCTGAAAGTTTAACACTTGTTTTATTTAATGTAATGCGGTACTTAAAATGTTCCTGAAATTTACCAGTTGTCACAAATAAGTTTGGAAAAATCATCGTTTGCCGCAAATGGTTTCGAGTTTTATAAATAAGTATTGCCCTAAAAATGCCGGTTGCTACAGTACATCCCCGTTACAGGAATTTTGTCCCAAAAATTCAGCTAGTACCACTGCTTAAAAGTGTGGGTACTCAATTCTCACCTTGCCTTTACGTCCCCAAGTAACTCGTGTCCACAGTTTAAGTTCTAATGACTTATAATTAGAATCTTGTCTCATCTAAATTGCTCCCTTCTCTATCGAGGGTTCTGGTTGGCTCTTTCACAACACGAAATAGATCACCAAGCTGACATCTTATGGAATGATAATTGGTTGGTCACCAGTTAGACCTTACTTATGGTTCCTCACACGTTAATCACTAAAATCCATGGGTTGCTCGTAAATCCATATGACCATTTTTTGTTAACGAACTGCTAGTCTGCTATAAACGATCTAGCCACCTATATTAGAGTTAACGATTCTGCCTACTCTCACTGAAATAGGCTAGCGCGTGTACGTAGAACCTAACGAAGGTCAAAGTTATGACAAGAACACTAAAATTCGAATCAGGGATCCAATGTCGCGGTCGTAACTTATGTGACAAAGGTAAATACTACTAAAAGTTGTAATCTATGTCGTCTTAGTCCAAATTCGTACTTCTGAATCAAATGTGACGGGCAGTCGAAGGTAATTATTGGGTGACTAAATTCGATGGAATAAGCCTTTCTGTCTTCGAACAAAATCATCAAAACCTTAAACTAAGTATCAACTTGATTTTTGATTAATCTCGCAACTCATCAAACAAGAACTGTCACGAGGTTAGGCTACTAATCAAGTCATTAAGAAGGAATTTAACGTCTTCGATGACTTGGCTCAGTTAAGGACTTGCTCAAAACAACGAATAGGTGCTTACGGCTAAAATTAGTGGGATTAGCGAAGAAATCAAGGGTACCGTTGAGGAAAATTTTGTCACTCAGAAAATATTGGTATAGACGACAGGGAAAGAAACTTT
Source organism: Artemisia tridentata subsp. tridentata (assembly GCA_021014915.2). Taxonomy (NCBI): domain Eukaryota; kingdom Viridiplantae; phylum Streptophyta; class Magnoliopsida; order Asterales; family Asteraceae; genus Artemisia; species Artemisia tridentata. Next base: position 300,376,410 of record CP139505.1, on the reverse strand, counting down.
GTTTATGAGACTACGTAGGTAGGCTTGAAGGAGGTTTCTCCAAACTTGAAGAGACAGGCTGAAGTAGCCATGGCGTATGTAAAGAATTATCGTCAAGTTACTACACTTTGTAGAACGTTGAGTATCCATGAGGAAAGGGAAATCAGTCATTATTTAACCGGTCTTCATCAAGATTCAAAATGGTTTGTATGAATTGCCATTCCAAAGGTTCGTAGTCACAGTAGAGAGAGCTAATGTCACAAAATGAAAGCAAGTCACTTACAGTTAGACTTCCTTGTACGTAGTGAAGTATGAATAGGATCAGATGGTGTAGACTTGGCACGATCACTCGATACTAGTGTAGTCGATCAGGTCGCTATCGGAATGATCAATGTGAAAAGTAAAATGAAAAATCTAAGGAAAAAGGATGAGTTTTTAAAACGATTGATAAAGGAGTAAGGGTAGCACCAGTGTTGTGTTTGGTATCTTCCTCGTCTATAACATACTTGCTTCCGTCCGACGTCTGGTGCCAAAAGATGTTTTGCGATTTCTTCTTAATGTCGTCATGAGTCGTAGATCGAAGGAATTAAATGGAACGCTAGCTGAAAATCTTGTGGATGGAGAGGAAATTGTATTGCTGAAGCAAATCACTGATGGTATTCTCAGGGGCATTGATGGGGAAAATCTGGTGAAATAAATTTATAGTGTAGTTAAATGAACTTGCTGTGGCTATTGGGAGGGAGTTGTTGACCAACAGTCGAGGAGGGGAATCATATGTGCTAGAAAAACCGTCAAGTCTGTGTCTTCGAATGAAGGAACGTCCGACCTCTACGAAGGTTGACGAAGTAAAAATGACGGCTTTCTAATGTGTAGAAAGTTGTTCCCAGGCAATTGAAGGAAATGGGGAGGAATATCCTAACTCGTGACGAGGAGTTAACAGTCGTGGTTCCGAAGTAATATCATAAAAGGCGGTGTTTGTATGGTACGTAGTGTCTTATTCGCACAGATCACAAGAGTCTTATGTACATGTTTCGTGAGGAGGTTATCATACACAAGCAAACGTGTGAACGGGGTTAGTGAAGAGTTTCGATGTTGGTGTCCTTATCATGTAGGAAAAATTTGTTGACGTACTCGTCCGAAAGGAAAGAGTAGAATCCAATAGAGTTCAATCAATGAGGATGGAGATCATTTGTAGCCTCACAGCTGATAAAAGGCTTCTAGGGGAAAAATCCTTGGTGTGAAAACATTGGGGAAGAACATGTCATCAGAATAGTTGAAAACGATGATCTATGAATCAAAAGGTCTATGGGCAGAACCTGGTGTCAATGATCTGGAATGCTCGAATGTCATTATTAGGAAAAACTCCTACGTCTAAGTGCTCAACTCCTCTAGGCATGACTAAAATATATAACGACTAAAAATTGTTGCCAAGTAAATACTACGTCGAGAGATCTTGTTACAAGTGAAAGGCAAAGGTCTTATGGTCAGGTGCAACTTCTTGATATTCGAAGGTAAGAGCGATGTCATGTCCCATTGTGACTAGGACTCAGAAAGGCCACATTGTCTCTTAAGTAATTGCACACTGATTGTTTAGTCTAACTCGATTCGATCATCACGAGAGTCTTATCTTCGGGGATGAGTAGTAAAGTTGCGCTTCGAAAGAATAGTGTCAAGGCACGGCACACTGCTACTGACAGTCTCCGTCAGAGGTGTTCGATTCACTTCTAAGGTCGCATACTATATGGGCACTATGATTGTTCTCGGGGTTTGTCCATGAATTGTACATGTTCCCTCTTGGAGGCATGGTCTTTGAAGTTGTTAACAACATTTATTCGAGTAAGACATTACGAAATTTTGACCATGAATGTAATTTAGAGCAACTTTGTTCGAAATTTTTTGATGGTTATAGTCATGTGAAAAGATATGTCTGCAAAAATTTGAAATTTGTAATAGCGATTCTTCATATATGGTTTGGATTTTTGATTTTCGAGAAAATTGATGTTTGGACAAACACTTGAAACGATTTTTAAACTAAAACATTCCAATCGTTTGGAATCGCAAATTTATTTTAAAACATTTTTAAAACGATTTTGACTATCAACCAACTTTAGTTTTGAAGAAACATCATGACACGGTCCAATCTATGAAAATCACCAGTTCATCATACTTTATAAAGTTCACAAGAAAATCTTTCATTTGCACAAAATTTTGACCATCAGAGTACCATCTCAGGAACACGATCACTAAGGCGAACATCGCTATCATGGTCAACATAACTAACTCAATTAATAAAGTTACTGCTTCTCATGAATCCTATTATCTCAGTTGTAGTCTACAAGGTTCTAATCATACGACTAAACCATTAATGTGTCCATTTTGATTGGTGGGTTGCTTCCTAAGGCAACTAATGGTGTTAACCGACTCATCGGCTTATAATGTGGTGTGTTCAAGCTTGCTAATAAGAGGAGTAGTGTGGGAGGACAGGGCATGTGACATAATGGCATAGGGCAATACCAGAAAATCTTGTATCGCAAATCGTTTTCAAATAGTACCAAATTATCAACCATCTATAACATTAAACCGAGTAACGATTTAAACTTAACTTAATTTCACAACTCATCAAACAAAAACTGTCATGAAATTAAGTTAAGTGTCGTTAAAAGGCTTAACGTCTTTGATGATAAACAAATTCTCAAAATATTGTTTCCAAAATAATATGTCCCAAAAATAGTTCTCAGAATAGCATATCAATACAATGCGTTTTTAATATAGCGAAACCAATGTTGACCTTTCAAAATAGTATTCAAAATTGTATAGCGTATCCAAAATAACGTATCCAAAATAGTCTACCCAAGGTAACGTTTTCAAAATAATATATCGCTATATATTTAACAAAATATATAGTATGAGTTTTGTTTGCGTATAAGGACAAATAATATCAAACGCACGAGTATGGGGAATGGTACGAGAAATACTCTAGCTCAACCGTATTAAACCATGTCATATCAACTCAGCTCAAAACACATCATAACATATCGGATCATGTCACACAATTATCAAATCAAAGCACTTAGGTACACAATTGCAATCTCATATATCGTCCTAGAAGCTACAAGTTTCAGCACATAGAAGTCAAGCAGCATTACCACAGATACACATAACACGCAAGGTAAATGCACACACATAGGACAACGCATTTTCAGGTGATCTAGACTCCGACTCCAACCAAACATGATCCAAGGTAACTACCCCCATCATCCCATGATCGCTCCTGAATTAAGCATAGTTGATCAGGCTATGCGTAATTTAGGAAGAATGATGGAATGCTTGGGCTAATCGACTCGTACCATGTTTGGGGTTTTATAAAAAAATTTAATCTGGTTATAGTTGAGGTTTTTATTTTTGAAAAAAAAAAAACCGGCATTCTTTATAACCTTATGCTCTGATAACATTCTGTCACACCCCGTCAAAGGCGGAAACACGGGATGTAACTGAGAAAGGCACATTGCATAACATCATAGATTCATACCTTACAATTATTTCAGTAATAGTTTACAAAACTTTCTTCGACCAAATTTAAAAGAAAAGCATGTCTCATTTGAAATCTTGACATCTTGACAAACATGGTAGCAGGTATCAAATAGTCTGACTCCGATAAATGTGCCTTCAAATACTTTAGTAATGATCCACCTGAAAATGGTACTAGAAAACGTCAACATAATGTTGGTGAGCTCGTAGGTTTGAAAGTTAAACCACGAAGCTGTGAATAATAGCGTAGGACAATAGTGCACATGAACACAAATTACAAGCACGTTAACCAAATAGTAATAGTGTCACGCCAACTGAACCTATTATGTCCATCATACTCAAAACCAATATCACGTGGGGAGCTACCCCGATAGATCTATCAACACGTAGGCTCTCAACAAAGAGTTAACAGTTACACCAACTGAACCTATAACACGTAGGCTCTCAACAGAGAGTTAACAGTTACACCAACTGAACCTATAACACGTAGGCTCTCAACAGAGAGTTAACAGTTACACCAACTGAACCTATAACCTGTGGGCTCTCAGCAGAGAGTTAACAGTGGCGCAGTCAAGTAATCACAAAACAAACACGTCACAGCATATAATTGCATCATCACACATAATGTCCAAAATCATGTAAACAGTAATTCACAGCATGAAAACATTTGTAAAGCATTGAGTACCATTTTTCCCCAAGGAAAATAAAATGAAAAAGGGGCTACGAGAACTCACCTCAGTCCAGTAATCCAATATCACAACAATGTCAGAGAGTAGAACAGCACAACAGCTCAAAGGTAGCCTAACACAACAGCAACTAAAATCTCACGGCACAACGGACTCGGCACAACCTAATAACATAGAATTGTCTTAAAATATATCTCCAAACAATATTTTCTATCCCCGAATATAATACATTTCTATTTCCAAAAATCTCTTTCTCAAATTAGTTATTAGCGTTTGGTATCAATGGGTGTGTAGTGGTGACACGACATGACTCAAGTGTACTCACGCCACATAAAGACTAAGACCGAAACGACTCACAAACAAAGACGTATGACTAAGTTTTGATTTGATAAGTTCTGCGAATGAATTGTCGGGTTCTTATCGAGTTCGTCAACTCGATAAGTCTCGCAATTTCTTCGTTTAATTTACCACTCCAAAACTCAATAATCATACTTAGTAAGTCATAAGGATGAATTGCCCATTAATAACTCTCGTCTGACATGCTTATTGGGTTCTTATTGGACTTGTCAGTCCAATAAGTCCGATGACCATGTGGGTCGAGCTTATAAATGTCAATTAATCCGAGACTCGACGCTAAGACCACAAAACATAAATGTTTTCTCATAAATAGCATTCTTAGATTCGCGTGCCCTCGAAACATTTAATAACTCATTTATTATAAAACTTTAGTTTTGTTTTGAATAAACCAACAAGTATATTACTTGTTATTATTTATTTCTTATATGAAAACCACATGTCATTCTTGTTTCGAGCTTATTTCTATTTTTATTTTTGAGTTATTATTTGTTTCGAGTCACAAGTCCGAGTCATGACTTCTCGACTTATTATATCAATCCGATTCCAACAATCCACATGAATATCATCAACGAGGACTAAAAGTCAACGTGACACCGACATGGCACGAAATTCACAAGTAACAATATATCATAATATTTAGCCTCATTTTCGCAACCAACTTCAATCTCTCGTGGTCGACTACGACTCATGTCTAACCTATTCCCCGTCAACTAGTAATCGTCACACAATCGATTCCCATTTTTCATCAACCAATATTTTCAATATTTTCACGGTTTTTCTTCCTCACGGCCTTAATACCAACAAACAAATCAAATATCAATAATACAAACATCGCCGAGACCATACGGGTCTCAGCTTAAATCCCTTGACACAAACCAAACCGAATGGACCCTATGGGTCTCAGCTTCACCATTCCACCAACAAAACTAAACACAACAACAATTAATATCAACAAGAGTAGCAACAGTAACAACATCAAAATGGTTTTTAACAAGAACCACAAGTATTGCCGAGACCAAGAGGGTCTCAGCTCAAGTTTTCTCGACGCGACAAAAACCAAACGAACCCAATGGGTCTCGGTTTCATGACTATATCAACAAAACAACATGGTTTTAACCAAAACCACTCGGCTTCGAGCATCCATTCGAACAAAAAAAAAGAAAATATATAAACAATCAACAAGAACATCAAAGCTAATCAATAAGCCCGAACCGTGAGCTTATACCCACGGTTTTCACGTCGACACACAAGACACGACACACCACGGATACCAACACATTTCCCATTATTTTTATTAACCAAAACCTTAACCCCGTTTGTTTTTGAACCCGAAAAAGGAATCAAGAAACCACGAGTTGACTGTGGTGAGTCAACCCACGCGTAAAAACGCGATTTCTTACCGTGTCTTCACTCGATCTATGTTTTTAGAGTATAGAGATGATAGTGGTAGTGTTTTGGTGGCGGCGGTGACAATAAAATGAGATGGTGATGGTGTTTGGTGGCGCGTGGATGGTGTCACAAGAAAGAGGAGGTGATGAGGAGTGTTGTGGTGGTGGCGGTGTGGTTGTAGGGGTGGCGGTGGTGATGCTGTAGGGGTGGCCGGCGGCGGCTGTTAGAGAGAGGGAGAAGATGGGATGAAGATGAAATGAAAATGATAATATGTGAGGGTTTGTGATTAGGGTTAGGATATATAACCCGAAAATTGCAAATAGGTCCTTGTGTTACATTTATTTCCATATGAGGAGTCGGTGCAAGGACTAGCGGTATAATTTTAATATACTTTCCCGAGATTACTTGTTATTATTCACGAAAAATATTAAACGTCACCGAATAAATTTTTAACCGTCACCATCCATCTTAAAAATGTTTTTCCCTAAAGTTTGATAATAAATACGTTTATAAAATAAAACGTAATTGTTTCTCGTTTAATCTCGATTTATTAGGTTTCCTAGTGCCAGAGTCGAAGTAGTGCCTAAATTAACGCCACACAAATAATTCAACGACATAATATTCCATATAAATAATTCTCAAAATGAATAAAAGTCAACATAGTTCCAAAAGGTAATTTTTGAAAGTTTAACACTTGTTTTATTTAACGTAATGCGGTACTTAAAATGTTCCTGAAATTTACCAGTTGTCACAAATAAGTTTGGAAAAATCATCCTTTGCCGCAAATGGTTTCGAGTTTTATAAATAAGTATTGCCCTAAAAATGCCGGTTGCTACATGTGCTGCCTGCGAACTTTCTCCCACCTCAAAAGCTCGTGGAGGTGTCGGGAAATCGGGAGTAGGTGATCGGGGTAGAGTGTGATACCGGGCGATGATGGCTCTAACTTTTTCACTAAGTTCAAATGGGACAGACGGGGAATTGAAACTGGTAGACGATGGTGGAGGTGGAGGTAAGGATGTTGGGACAGACGGTATATATGTAGGTAACATATATGGATGTGGATGTGGTAGTGGTGATGATGATGTAGGTACGAGGAGTGTTCTTATTCGTACCGTTCTCCGGATTCTTTCTCTGGCTTGCACGTATGGATCATCAGGAAATGGGGCGACATCAGGCATCGATGTATCCTCGGATGGATCTTCTGAAGGATCCGACTCCGTATCATGCCCAAATACTGAAGAGACCTCAGGTACTATAGAAACATCTTCTGATGGATCTGTCTCCGTCGCCCATCTAGGTACTGTTGTGATGTCCGGTACAGTCGCGATATTTTCAATATCCGAGTCCGACATAAGAGTGATAGAATAGATAGGGGAAGACAAGACTCTGTAACCACCCGGTAATTATAAATATTTTACTATGTAACTAAATAATTAGAAATAAACATGTATAAGTAGTATTTCGGTAGCATCGTGGCACGGAGGACTTTTTAGTTAAGTTTGTGAAAATTGGTTATAGTTTAGGTTTGAACCATGTTCTTTATAACCATGAGCTCTGATACCAATCTGTAACACCCCATTTTTTATATACGCAGCGGAATATAAGTTAGGGTATTACTTCAAGTATCAGAGTCATGAAAATAGAAAACGACTCGAAAAGAGACGTTTTAAATAAAATTGTTATCATTCATTTATTTAAATCAGAGTACATAATATAGGTCCCAGCGGCAAGTTTTGAAATATGTTATAAAAGTTACATTATTCATTGAATGTGAACAAAGTGGACACTCATTTTAAAAGAAGAAAGTCCACAGCCACTCCGTGCCAAATCCAGCTTCTAATTACCTGAGATAAAACATGCTAAAAAGTCAATACAAAGGTTGAGTGAATCCATAGTGTTTAAAGTATAATCAGTTGAACACAAGCTAAGTAGAAAGTAAATCAGTAATATTGCAGTTCAATATATTGCTCTAAGTCTCATGACATGCAAAACATTAACTGTTTACTATCATAGTTATAAACTATGATGCATATATTACTTCATAATTAAATGAAGCGATTTTGCCTCCGAGTAGGAGATTGCCGGTCTCTTTATTGATCTAATCATTATATTTGCGCTCACCCGAAAGTGATTAATGGTCCATGATAGGAGGTCTTTTAGGCAATAGGTAACTTAGGCAATATTAATCAGGAAAGCATACAGAAAAATACTTGTGTTCAGTTTTGTAGCATGTATCTCCCCACAAGTTTGGAAAATGTATAAAAAGTGGGACTATGAACTCACCTTTGCAGTCTGGATGGAAAACAAAATTAAATAGAGTTGATAAACGTCTCCGGCACGCAACCTGGGTTGTTATGTCAAGTTTCAGTAATCATATACCAGTATATATATAAGTTTTTTAATATTCGTTTCGTAACGTTTTTGGTTGTCGAATAGATGTTTAATTGAGACAACATGAAGTTTCTTCAAAAGTTGGATAAAATTTTATCTTATTTCTCATTTTTATGTTTACGTTCGTTCGTTATCGATATATACGTATTTTATTTATTAGTTTTTATTATATATATATATATATATATTTAGAATATATTAATAATAATAATTATATAAAGTTACGCTTTTTACCTAATAGTTTCACATATTGATAGTTTATACCCCCTGAACTTTCATAAAATGACAATTTTTACCCCTGAACTTTGGTGAAATGATAGTTTCTACCCTTGATCCGTTACGGATAGTATATAAAAATATATCAGATACGCGTGCTAGTCATATAACTCCTATCCGTGAGACGCTCATTAAGATCAAAGTTTCACTCCTAAATGTTGTAAAAAATTTTAAATTTGGCACTAAAATTGCCTTAACAGGTATTTCTCTCAGTTTTATTACACATTTACCATTAAACAAACAAAAATCAAGCGTAATTGTATTCTCTAAAGTATCGTATTTTACCCCCCTTACACTTAAGATGAACATTGTCCCCAATGTTCAAATAACAATATGTAAAAGTAAATAAGGTAAAAGAATGAAATCAAATACTCCTCTGATTCGCTCGGTGGATAAAGAGGTAACATGGTTAGATCTTCTTCCAAGAGAATGTAGAAGCTTCAAGACTAATGCATTGCCAAAAGCTAGATTCCACATACATCTCCTTGTCCAAAATAACCTGTTAAACCTGAGAAAACAAACACGAAAACCTGCATAACAACGGCGGGATAAATCTATATAAGGATATAATGCTTGTGGAATGATTATTTTGCAGATTCCTGGAGTTTATAAGTTAGAGATTTAATAAAAACTTTTTATGATTCCGGTAGAAAAACAAAACTTTCAAAAATTTCAGAAAATTAAAACCTGACGCCGTCAGGTTGTAATGCCTGACGCCGTCAGAAATGATCTGACAGAATTCTCATGTTAAGTTTTCGGAAAATTTCTGAAAAAACCAATACCTTACTTCCTGGAATTCCTGCAAAACATCATTATGACTCGATACAAGCATTTTACTCAAACAATTACTAATATGTATGTTAATTTATTATTGTTACGATTCATGTTCATTTGTTCTAATAAACCGATTTGGATTTCCCTTACACTTATCTTTTGCAAAATACCTTTACATGTAGTTAAGACGAAGTTAAAAACAAGATAAAGCATTTTCACAATTTAGTTTCGAACATGAATCAATAATAATAAAAATTAAACATACATACGGAAGCAAATAAAATCAAACAAACAATTAAATAAACACACAAAGCAAATAAAGCTTGGGTTGCCTCCCAAGAAGCGCTTGTTTTTGTTCGAGTCACGAGCCTGACTCTACCCTTATTTAACGGAAATAGGGGAGGTTTTCCCTACACTTAGGAATAAGTGTGGGTGAAAGTAGCGATACACACCCTTAGGGTGGAAATATGCCACGTGAGGAAAGAGGGACGGGTGAATTATATGCTCAAAGGTGCGGGATCCTATCATCATAACCTTACCTAATTCAATTGGGTTAGTGGGTGGATTAAGATTTTCTCCTAGAAAGGGATCATCTTCTATCAACTTCGAGAGACTCCAAGTTAAGAATCCACTTTGACCTAATAAACCCGGTTTAAACCCATAATGTTTCTTGTGATCAATCATAAATGGGTGATGTAAGTATGTAAGGTCATGGTTCACTCCTATGTTAGCTTCCTCTCTACAAGGCCTAGAGTCTACTACCTTACTCTTAACATTACCCGGACTACATGGTTTGATGGGTGGATCGGGACCTAATTCAATTCCTAAGTTCACATCTAAGGATGGAAGATTAGGTAACGGTTTTGGTTTAGGCTCCGGTTCATCAAAACTAGGAACTTCCATAGAACTAAAAGAAAGGTTATGACTACAAGTATTCAAACCTATTTCTAGTTTTGTTTCTTCCAAAGGTTCTACTTCAATTGGGGTTCCTATAGTCCCTTCTACTTCTTCCGGGTAAGTCACGGGCGGTGTGTATGCCTCGAATGATGGTAGGACTTGTGGGGTACTTTGTAGGTTTGTGTTATTTACCTCATCCTTCCTTGTCTCTATATCAATTATATCCACATCATGTGTTTTAGTAGAATCTAACCCAAACATGTTCCTAAGTATCTCAAATCCTTCTCTAGCCATTTCAAGTTCTAAGTCCGATTCATAAGAATCTTCCCCGATAACATGATTACTATGTTCAATTTGCCTAAAGGATTCATCATGTGTTCCTTGAGATTCAAAGTCATTGATCATAAAACCTAGGTCTTTTTGCTCAATATGCTCATGTTCGGCTAAATCCTCCTCAATTGTTTCCTCAAGTTGTGATGTATACGAACCCATTAATTCATTAAACTTATGGTTCACGGTTAGGAGGCTTTCCTCAAATTTTTTCCAAAGGGTCTTATTAAAAGGAGTTGATCCTAACAATGATTGTTTAATAGAAGCCACACATGCACATAATTCATCAAACCTATCAAACTTTATACCCATCTCCTCTTGTATATATCTAAGATCACTTAAAAATTCATTGGAACAACAGGAAGCAAATCTATCCGTGTAAAGTAATTGTTCCTCTATTGTTAATGATCTAAATGGAATTTCATCCGCCATGGTGACAAATGAAAATGGTTTTACAAACAAAGGGCACAAAGAAAAAGATAGACTAAAGAAATCTAATAAAAAGAAAAATAAAAATCTCACTAGAAAGGAATCTAGTGAGTAGACCTAATAAAATAAAAATTCAACCTAAACAATAACTATTCCCCGGGCTGCGGCGCCAAAAACTTAATGCGTGGGATTGCGCCCTCGCAGTAGGTTTTACCTCTCAAGGGATCTCAAGAGGCTTGCAATCCCCACCAGGCAGTGTACCTGACCGTTGTAGTATAGTAAAGTGGCAAGTACCGGGGGATTGATCGTTCAACTCAAAGAATAGTGTTCGTTAGGATTGAAATTATTCTAACTAGGTCTAGAGGTGATGGATGATTCTTTTTGTATTTTTATATTTTATGGAAAGCAAGTAAAAATCTCATGTTTTGGAAGAAGGGGCGGAATTAGTTGCTAATCAACTAACCCAAAAGCTACTAACTAAACTAATATGCAAGAAAAGTAAACTAGGGTTCTACAAGGGAAGTGAAGTATGTCTACCAATGATATGTTACTCCTTGATAGCTATCCAATTCTACCTATTGAATTGTCACACCTTGTTTTAATTGACGGGTTGTATTCCTTAATACCAATCGTGGGGGTGTGTACGATCTTCCCCAACTCTATAAGCTCCTACTTCACTCCTATGTCGAGCCGGCTAAGAAGCTCCTAACATGGGATCACTAGAATTCGCTTATGCATTAAATACAACCAATTAACCTTAGTACACCTTGGTTCATGCTTCTTAAGACGTTCAAGCAAGTTACCGTATAGGAGGTTGGCCAGTTTTCTTAAGCCTAATATCGATATCACCCAATCAAAACAAGAAACAATAGGAAGCAAGAATTATAAACTAAACCAACTAGATCTATTGAAGTTGTCACGCCCTAATTGATGGAGATGGACACACACATCAACAAGAAATCAATAAGATCTAATTAGTTATACACAAGTTTCACACAATCATAGGTAAACACTAGGTGATTTAGTAAAACATAATCAATGAAGAGCAAGCAACAATAATAATGGAAGACATAATTAAGATAGAATCAACACACCATTACAAGATGTTTATGGAGTGATTAAGACCTTCTAAGTTGCTGGAAAAACACCTACCTAAACCCTAGAATCGGACTTAGGGTTTAGGGCTTGCAAAAAGTGAAGTTATGATGTTGTATTTATAGGCAATATTTCTGTCGGCAAGGCTTGACGGCGTCAGCTCGTACAAGTGACGACGTCAACTACCCATTTTCACCAAATTGTAGATCTTTTCGTCCTCTTCGCGCGGCCTTTTGAATCACCCAAATCCGAGTTCGTATGAAGATTTTATGGCCAAAACAGTGACAGCTACTCCGCGCGTAAGTTGTGATTGTCTTGATCAGCGTGTGACGGTTTTACTAGGGTTTCTTCTTGTGCAAGTTGTCATTCTGACGTCGTCACTCAATGGCTTCTAACGTCGTCAGGTTGAGTCCTGACGCCGTCACTTCGCCGCGGTTAGGGTTTCCTGATGGCCTTCTTGACGCCGTCCCCTTTTAATCATCCAAAATCCTCTCTGGCGCGTCAAGGGTTGACGGCGTCACAATGGTGCTTGACGCCGTCACAGTTACTTTTCCAGCCAATTTTGAGACTTTGTCGTTTTCTTCACTTTTATGCTCCAAAAACGTCCAAAATGCTTCCTTTTCCAGATTTCTTCTCCAAAGTACCTAAAATGACAAAAGGAACGATTTAGGGCAATATTTGATCAAATAAATACGATTTAGGGCTTAAATGACCCCCTAAAAGTGGTACACTTTTCGCTTCATCAAATACCCTTACACTTGAGATTTGCTTGTCCTCAAGCAAATGCGCTTTTATTCTAATCAAAATACAAGTTAGGGGTCATTTAACGCTAATATAAAAGTAATTACAACAAATAGTCGTTCCACTTTATTCATAATAAGCACGGAGATTACAGACTAGCACCTCACAAGTAGTGTTTAGATACTCACATCTCTCAGGTGTCATAAAAGTATATCTCATAAATGAAAATGGATAATATCTCTCACTACCTGTCATAGCAAATAGATTACCATAGGCTTGGGAAAGGATCAAAAACCTCCTCCACTAGGCATAAGCACCTAAGATAAACTATCAAAGAGGGCTTTTAAACGGGTTATAACGTTAGGTGTAGGGATATGATAAACACGGATTTGTTGGATAAGGGATATTTTACTGGTGGCGAGTTAAAGATCTTGATTAACTACATGTACAATATGGCGTTGCTAAGCCAAGACTAGACTCGACTTAAGCTAAAAACAAAATAACCAAAAACATAAAATAAACATAAAATGCGGGATGGTAGTCCGTATGTTTTTTCTACTTTTCTTTTTCTCATTTTTTTTTTGTATTTTTCTTGATTTTTTCGATTTTTTTTTTATTTATTTATTTTTTTTTTGCATACACTTTTGCCCTACCATCCAAAATAATACATCATAGGGGCGTTGCATCCCCTTACACTTGAACTTTTACATAACTTTACAAATAACTATTCTAATGACTCGAATTAAGATAATCGAAACACTTGGAGTACTTTTAAAATATTTAGCACATATGGGGGTAATAATGTTGTTCTTCCCCATTACTCCATTACACTAGTACTTTACCCATGAGTCCCAATCGTCCCAAAACAATATGTACAAGGATATGACTCGACTTAGCAACCATGTAATCAATTAGATAATTAACTTGGGGTTTAAACAAATGTTGTCACAATAATGCACTAAAAATGAGTGCATACAAGGTAGGCTAAGGCGATTTGGGTGTACATTTAAGTGGGGCGTAACAAATTCTTCCTTGAAGTAAAATGCTTAAAGGTCGAAACGAAAAGATAGGCTCTGAGGGGTGTACTAGGGGTATCGTGTACTAAAAATGAGTACAACGCAAAGGTGTGGGAGAATTACTTGACCAATGTAGCCAATGTAATTATAACAAAAACACAGGTGTAAAACAATGGGTTAATCCTAATGCCTCTTATCATGTAGTAAATCTAACTACACGAATGTAGTCTCACTTGTGGCCTCGGAATGGTCCTAACGCAAGTTCTAGAATCTAGGTGCTACCAGTACACACATCATAGCATAAATGCTTTTCCTACCAATTCTAGGGGCTAACCTTACATATTTGGGGGTGGAAAATTTTATTAGTGGTACGGTTTTGTGCTAGTCATATAACTCCTATCCATGAGACGCTCATTAAGATCAAAGTTTCACTCCTAAATGTTGTAAAAAAATTTAAATTTGGCACTAAAATTGCCTTAACAGGTATTTCTCTCAGTTTTATTACACATTTACCATTAAACAAACAAAAATCAAGCATAATTGTATTCTCTAAAGTATCGTATTTTACCCCCCCCCCCTTACACTTAAGATGAACATTGTCCCCAATGTTCAAATAACAAGATGTAAAAGTAAATAAGGTAAAAGAATGAAATCAAATACCCCCCTGATTCGCTCGGTGGATAAAGAGGTAACATGGTTAGATCTTCTTCCAAGAGAATGTAGAAGCTTCAAGACTAATGCATCGCCAAAAGCTAGATTCCACATACATCTCCTTGTCCAAAATAACCTGTTAAACCTGAGAAAACAAACACGAAAACCTGCATAACAACGGCGGGATAAATCTATATAAGGATATAATGCTTGTGGAATGATTATTTTGCAGATTCCTGGAGTTTATAAGTTAGAGATTTAATAAAAACTTTTTATGATTCCTGTAGAAAAACAAAACTTTCAAAAATTTCAGAAAATTAAAACCTGACGCCGTCAGGTTGTAATGCCTGACGCCGTCAGAAATGATCTGACAGAATTCTCATGTTAAGTTTCCAGAAAATTTCTGAAAAAACCTATACTTTACTTCCTGGAATTCCTGCAAAACATCATTATGACTCGATACAAGCATTTGACTCAAACAATTACTAATATGTATGTTAATTTATTATTGTTACGATTCATGTTCATTTGTTCTAATAAACCGATTTGGATTTCCCTTACACTTATCTTTTGCAAAATACCTTTACATGTAGTTAAGACGAAGTTAAAAACAAGATAAAGCATTTTCACAATTTAGTTTCGAACATGAATCAATAATAATAAAAATTAAACATACATACGGAAGCAAATAAAATCAAACAAACAATTAAATAAACACACAAAGCAAATAAAGCTTGGGTTGCCTCCCAAGAAGCGCTTGTTTTTGTTCGAGTCACGAGCCTGACTCTACCCTTATTTAACGGAAATAGGGGAGGTTTTCCCTACACTTAGGATTAAGTGTGGGTGAAAGTAGCGATACACACCCTTAGGGTGGAAATATGCCACGTGAGGAAAGAGGGACGGGTGAATTATATGCTCAAAGGTGCGGGATCCTATCATCATAACCTTACCTAATTCAATTGGGTTAGTGGGCGGATTAAGATTTTCTCCTAGAAAGGGATCATCTTCTATCAACTTCGAGAGACTCCAAGTTAAGAATCCACTTTGACCTAATAAACCCGGTTTAAACCCATAATGTTTCTTGTGATCAATCATAAATGGGTGATGTAAGTATGTAAGGTCATGGTTCACTCCTATGTTAGCTTCCTCTCTACAAGGCCTAGAGTCTACTACCTTACTCTTAACATTACCCGGACTACATGGTTTGATGGGTGGATCGGGACCTAATTCAATTCCTAAGTTCACATCTAAGGATGGAAGATTAGGTAACGGTTTTGGTTTAGGCTCCGGTTCATCAAAACTAGGAACTTCCATAGAACTAAAAGAAAGGTTATGACTACAAGTATTCAAACCTATTTCTTCTAGTTTTGTTTCTTCCAAAGGTTCTACTTCAATTGGGGTTCCTATAGTCTCTTCTACTTCTTCCGGGTAAGTCACGGGCGGTGTGTATGCCTCGAATGATGGTAGGACTTGTGGGGTACTTTGTAGGTTTGTGTTATTTACCTCATCCTTCCTTGTCTCTATATCAATTATATCCACATCATGTGTTTTAGTAGAATCTAACCCAAACATGTTCCTAAGTATCTCAAATCCTTCTCTAGCCATTTCAAGTTCTAAGTCCGATTCATAAGAATCTTCCCCGATAACATGATTACTATGTTCAATTTGCCTAAAGGATTCATCATGTGTTCCTTGAGATTCAAAGTCATTGATCATAAAACCTAGGTCTTTTTGCTCAATATGCTCATGTTCGGCTAAATCCTCCTCAATTGTTTCCTCAAGTTGTGATGTATACGAACCCATTAATTCATTAAACTTATGGTTCACGGTTAGGAGGCTTTCCTCAAATTTTTTCCAAAGGGTCTTATTAAAAGGAGTTGATCCTAACAATGATTGTTTAATAAAAGCCACACATGCACATAATTCATCAAACCTATCAAACTTTATACCCATCTCCTCTTGTATATATCTAAGATCACTTAAAAATTCATTGGAACAACAGGAAGCAAATCTATCCGTGTAAAGTAATTGTTCCTCTATTGTTAATGATCTAAATGGAATTTCATCCGCCATGGTGACAAATGAAAATGGTTTTACAAACAAAGGGCACAAAGAAAAAGATAGACTAAAGAAATCTAATAAAAAGAAAAATAAAAATCTCACTAGAAAGGAATCTAGTGAGTAGACCTAATAAAATAAAAATTCAACCTAAACAATAACTATTCCCCGGGCTGCGGCGCCAAAAACTTAATGCGTGGGATTGCGCCCTCGCAGTAGGTTTTACCTCTCAAGGGATCTCAAGAGGCTTGCAATCCCCACCAGGCAGTGTACCTGACCGTTGTAGTATAGTAAAGTGGCAAGTACCGGGGGATTGATCGTTCAACTCAAAGAATAGTGTTCGTTAGGATTGAAATTATTCTAACTAGGTCTAGAGTTGATGGATGATTCTTTTTGTATTTTTATATTTTATGGAAAGCAAGTAAAAATCTCATGTTTTGGAAGAAGGGGCGGAATTAGTTGCTAATCAACTAACCCAAAAGCTACTAACTAAACTAATATGCAAGAAAAGTAAACTAGGGTTCTACAAGGGAAGTGAAGTATGTCTACCAATGATATGTTACTCCTTGATAGCTATCCAATTCTACCTATTGAATTGTCACACCTTGTTTTAATTGACGGGTTGTATTCCTTAATACCAATCGTGGGGGTGTGTACGATCTTCCCCAACTCTATAAGCTCCTACTTCACTCCTATGTCGAGCCGGCTAAGAAGCTCCTAACATGGGATCACTAGAATTCGCTTATGCATTAAATACAACCAATTAACCTTAGTACACCTTGGTTCATGCTTCTTAAGACGTTCAAGCAAGTTACCGTATAGGAGGTTGGCCAGTTTTCTTAAGCCTAATATCGATATCACCCAATCAAAACAAGAAACAATAGGAAGCAAGAATTATAAACTAAACCAACTAGATCTATTGAAGTTGTCACGCCCTAATTGATGGAGATGGACACACACATCAACAAGAAATCAATAAGATCTAATTAGTTATACACAAGTTTCACACAATCATAGGTAAACACTAGGTGATTTAGTAAAACATAATCAATGAAGAGCAAGCAACAATAATAATGGAAGACATAATTAAGATAGAATCAACACACCATTACAAGATGTTTATGGAGTGATTAAGACCTTCTAAGTTGCTGGAAAAACACCTACCTAAACCCTAGAATCGGACTTAGGGTTTAGGGCTTGCAAAAAGTGAAGTTATGATGTTGTATTTATAGGCAATATTTCTGTCGGCAAGGCTTGACGGCGTCAGCTCGTACAAGTGACGGCGTCAACTACCCATTTTCACCAAATTGTAGATCTTTTCGTCCTCTTCGCGCGGCCTTTTGAATCACCCAAATCCGAGTTCGTATGAAGATTTTATGGCCAAAACAGTGACAGCTACTCCGCGCGTAAGTTGTGATTGTCTTGATCAGCGTGTGACGGTTTTACTAGGGTTTCTTCTTGTGCAAGTTGTCATTCTGACGTCGTCACTCAATGGCTTCTAACGTCGTCAGGTTGAGTCCTGACGCCGTCACTTCGCCGCGGTTAGGGTTTCCTGATGGCCTTCTTGACGCCGTCCCCTTTTAATCATCCAAAATCCTCTCTGGCGCGTCAAGGGTTGACGGCGTCACAATGGTGCTTGACGCCGTCACAGTTACTTTTCCAGCCAATTTTGAGACTTTGTCGTTTTCTTCACTTTTATGCTCCAAAAACGTCCAAAATGCTTCCTTTTCCAGATTTCTTCTCCAAAGTACCTAAAATGACAAAAGGAACGATTTAGGGCAATATTTGATCAAATAAATACGATTTAGGGCTTAAATGACCCCCTAAAAGTGGTACACTTTTCGCTTCATCAAATACCCTTACACTTGAGATTTGCTTGTCCTCAAGCAAATGCGCTTTTATTCTAATCAAAATACAAGTTAGGGGTCATTTAACGCTAATATAAAAGTAATTACAACAAATAGTCGTTCCACTTTATTCATAATAAGCACGGAGATTACAGACTAGCACCTCACAAGTAGTGTTTAGATACTCACATCTCTCAGGTGTCATAAAAGTATATCTCATAAATGAAAATGGATAATATCTCTCACTACCTGTCATAGCAAATAGATTACCATAGGCTTGGGAAAGGATCAAAAACCTCCTCCACTAGGCATAAGCACCTAAGATAAACTATCAAAGAGGGCTTTTAAACGGGTTATAACGTTAGGTGTAGGGATATGATAAACACGGATTTGTTGGATAAGGGATATTTTACTGGTGGCGAGTTAAAGATCTTGATTAACTACATGTACAATATGGCGTTGCTAAGCCAAGACTAGACTCGACTTAAGCTAAAAACAAAATAACCAAAAACATAAAATAAACATAAAATGAAACGGGATGGTAGTCCGTATGTTTTTTTCTACTTTTCTTTTTCTCATTTTTTTTTTTTTTTTGTATTTTTCTTGATTTTTTCGATTTTTTTTTTATTTATTTATTTTTTTTTTGCATACACTTTTGCCCTACCATCCAAAATAATACATCATAGGGGCGTTGCATCCCCTTACACTTGAACTTTTACATAAATTTACAAATAACTATTCTAATGACTCGAATTAAGATAATCGAAACACTTGGAGTACTTTTAAAATATTTAGCACATATGGGGGTAATAATGTTGTTCTTCCCCATTACTCCATTACACTAGTACTTTACCCATGAGTCCCAATCGTCCCAAAACAATATGTACAAGGATATGACTCGACTTAGCAACCATGTAATCAATTAGATAATTAACTTGGGGTTTAAACAAATGTTGTCACAATAATGCACTAAAAATGAGTGCATACAAGGTAGGCTAAGGCGATTTGGGTGTACATTTAAGTGGGGCGTAACAAATTCTTCCTTGAAGTAAAATGCTTAAAGGTCGAAACGAAAAGATAGGCTCTGAGGGGTGTACTAGGGGTATCGTGTACTAAAAATGAGTACAACGCAAAGGGTGTGGGAGAATTACTTGACCAATGTAGCCAATGTAATTATAACAAAAACACAGGTGTAAAACAATGGGTTAATCCTAATGCCTCTTATCATGTAGTAAATCTAACTACACGAATGTAGTCTCACTTGTGGCCTCGGAATGGTCCTAACGCAAGTTCTAGAATCTAGGTGCTACCAGTACACACATCATAGCATAAATGCTTTTCCTACCAATTCTAGGGGCTAACCTTACATATTTGGGGGTGGAAAATTTTATTAGTGGTACGGTTTTGTGCTAGTCATATAACTCCTATCCATGAGACGCTCATTAAGATCAAAGTTTCACTCCTAAATGTTGTAAAAAAATTTAAATTTGGCACTAAAATTGCCTTAACAGGTATTTCTCTCAGTTTTATTACACATTTACCATTAAACAAACAAAAATCAAGCATAATTGTATTCTCTAAAGTATCGTATTTTACCCCCCCCCCCCTTACACTTAAGATGAACATTGTCCCCAATGTTCAAATAACAAGATGTAAAAGTAAATAAGGTAAAAGAATGAAATCAAATACCCCCCTGATTCGCTCGGTGGATAAAGAGGTAACATGGTTAGATCTTCTTCCAAGAGAATGTAGAAGCTTCAAGACTAATGCATCGCCAAAAGCTAGATTCCACATACATCTCCTTGTCCAAAATAACCTGTTAAACCTGAGAAAACAAACACGAAAACCTGCATAACAACGGCGGGATAAATCTATATAAGGATATAATGCTTGTGGAATGATTATTTTGCAGATTCCTGGAGTTTATAAGTTAGAGATTTAATAAAAACTTTTTATGATTCCTGTAGAAAAACAAAACTTTCAAAAATTTCAGAAAATTAAAACCTGACGCCGTCAGGTTGTAATGCCTGACGCCGTCAGAAATGATCTGACAGAATTCTCATGTTAAGTTTCCAGAAAATTTCTGAAAAAACCTATACTTTACTTCCTGGAATTCCTGCAAAACATCATTATGACTCGATACAAGCATTTGACTCAAACAATTACTAATATGTATGTTAATTTATTATTGTTACGATTCATGTTCATTTGTTCTAATAAACCGATTTGGATTTCCCTTACACTTATCTTTTGCAAAATACCTTTACATGTAGTTAAGACGAAGTTAAAAACAAGATAAAGCATTTTCACAATTTAGTTTCGAACATGAATCAATAATAATAAAAATTAAACATACATACGGAAGCAAATAAAATCAAACAAACAATTAAATAAACACACAAAGCAAATAAAGCTTGGGTTGCCTCCCAAGAAGCGCTTGTTTTTGTTCGAGTCACGAGCCTGACTCTACCCTTATTTAACGGAAATAGGGGAGGTTTTCCCTACACTTAGGATTAAGTGTGGGTGAAAGTAGCGATACACACCCTTAGGGTGGAAATATGCCACGTGAGGAAAGAGGGACGGGTGAATTATATGCTCAAAGGTGCGGGATCCTATCATCATAACCTTACCTAATTCAATTGGGTTAGTGGGCGGATTAAGATTTTCTCCTAGAAAGGGATCATCTTCTATCAACTTCGAGAGACTCCAAGTTAAGAATCCACTTTGACCTAATAAACCCGGTTTAAACCCATAATGTTTCTTGTGATCAATCATAAATGGGTGATGTAAGTATGTAAGGTCATGGTTCACTCCTATGTTAGCTTCCTCTCTACAAGGCCTAGAGTCTACTACCTTAATCTTAACATTACCCGGACTACATGGTTTGATGGGTGGATCGGGACCTAATTCAATTCCTAAGTTCACATCTAAGGATGGAAGATTAGGTAACGGTTTTGGTTTAGGCTCCGGTTCATCAAAACTAGGAACTTCCATAGAACTAAAAGAAAGGTTATGACTACAAGTATTCAAACCTATTTCTAGTTTTGTTTCTTCCAAAGGTTCTACTTCAATTGGGGTTCCTATAGTCCCTTCTACTTATTCCGGGTAAGTCACGGGCGGTGTGTATGCCTCGAATGATGGTAGGACTTGTGGGGTACTTTGTAGGTTTGTGTTATTTACCTCATCCTTCCTTGTCTCTATATCAATTATATCCACATCATGTGTTTTAGTAGAATCTAACCCAAACATGTTCCTAAGTATCTCAAATCCTTCTCTAGCCATTTCAAGTTCTAAGTCCGATTCATAAGAATCTTCCCCGATAACATGATTACTATGTTCAATTTGCCTAAAGGATTCATCATGTGTTCCTTGAGATTCAAAGTCATTGATCATAAAACCTAGGTCTTTTTGCTCAATATGCTCATGTTCGGCTAAATCCTCCTCAATTGTTTCCTCAAGTTGTGATGTATACGAACCCATTAATTCATTAAACTTATGGTTCACGGTTAGGAGGCTTTCCTCAAATTTTTTCCAAAGGGTCTTATTAAAAGGAGTTGATCCTAACAATGATTGTTTAATAGAAGCCACACATGCACATAATTCATCAAACCTATCAAACTTTATACCCATCTCCTCTTGTATATATCTAAGATCACTTAAAAATTCATTGGAACAACAGGAAGCAAATCTATCCGTGTAAAGTAATTGTTCCTCTATTGTTAATGATCTAAATGGAATTTCATCCGCCATGGTGACAAATGAAAATGGTTTTACAAACAAAGGGCACAAAGAAAAAGATAGACTAAAGAAATCTAATAAAAAGAAAAATAAAAATCTCACTAGAAAGGAATCTAGTGAGTAGACCTAATAAAATAAAAATTCAACCTAAACAATAACTATTCCCCGGGCTGCGGCGCCAAAAACTTAATGCGTGGGATTGCGCCCTCGCACTAGGTTTTACCTCTCAAGGGATCTCAAGAGGCTTGCAATCCCCACCAGGCAGTGTACCTGACCGTTGTAGTATAGTAAAGTGGCAAGTACCGGGGGATTGATCGTTCAACTCAAAGAATAGTGTTCGTTAGGATTGAAATTATTCTAACTAGGTCTAGAGGTGATGGATGATTCTTTTTGTATTTTTATATTTTATGGAAAGCAAGTAAAAATCTCGTGTTTTGGAAGAAGGGGCGGAATTAGTTGCTAATCAACTAACCCAAAAGCTACTAACTAAACTAATATGCAAGAAAAGTAAACTAGGGTTCTACAAGGGAAGTGAAGCATGTCTACCTATGATATGTTACTCCTTGCTAGCTATCCAATTCTACCTATTGAATTGTCACACCTTGTTTTAATTGACGGGTTGTATTCCTTAATACCAATCGTGGGGGTGTGTACGATCTTCCCCAACTCTATAAGCTCCTACTTCACTCCTATGTCGAGCCGGCTAAGAAGCTCCTAACATGGGATCACTAGAATTCGCTTATGCATTAAATACAACCAATTAACCTTAGTACACCTTGGTTCATGCTTCTTAAGACGTTCAAGCAAGTTACCGTATAGGAGGTTGGCCAGTTTTCTTAAGCCTAATATCGATATCACCCAATCAAAACAAGAAACAATAGGAAGCAAGAATTATAAACTAAACCAACTAGATCTATTGAAGTTGTCACGCCCTAATTGATGGAGATGGACACACACATCAACAAGAAATCAATAAGATCTAATTAGTTATACACAAGTTTCACACAATCATAGGTAAACACTAGGTGATTTAGTAAAACATCATCAATGAAGAACAAGCAAAAATAATAATGGAAGACATAATTAAGATAGAATCAACACACCATTATAAGATGTTTATGGAGTGATTAAGACCTTCTAAGTTGCTGGAAAAACACCTACCTAAACCCTAGAATCGGACTTAGGGTTTAGGGCTTGCAAAAAGTGAAGTTATGATGTTGTATTTATAGGCAATATTTCTGTCGGCAAGGCTTGACGGCGTCAGCTCGTACAAGTGACGGCGTCAACTACCCATTTTCACCAAATTGTAGATCTTTTCGTCCTCTTCGCGTGGCCTTTTGAATCACCTAAATCCGAGTTCGTATGAAGATTTTATGGCCAAAACAGTGATAGCTACTCCGCGCGTAAGTTGTGATTGTCTTGATCAGCATGTGACGGTTTTACTAGGGTTTCTTCTTGTGCAAGTTGTCATTCTGACGTCTTCACTCAATGGCTTCTGACATCGTCAGGTTGAGTCCTGACGCCGTCACTTCGCCGCGGTTAGGGTTTCTTGATGGCCTTCTTGACGCCGTCCCCTTTTAATCATCCAAAATCCTCTCTGGCGCGTCAAGGGTTGACGGCGTCACAATGGTGCTTGACGCCGTCACAGGTACTTTTCCAGCCGATTTTGAGACTTTGTCGTTTTCTTCACTTTTATGCTCCAAAAACGTCCAAAATGCTTCCTTTTCCAGATTTCTTCTCCAAAGTACCTAAAATGACAAAAGGAACGATTTAGGGCAATATTTGATCAAATAAATACGATTTAGGGCTTAAATGACCCCCTAAAAGCGGTACACTTTTCGCTTCATCACAAGTGTTACCCGGGTCGTTTCCCGACGAGGTGTGAATCGAGGATTTCGTGTAACGTTTGGAATTAAAGTGCTTGAAAGGTGGATTTTGGATTTTTGTGTTTTTATAATTCTAATTGAGGTATGAAAAGTGAGAAACAAAAAAAAACAAAGTACAGACGAAATTAAACTTAACACGTTAATCGGGAATTCAAAAACGAGCCTAAATACAAAATCTTTAAAAATTAACCCTACGAGTGCAAATTTAATTTTTCTGAGTTCTAATTAATGAAAGTATGATCTGAATTAACCAACAAACCCAGAATAATCCACAAACCAAAGCAGAAAAGCACTTATCCTAAATAAGCAGATGCAACAGTTGTGCAGGCTCAAATTAAGCTTACTGAGGTGGTTTAGCAAATGAGAAAAAGTTGTCTAAAGCTTACAAAAAAAATCTAAAAAATGTGGACTAAGTGCAATAGAAACCCAAGATTATCAGTACCAAGTTTCAGCTTAATTGTGCTTACAATGAGCTAATGAAAAATGAAAAACTAAGGCTGATATGAGCAATAATTATGAAAAAAGTGCAGAATTTGCAGCTGAGAAAAAGCTGTTAAAAAGCTAATATAAAAATTCAAAAAAATGTGGAATAAGTATGTAAGCAACTAAAGATCACGTGTACAAAGTTTAAGCTTAATTGAACTTAAATTGAACAAATTAAAAATCAAAAACTACAGCTGATTTGGGCAAAACTCACTAATGCAGGCTGCTATGTGTACTGATGACAGGTTTTTGCCAAATTGAGCCACAATTCCTCAAAGCCTAATGAAATCGTACAAACTCTTGGAGATACACTTAGTGGACTATATTAGACACAAGAACACCAAAAATAAGGGCTGAATAAGCTCAAGGCTATAATGAGGTTATGAGATCAGTATATATGCCAACACTTATCACAGTTAACTCAAATCCACAAAACCCTACAAATAAGCTAGAAACCTTCTAAAATCAACTTATATAAGTGAATTTGGACTAGATCAAAGTTCACCAATAAGCCAATGAACAGTATCTCTCAATTTGACCCATTTTAACCATTGATCCAAACACCCCTTTAAACATGCTGTTTTGAGCTTAAAGCTTTTAAGACCTATTTTAAGCTACAAATTTGAAAGACACACATTTACTAAGTTCAATTAAGTCCTAAGAAACAAGATTTCCAGAAAATAAGCACTAAAATAAGCTACACTAGTTTTAAGCTATTTTTTGTCTCTTTTAAGCTTTTTAAGCAAAAAATGAGATTAAGCTTGAACTAACTATCAAACTAGCATAAATTAACATCAAACAGAACAACAAAACACAAAAAAGGCAAATAAGCACTAAATAAGCTGATGAACAGTACAAATGAAAAAAAATGGAAATTCACTCACAATTGCCCTTGCTCAAACAGAGCTTTAATGGCTCGAGGAGCTACTCTACAAGCTCTAGCTTGTCAAATGACAAGCTAGTGACAGCAATAAGCTCTTCCCTTGCTAGCTTATCATCCACAGTGCTTAATTTGACTTCCAGTTGACTTTTTTCCATTTTTGTAATTAGAAAAGTATGTAAACTAAAACAAGCTCACAAAAGCTTTTAGAAACTTATATGGGATTAGTTAAACAGAAAAGGAGCTTATCAAGAGCTTATAATAAATTTTTAACCATAAGAGAACATTTTAAAAGTATAAACAGTAGAGAAAAATTTATTAAAAATGAAGTTGAATTTTATTAAAAATTAAAAGTTACAATACTTGAAATAAGAAAAGACAGAATTTTTAAGGGCAATAAGCTTAAAAATAGAAATAAGCATAAATTACACTACGAAATTGGTCTAAATGCAGGGACAACATGTGTGTGTAAAGAGGGAGCCTTTTATATCCTTCCCAATGTCTTCTCTGTGCTTCCTTCTGGATTCTGAGCCCTTGGATAAGTCTTGTGCAATCTCAGCCTTTGATTTGGTTTTGGCACCAAAACTTGTACCACTTGGATTGATGAGGTGGAATGGGTAGCTTGTGAGGAGGGGGAAGCATTAATTGGTCTTGGACTGGAGTAGGAGGAGGGGAGTAGGTGCAGGTGCAGGGTATGGGTTGGAGCAGGTTTTATTTTGGCGGGCAAGAGGGAAGGTTGACTGGGTGGTTTTATTTATTAAAAGGGGTTGGGTTATTTTTGGATCCGGGTTGTCGTTATGGGTTGGGTTTAGAATTTAGTTTAGTTAAAAAGGGTTTGGTTTTAGTAGTGATTAAATGGGCTGACTTGGCCCATTAAATTGGGTCGGGTTGGCGTTTCGGGTTTCTTTCTCCATGCTCAATCCAATGCTACATCCCGGGGTTGACTTTGACTTCATCTTGACTAGATCAAATAAACAAATGTTGTCGAGACGATCCAAAAATGCCCGTTTTCGCTCTATTTTCAATCCTTTGTACCTGAAATACATAAAAACACAATCCAATGATATCTGCAATATAAATTGGTATATTTGGCTGGTTTTCGCATTTTTTATGTATTATTTGGCATAAAATGATGAGTAAATAGGCACTCATCATCCCCCCCACACTATCAATTGCTAGTCCCTAGCAACCCGATCATATAAAGTAATGAAAGGATCAAAAGAATACTAAGGATACCCTGTTTTGACTTTTTATTTGGTGCAAGAAACTTAAACTAGAACAAAAATAGATAACATGCTTGATTTTCAAAAATGGCATCATGGAATGGGATTCACACAAAATGGGTGTCTCCAGGGATTTGTAATCGTCATCCTCTTTTTTATACTCCCAACTAAGCTTAAACTCAATGTGCAATTGTTTTTGTTAAATGCTAACACTACTTATACTAATAATCTATGTAAGCCGAAACTTAACTTTTCCTTCCCACAATTATTCAACAAGTTAGGTGAGTGTGCTCATTTTCAAAATTTTGACGCAAAAATCGACATTTATTATGGTTCTTATTTTTTAAGTCAAATACTAATTTACCGGGAAAATCGAAAATCTAAGGATCGAAAAGGGCCTTTTCCATGTAGCGGCTTTCTTCTCGGCACATCCCAAACCAGTTGGTTTTAGGTGACCAGACTTTTGACACCCCACAGAGAATTGTACCGGAATCAGCGGAATTTCGATTTCAAAGATTTTGGATATTCCCACTAAGTTAGTATTAAATACTTAAATAAATAGCAACAAACGATCATTTAGAGATTAGAGACTCAAAGGTGAGATCAATCCATGTAACGGCTTTCTTCTCGGCACATCCCAAACCAATTGGTTTTAGGTGACCAGGCTTTTGACACCCCACAGAGAATAGTACCGGAGCTTTCAGGGTCTTTGAAATCAACAATCTTCCAAATTACCGTTTAACCTTTATGACAAAATTGACGAATCCTAGTTCAACTCTCGATTTAAATTTAAGAAAAAGCAAGTTTCCTACATTTATTCATATAAACACATATACATCTTTACTTTTGCAACATTATCACTTATTTTGCAACATTATTCCATTTATTTCATTTTGCAATATCATTCCATTTTTTTATTTTTTCATTTTCATTTTTTTTTCATTTTTTCATGCTTTCTCAAAAATCTAAATAAAAAGTTGAACTCGGACTCTATATCAAAATTGTATAAAAATTTGTTTTGCATATCAAAATGATTTTAACGTTCAAAAGTTTGAAAACAGCACATATTTTAGTCAAGTTAAGAGCTTCTGGGAGGAAAAGCCATAGATTACTTATATAAGCTCTAAAGAGAACCACATACTCGGGATTCCCCTAGTTCTAACCTAATCAAGACTAAACACCTATATATATATATATATATATAATATATATATATATATATATATATATATATATATATATATATATATATATATATATATATATATATATATAATATAATTTCTTATTTACAAATGAAAAAATTTAAAACTTTTGGTCAAAATGGGGGTACTAGGGCACTAGAAGGTACACATGTGATCAAATTCGCTAGAATTCCCCCCCACACTTAGAATTGAATATTGCCCTCAATATTCAAAGTACCGGCTATTATGCTGACACTTAGAACGTAAAAAGGTAATACTACTAGCCAAGTGTGGGAAAGAAATCTTTTTTCACAAACAGGGTTAATAAGATATCCCTAGATAATCGTTAGCAAAAAGATCGGATATTGGGCGGTTGGATTGAAAACAGGCGCATCAATCATCACGATCTAAGAGAAACCTGCAAATAAGAGCAAACACACAAAAGCAAAGCATAGTAGAGGAATTCCCCCACACTTAGTGTCAGAAAATAGAAAGAAGTCAGAAACATGGGTTGTCACCCATGAAGTGCTAATGTTTTTGTTAACCGAGTCACTAGCTTGACTCGACCCCGAATTCATTGGTCCATGGGGAAGCAAGTGGAAGAGAAAATCTTCATCGGACTTTCATTCAAGATGTTTGGATAATCATTGAATTTTAATGAAAGTTCTACACCGATGAGATACACCCGGCTCAAAAGAATGATAAATGGAGATGCCGGGGTCAAAAATGGTGTCTTCACTCCCAAAGGAGAGAAGGAAAGGACAAGTCACCGTATAGGTGAAGAAAGGTAGAAAAACTCGAACGACATATGTGAAGTCAATATAATGGCGATCCTCAAAGGGAAATATCACATATGTCGGAGAAAGAATGTCCTTTTGAATCTCAGGATTAAGAATTGAGGTCATATCATCAAGTTTAGAAATAATAGAGTCCTTGATCTCATCGTTCTGTAACACCCCAACCCGGCAAGGGTAAAGATGTCACGTTAATGGTTTCATATCAGATCAACAAAGCATACTTCAAAAGTAATACAATAACTTGTCAAAAGTTACAAATGAAATACTTAACATTACAAGGTCAGGAATGAATCAAAACTAAATACTAAGTCTGCAAATGCAATCCTTCTAATGACTTCTACTTCAGAATAACTGTCAAGGTCTTCTAAACCCAAGAGTCTCTTCACTCATACCCAAACCCGTCATCCTGCTTATAACCTGCCGCACACGAAAAGAAAACGTGCGGCTGAGCTTAAAAAGCCCAGTGAACAGATATAACGATAATAAACATAAATAGAGAAATGTACAGGATAACTGAAACAAGGTCAAACAGGTGTAGTATGGTTCACGGAATAAGTCAATGAATAAGTATAAGGGAAAGAGAAAGGGATAGTAATCCACCACGAGCCCAGAAACAGATCATATCATATCGTAACCATAATCTTCATGATCATATAGAGGGGAGACCTCTCAGATAATCAGATAATATGAGGGGTGTCCTCATTCTTCAAATGGAGTAGCTAACTCCCAGACATATGTGAAAGGCGTGTATTGCACACAGCACCAGTCACCAGACAAGTCATATCATATCAGATTAAATCCACTAAACAGACCAGATCTAGGATTGCAATCCATACGCCCCCAGAAACATATATAATCATAATCAAAGTAATGCGCATATCATAATCAGAATGGGGACGGTTGTGAGGAATCACTCACCCACACATGAGTCATGCCAGTGGTGCATCACAGACACGGCCAGGTTACCTTCCTGGCTAGGTAACAGAAAAGTGGCTCGGGTATCAAACTAAGAGTCAAAGGTCAAAGGTCAAAGGTTCATGTCATAATCAGGGTGTCATATCAGAAGGTTCAATATCAGAAGTTCATAGTCAGACCAGTCAAAGTATCAGAGGGTCAAGTATCAGAAGTTCGAATATCAGAAGGTCAAATATCCCAGGTCAATATCCAAAAAGGGTCAATGTATCCGATGGTCAAATCTTCAAAAGGTTCAATATCAAAAGTACTTTTCAAAAGGTTTTCTCTTAAGGTTCATTTAAAAACAATCATTCAAAAATAGTTTTCATAAATGGTCTTTCAATTAGTTTTCATAAAACGAACTTCAAAATAGTTTTCTTAAGGTCAATATATCATGCTTGAAAAACCCTTTCAAAATACTTTACTTAAAACATTTCCATCTCATATCAAAAAGGTCTTCATATCATAGGTTCAAAATCAGAGATCAAAGGTCGAAGCAAAGGTGTCATAGCAAGGGATCGTAACAGAGTATCAAATCAGAGAATTTAACAGATCAGAAAAGAATCATAGGAAACCTTACAGAGAAGGTCAGAATATCTGTACCTTAACCACCAACGAAACCATAACATATGAATAGGAAGTCACTCCCTCTTCAGCGAATCTACACAAATTAATGATCGGCTAATTATTAATAATCCATTTCAAATCAGATTTACTCGTTTCCATCGGCTTTCCATTTTTATAACTTTTTCATTAATTAGTAGGTTTTCTGAATTTTAATTTAATGACTTTTAGGGTTATAGATGACGAATAAGTAAACTTTAAGACTTAATATAGTTAACATTATAGTTTAGAGTCTAATATGCCAACACTTAATTATTTTAGGGTTTATCTAAACAGCCCCACACTATATCATGTGTATACTTAACACGTTATACTCGTTTTATAATCACCACGAGGGTTTATCCACATTAAGTTTCCATGTGTTCCAGCCTACTAATTATGTTGTACACTCACATTCACCCATATATATATATTTAAATCACCATTTCAAAACAGTGTCCATGCACTCCCAATTTGTCCCATGCGACAGAAAAAAAAATGTCCCATCTTATTGTTATTCAAACCAGCCATGCATTTTGTACGAAATAACTCACACGTGCACGCTACACACGCCCTCACACCATCCGTATTTCATGCAAACACATTCCACACAACAGACCCTAAGCCTATCCCTTTTGAAATCGATCAACACACACATCACACACACAAAACCCACGTTACAGCCACCGTTTACACACCCAAAATTTACACGGGTAATTCATCCTTGTTTCCCAGCCTAAATCGACACACAACAGCCCGCATAGTGACCCATTTCACAGCCACACGACATCACTTATGACCACATAAAATCATGACATTCATACTACTCGATACCCTCTTATTCACAGAATGGGTCTTCGAAAAAAATAACAAAACAAGCATGCCTTTTTCTTTCTTTTATTTCTGTTCGTATGATATAGTTTCATTTTCGTATAACAAAACATGTTGGTGATTACGTAATCTTTTCCATTAACGAAGTAAAACCCTCGAGTGATCGCATGTATGCGTATAAGGAACATATTTAGGTATATCAAAACGGAATTAGATTACCTTAGATTCGGATGAACGTGAAGAAACAAGAATAAGGGCGTATCTCCAACGAGCCAAACTTCACTCGGACGCCATGATTCAATGACTAAGATTTAAGCGGATCGAAAAAACATAATATACGACTCAAAAGAAAACATATAAAGAGGAATTGAACAAGGTCGAAAGGTTTACCCTTGTAGCGTGCAAACAAGAAGAACACCATGACGCAAGGTTCGAATATCACTGCACGTCGACACTACCACACCGAAACCACAAACAATAAGCCTTCAAATAGAAAATAATTTCCACGTTCAAAACTCCTATCGAACCAGCAACGAGTCCATGATCACGAGCTCACAAAAGACCATGAATGAACCTCCTTTTGTGCTTGATCATAACCGAACAGCAGAGCAAGAACAGCAGCAGCAGAAGGTCGAGCTTTTGAGGAGTTTTAGGGTTTTAAGAATTGTGTGGTGTGTGTGTTTAATATTTGTTCGGTAACATAAACGAGTGGGGAGGTGAGAAAAAAAAAGGAATGTCGTGATTTAAGGGATTAGATGGGAGACCAAATCAAAATAGGATCAATCACGAACTTGGATTTGCTACTAGCCTTCATACGTTTTTTTTGACAAAAGGACAAAATCGACCCTTGTAACATTTGTACGTGTGATATGATTAATATATACAAGTTAAGTGAATTTTAATGTTATCATAAGTTATAGGTTCAAAATGTTGCACAATATTCAAGTATTATACGTTTTAAGGCTTAGGTTATAACCGATATTTAATGTTTTAGATTTTTAATCGTCGTTTCATAAGTTCGAATTTAGAGAGTATTTGGGGTATTTAAGTTTTAAAAAAAATTCGGGTTTTACAACTCTTCCCCTCTAGAAAAAAAATTTTCGTCCTCGAAAATTGAAGTCGCAAAGCTAAACGAAGTCGTAGCAAGTCGCAAAAGTCGTCACGAACATCCTCACGTCCGTGGAGGTTCTTCCAAAAGGATCTTCAGACAATTGGTTTCTCATGACTCGATCAATACAAAATGGGTTCAGATTTTCTCAGACAGAGACAAATTAGGTTGATTTCATATCAGAAAGAACATACAATATAAAATGGATGATAGGAGAATCTTCCGAAAAGCTTATATGAAAAGCGAACAGAATTTTGAATCAGATTAACTGTATCATCAGTAGAGAGTTCTACAAAGAGTTTAAGATATATGACTGAGGCCAACAGAATGAAGTACGAGAGTTCAAACTCATCCAGATTATTAATGAACGGAAACAGAATTTACGCATATGGCAGAATGAACCTAACGTCTCACTAACCACGGATAACCCAGCGGAGATTCAAATTCTATACTTTTTAGGTACTCCCCAAGATATCCTATGGCCACAATGAGTGCATGTTATATGGTGTAAGTATTATCACGTTGATCAGGCGTCATAATACTAGCACCACATAAGTATGCCTTCATGATGATCATACTTTATCTCAAGTCGTAATCAAAACCACCTATCTTAATCCACCTAGTACTTCTACAGTCTCAGAGGTCATAAAAAAAATCAAACCCATAACTAAGAGAAGAACGAACCATTCGAAAAAGTTAACGAAAATCTCAGCATGTCTATCAGAATTTGGTACATCATTAAAAGCATCAGATCATCCATCATTCGTCAAATTTCACATAACAAAACCATCGTCCACTATACGCAGAATGAACACTGAGCGGAATTACTAACAGGGAACATAAATCATTCAGGGAATCCTATCTTAAGTAACGAAAATTTGAGTAGGTCAAACGGAAATGAATTACGTCATCCATAGCTTCATTCTTCACCAAAATCAACTCTTCCAAACACCAACGTTCACTTCAGAATTATCGTCTATACATGATCTTAAACTTCTTCCAAGTCCATGCAGTCTATCGTATGATCATAGAGTGGAAAGGAAATATAACTCGAGTCTGGTCCCTCAAGCCTTCGGCACCTCTTCTTGGAACTGTGGTGTAGTAACGTGAATCTCCGGTTGGTCACTGTGCATTCTTCTATCCGCGAGTCTGCTTCTGCTCCCAATTCATCTTAGTACAACTAAAATGGATAGAGAAGCAAGACTGCAGGTATTTAGACAGGTCTTCAGCATAGTTCGGAATTCGCCAACTCAACTGCCGCCACCGACGGATGTATGGTAATGTTGTCTGCTACAATCTCTGAACGTCAATCAAACCTACTTCTTCCAGAATAAAGGGTCATTCTACAAGATGGTCTACATGTTCCTCTTCGTGCATAAAACTGAAATACTTCTCGAAGGTTACTCTCAAATTTAGTCATCTCTTTTCTTAGAAGTCCTTGGGGTTGCTTCTTCAATCCTTCAATCATTAAAAGAGGCCGTCTAGTACGGAGTTTACAAAGATAGAGTCGATCATTGATACGTTGAATTGAAAGGTGGTAATGATAGTGATACGATTAGGTTTACGATAGTTAATACGCTGACGCAGAATTTTCTCTTTCTTCTTCATAAACTAATAGGGGTATTCAAAGTAAACACTGAGGTGAACAAGGTCATAATCCATCAGCTTCTTCAATCTCTCAACTTCTATAGCATCATGGTTCGCCAACTGCGATCGGTTCGAATTCAATTCCACTTCTTAGACAGGGGGAAACCCAAGAGTTTCATCAGAATCACCAGAATATTGGTACAACAAAACTTCCAATGCCAAGTCTCTAGGGTGGGTACTAATAGATGTTAGTAAACAATCGACAATCAAATGAGATCGAGGTAGATGTTTTCATAGCAGCGTTAACAGATTTGAGCGGTTACCGGATATCATAACGAAAGTGGGATGAAACATATTACTAAAGGTCACAAATCAGATACGGTAGTCCCTGGCAGCGTATGAGGGCCAGCCAATCCATAACTTAAAGACCTCAAAATCGAATATGTCAAAAGTAAACGGATTCGTAGGATGAGTACGGTCGCCAAGCCAGACGGATAGTTCATATATCATGGTCAAGTACATGGTTCATCAAAGTGTGGAGATGGATAAGCGAACAATTCAAGGTGTTGGAGTCTTGTTTAGCTATTTAGCATAAGTTGTAGGTAGGTTGTGAGTCATCGGAAATACAAACATCGTATAACTGTCAAAAGTCAGGCGTATAGAATATCAGTTATCAACATCATCATGCTCAGTTAACAAATTCATATCGGGACAAAATTATCGTCACAGTCCATGGCTAATAATCATCAGAGTTCTCATAGGAGTAGTAATGGATTTCACAAGGACAGGGTAATATCAGATGATACATTTATATCCAGCATGGGTAATTAATTCACAGAATGTGTCAAGCACCTTAAGGTTAAATGACCTTCGGAATGGTCAGAGGAGTATCAAACTGCTTATCAATTTGGTCGTAGGTGAAGAACAAAATCAGGTAGGGATAGCAAAAGTTTAACAATCGTAATTCATGGTAGGGAGTTCAAAATGGTTTTCAAACACCGAAAGTGAAACATAGGAGGGTAATCGTCAATGATCAATCAGCCCATCCTTTATCAGAATACAAATCAAAGCTAACTATTCAATGAAAACATATCGGCAACGCAAGTCTTATCGTTCAGAAGTGAGGGGAAAAACACTCTTATACTCATGGTCAAAACACCACTAGACTTCTCATGGAAACGGAGATGTTTAAGACGAACTCGGATAGGGTCAGAAAATTCATAGATTATCAAAAGAAAATAACAGAATGTATCAAGTAGGTCATCGACATGGAGATTCTCAGAATATCCGAAGAGACATCAAAATGATTAATAAAGAATCAGAGATCGGAGTCGGAATCTTAGGTGGTGCAAGCGTAAGCTTTCGATTTCCAAAAGTGATATCAACAGACTCTAATCCAAAAACAAGGCACGAATCAGAGTGATGCGGAAGCAATGATACTTAAACAAATGCCTTAGTCTACCCATTCCTCACTGGTCAAAACTTACGTTCCTATAGGGAAGTCCTAAAGCAATTCTTACAGGTTATCTTATGAGCGCCTACAGGGAAAACTTAGTGGTCCTAACTTACACAGGTCAAGGGTAAATGTATTACGAGTCGCAGCCTGTCGCTCTGATACCATAATTGTAACACCCCAACCGGCAAGGGTAAAGATGTCACGTTAATGGTTTCATATCAGATCAACAAAGCATACTTCAAAAGTAATACAATAACTTGTCAAAAGTTACAAATGAAATACTTAACATTACAAGGTCAGGAATGAATCAAAACTAAATACTAAGTCTGCAAATGCAATCCTTCTAATGACTTCTACTTCAGAATAACTGTCAAGGTCTTCTAAGTCCAAGAGTCTCTTCACTCATACCCAAACCCGTCATCCTGCTTATAACCTGCCGCACACGAAAAGAAAACGTGCGGCTGAGCTTAAAAAGCCCAGTGAACAGATATAACGATAATAAACAGAAATAGAGAAATGTACAGAATAACTGAAACAAAGGTCAAACAGGTGTAGTATGGTTCACGGAATAAGTCAATGAATAAGTATAAGGGAAAGAGAAAGGGATAGTAATCCACCACGAGCCCAGAAACAGATCATATCATATCGTAACCATAATCTTCATGATCATATAGAGGGGAGACCTCTCAGATAATCAGATAATTTTGAGGGGTGTCCTCATTCTTCAAACGTAGTAGCTAACTCCCAGGCATATGTGAAAGGCGTGTATTGCACACAGCACCAGTCACCAGACAAGTCATATCATATCAGATTAAATCCACTAAACAGACCAGATCTAGGATTGCAATCCATACGCCCCCCAGAAACATATATAATCATAATCGAAGTAATGCGCATATCATAATCAGAATGGGGACGGTGTGAGGAATCACTCACCCACACATGAGTCATGCCAGTGGTGCATCACAGACACGGCCAGGTTACCTTCCTGGCTAGGTAACAGAAAAGTGGCTCGGGTATCAAACTAAGAGTCAAAGGTCAAAGGTCAAAGGTTCATGTCATAATCAGGGTGTCATATCAGAAGGTTCAATATCAGAAGTTCATAGTCAGACCAGTCAAAGTATCAGAGGGTCAAGTATCAGAAGTTCGAATATCAGAAGGTCAAATATCCCAGGTCAATATCCAAAAAGGGTCAATGTATCCGATGGTCAAATCTTCAAAAGGTTCAATATCAAAAGTACTTTTCAAAAGGTTTTCTCTTAAGGTTCATTTAAAAACAATCATTCAAAAATAGTTTTCATAAATGGTCTTTCAATTAGTTTTCACAAAACGAACTTCAAAATAGTTTTCTTAAAGTCAATATATCATGCTTGAAAAACCCTTTCAAAATACTTTACTTAAAACATTTCCATCTCATATCAAAAAGGTCTTCATATCATAGGTTCCAAAATCAGAGATCAAAGGTCGAAGCAAATGTGTCATAGCAAGGGATCGTAACAGAGTATCAAATCAGAGATTTAACAGATCAGAAAAGAATCATAGGAAACCTTATAGAGAAGGTCAGAATATCTGTACCTTAACCGCCAACGAAACCATAACATATGAATAGGAAGTCACTCCCTCTTCAGCGAATCTACACGAATTAATGATCGGCTAATTATTAATAATCCATTTCAATAATTTATTTTGCTGGTTTTTCATTTTTTATCTTTTTAAATGATGTTAGGCATTTTCCCCCCATATAATTGTAGTTAGTCCATCATAAATTAAGTAGGTTTTCGATAAGACTACTGGACCTTTTTGACTTTTATGATGCAGAAACTAAATTAGACAAAAATAGATAACATGTTATTTTAAAGGTCATAATATGCCACAAATTGATCTAATTTTAATGTATTCTTATCTAACTAAGCTTAACTCATGTCAATTGTATATTAAATGTATACTGATTTATAATAATCTATTAACGATTGACTTTTATTCCACAATTATCAACAAGTTAGTCATGTGTCCATTTCAAATTTTTGTACACAAATTCACATTTATTATGTTTAATTTTTCTAAAGTCAAATCTCAATTTGTCCCAGCGAACAGAAAAAAAAAAATTTTCCATTACCTTTCTTCTATCCAAACCAGCTTGGTTTTGTACCAATTACACTCCACAGAGAGCGAAACACAATCGATCACAGATTTGGATATTCCACTAATTAGTTTTAAAACTAAATTCAACAACGATCCATTAAGATATCCCTTAGGTGAAATCAAATCCAGTAACGCTTCTTCTCGACATCCCAAACCATGTTATAGGTGACCGGCTTTACACCCCAAAAAAACACGGGTATTCAGGCCCTTTGAAATCACAATTTTACACGAAACAACCGTTACCTTTAGTGACAATTTGACATCCACAGTCAACTTCGTTTAATTTAAGAAAAACAATTTCATACATTTATTCATAAAACACATATACATCTTATTTCACATAACTTATTTTCGCAAAATATACAAAACAAAGCATCCTTTTTCATTTTTCATTTTCATTTTTTCATTGATTTATGTTTCAATATTTTCGGACTTAAAAAAATATAAAATGTTGTGTTGCATAACTAATGATTTCTTAACGAAAGTAAAACGCACATATTCGTCAGATTAAGAGTCGGAGAAAGGAAATTATTTTAGGTAATGAAACAAAACTTACTTAGATTTCATTAGAGTCATGAAACTAGAAGAAAACACAGATAATAAGGGGTATCTCCCTGACCTAATCACTAAACCCATATTCAATGACATAAGATATTATAAATGAAATAAAATAATTCTATTCAAAGAAAAATTTAAAGACGTATTGTCAAAAGGGTCTAGGATAAGGTACACTTGTGATCAATTCGCTAGAATTACCACCCAATAGAATTGAATATCCCTCATATTCGACACATTACCACACTTAGAACAAAAATAACATAGCCAATTGAAAGAAACTTATTTCACACGTTAATAAATACCTAGAAACGTAGCAAAAGTCGATGATTGGCTCAGAAAAAGCCATCGAATACCTCTATTAAGAGACTTGAATAAGAGCAAACACAAAGCAAGACAGAGCAGAATTCACACTTAGAGTTGTAGGGTATAGAAGAATTGTCGTGGGTTGTCCTGAAGTGTAATTTTTTGGAAACCCATCACTACGCTGACTGAGAAACATAAGGTCATGGGATGAAGGGATAGAGACAAATCTAAATAGGATCATTCAAGATTGTTTGGATATATCATTGAATTTTTGTTTACAATAAGGACAATCACCCCTCTGATAAATGGTAACCGGGTGAAAATTGATCTTCATCCAAAGAAGTGAATTAATGTACAATCACCGTATAGGTTCAAAAGGTTGAAAATATCAATATTGAAGTTTTAAGGCGTATCCTCAAAGGGAATTTAATTGTGTAGAATAATGTCCTTTTAATTCAGGATTAAGAATTGAGGTATTCATCAAGTTTAAAATAATAGAGTTTGATCATCATCGTTCTCTAACACTTCATCAAAAAGAGGATTTACGTTGCTAGAAAAGTACTCTTCATCAAATTCAAAAAGGGAGTTTGAATAGAATTTGATACTTTCATTTGGAACGTCCTCATCCGAAAGTTATTCGTCATCACTAGAGGAAAAATCATCGTTGGAATTGAAAAGAGGGTTAGAGAAAATCCCGGAAGAATCCTCCGAAGTGTCAAGAGGATAATTACCACAAAAAGACCAATCACTTTCACTGTCGGATATATCCTCAGACTCACTTGGGATTGGGAAAAGGTTCTCAACACTAGACTTTATGAATTCGTCCGATTGATTTTCAGGAATAGTGCTAAGATGCTCATCCCCCATAATGAGAGAGTTCTTGGAGTCCATAGTCGGTAAGATGGATGTGATTGCAATAGACTGAGGGAGTTGAGAAATGATATCGCTCAAAGGAATAACACTCTCCTCGTCGTCCTCCTCATCATTATTGCTAGCATAAATGGCTTTTATACGTTCCATTTGCTCTTCTGCTGGCAATTCTGCAATACTCTTGTCTTCCTGATTTTTCTGTACTGGTGCGATTGCAGCAGACGAATTCTCATAATATTCCTTCATTTGAATAGTATCCTCATCCTCTTCATCGAGAATGGAAGCCGTGAGAAATTTGGAACGCCTTTCAGCAGCTCGTTCTTCGGCTAGTAATTCTCCTATAGATTTTTCATGAGGATGAATGATGGAATACTGTGGAGGCTGGAAATTGTCAAAACCGGAAGAATTATACCAAGGATTAGGTTCTTGATTCCACGGTTGACATTGATAATCGTCATGAGGACCCCCACAATTTGCACAAGGAACATTCGGTGCATTTTGAAACGATGTATCATTGAAATTTTGATAGCACGGTTCTTGCTCAAATGAATTCTGAGGAGGGTGGTTGAAATCGTTTTGAAAATTTGAATAAGTGAATGTATTTTCGATTTTAGAAGTGCAACATATACAAAGTCCATGAGTAAACCCACATTCCTTGCAAAAACATCGTTCACAAAGTGAATCATCTCCCAACGGATCTCTACATTTAAAGCAATTTTGCTGATCGAATGAAGATAGCTGGGATTGTGGAGGGTAGGCGGAAAAACCTTGAGAATTAATTGGATTTGGATTAATGAATGTTTTGCACCAATTACAAAATCCGTCTCTAATATTACTTCCACACCGCTCACATGAACACTTGTAACAACGATGATCATCACCCACTGGACTTTTACAATGAAAACAGTGATAGTCGAGTGACGACATAAGAATTAAACATTTAAGAGGGATAAAGAGATAAAATTAAACGGTTTAAGAGGATAAAGAAGAAAAATAAAGGAAAACATTTTTTTTTCAAACACTTTAGGAAAAGTTTTTATGATTTTTCAAAATTTTTTTTTTGGTTTTATAAGAAAATATATACAAAATAAAAACGATAACTTCACGAGGAAAGATCTTCAAGTCACTAATCGTTTAAACCTTAACGATATTGTCGCAACACAACCTCCCTGGCAGCGACGCCAAAAACCGATCCGTTGCGGATAGTATATAAAAATATATCAGATACACGTGATACGTAGGAACTAACTAGCCAACCCTTTTAGGAAAAAGGCAAACTTGCAAAACCCGTGAATACGATATGAGATACTGGGCAAGTGTTACCCGGGTCGTTTCCCGACGAGGTGGGAATCGAGGATTTCCTGTAAGGTTTGGAATTAAAGTGCTTGAAAGGTGGATTTCGGATTTTTGTGTTTTTATAATTCTAATTGAGATATGAAAAGTGAGAAACAAAACAAAACAAAGCACGAATGAAATTAAACTTAACACGTTAACACAGAATTCAAAAACGAGCCTAAATACAAAATCTTTAAAAATTAACCCTACGAGTGCAAATTTAATTTTCCTAAGTTCTAATTAATAAAAGTATGATCTGAATTAACCAACAAACCCAGAATAATCCACAAACCAAAGCAGAAAAGCACTTATCCTAAATAAGCAGATGCAACAGTTGTGCAGGCTCAAATTAAGCTTACTGAGGCGGTTTAGCAAATGAGAAAAAGTTGTCTAAAGCTTATTAAAAAAAATCTAAAAAATGTGGAAAAAGTGCACTAGCAACCCAAGATTATCAGTACCAAGTTTCAGCTTAATTGTGCTTACAATGAGCTAATGAAAAATCAAAAACTAAGGCTGATCTGAGCAATAATTATGAAAAAATTACAGAATTTGCAGCTGAGAAAAAGCTGTTAAAAAGCTAATAGAAAAATTCAAAAAAATGTGGAATAAGTATGTAAGCAACTAAAGATCATTTGTACAAAGTTTGAGCTTAATTGAACTTAAATTGAACAAATTAAAAATCAAAAACTACAGCTGATTTGGGCAAAACTCACCAATGCAGGCTGCTATGTGTACTGATGACAGGCTTTTGCCAAATTGAGCCACAATTCCTCAAAGCCTAATGAAATAGTACAAACTCTTGGAGATACACTTAGTTGACTATATTAGACATAAGAACACCAAAAATAAGGGCTGAATAAACTCAAGGCTATAATGAGCTTATTAAATCAGTATATATGCCAACACTTATCACAG
Organism: Artemisia tridentata subsp. tridentata; assembly: GCA_021014915.2. Classification (NCBI taxonomy): domain Eukaryota; kingdom Viridiplantae; phylum Streptophyta; class Magnoliopsida; order Asterales; family Asteraceae; genus Artemisia; species Artemisia tridentata. Next base: position 300,335,113 of record CP139505.1, on the reverse strand, counting down.
TTAACTCAAATCCACAAAACCCTACAAATAAGCTAGAAACCTTCTGAAATCAACTTATATAAGTGAATTAGGACTAGATCAAAGTTCACCAATATGCCAATGAACAGTATCTCTCAATTTGACCCATTGATCCAAACACCCCTTTAAACAAGCTGTTTTGAGCTTAAAGCATTTAAGACCTATTTTAAGCTACAACTTTGAAAGACACACATGTACTAAGTTCAATTAAGTCCTAAGAAACAAGATTTCCAGAAAATAAGCACTAAAATAAGCTACACTAGTTTTAAGCTATTTTTGGTCTCTTTTAAGCTTTTTAAGCAAAAAATGAGATTAAGCTTGAACTAACTATCAAACTAGCATAAATTAACATCAAACAGAACAACTAAACACAAAAAAGGCAAATAAGCACTAAATAAGCTGATGAACAGTACAAATGGAAAAAAATGGAAATTCACTCACAATTGCCCTTGCTCAAACAGGGCTTTAATGGCTCGAGGAGCTACTCTACAAGCTCTAGCTTGTCTAATGACAAGCTAGTGACAACAATAAGCTCTTCCCTTGCTAGCTTATCATCCACAATGCTTAATTTGACTTCAAGTTGACTTTTTTCCATTTTTGTAATTAGAACAGTATGTAAACTAAAACAAGCTCACAAAAGCTTTTAGAAGCTTATATGGGATTAATTAAACAGAAAAGGAGCTTATCAAGAGCTTATAATAACTTTTTAACCATAAGAGAACATTTTAAAAGTATAAACAGTAGAGACAATTTATTAAAAATGAAATTGAATTTTATTAAAAATTAAAAGTTACAATACTTGAAATAAGAAAAGATAGAATTTTAAAGGGCAATAAGCTTAAAAACAGAAATAAGCATAAATTACACTACGAAATTGGTCTAAAAGCAGGGACAACATGTGTGTGTAAAGAGGGAGCCTTTTATATCCTTCCCAATGTCTTCTCTGTGCTTCCTTCTGGATTCTGAGCTCTTGGATAAGTCATGTGCAATCTCAGCCTTTGATTTGGTTTTGGCGCCAAAACTTGTACCACTTGGATTGATGAGGTGGAATGGGTAGCTTGTGAGGAGGGGGAAGCATTAATTGGTCTTGGATTGGAGTAGGATGAGGGGAGTAGGTGCAGGTGCAGGGTATGTGTTGGAGCAGGTTTTGTTTTGGCGGGCAAGTGGGGAAGAGGGAAGGTTGATTGGGTGGTTTTATTTATTAAAAGGGGTTAGGTTATTTTTGGGTCCGGGTTGTGGTTATGGGTTGGGTTTAGAATTTAGTTTAGTTAAAAAGGGTTTGGTTTTAGTAGTGATAAAATGGGCTGACTCGGCCCATTAAATTGGGTCGGGTTGGCGTTTCGGGTTCATTTCTCCATGCTCAATCCAATGCTACATCCCGGGGTTGACTTTGACTTCATCTTGACTAGATCAAATGCACAAATGTTGTCGAGACGATCCAAAAATGCCCGTTTTCGCTCTATTTTCAATCCTTTGTACCTGAAATACATAAAAACACAATCCAATGATATCTGCAATATAAATTGGTATATTTGGCTATTTTTAGCATTTTTTATGTATTATATGGGCATAAAATGATGAGTAAATAGGCACTCATCAACCTATAGTTTCAAAATTGAAACTTTTTACCCCTAAATTGTTGGTAGACATCAATTGGAGTCCAGGTTATAAAAGTAGTTGGAGTTTTGATAGATTTGGTCCTCCAAGCACTTTGCTCATTTCACTCGACATCCTTATTTTATTTTTATGCGTTCTACGTTTAAGAAAAAAGGCACGAACTTCTACGACTCTTTTATACGAGTTTTATTAAGTTAGTAAACAACTTATTCATGGATTATTAGCTTATGATTCGAGTTTATGAGCTCGAATTAATTATTAAGGGTGCGTTCGAATCAGTGGGCAAAGGGGCAGAAAAAGACTCGAATAATTTTGTGACAAATCAAACTTTTTATGACGTTCTTTTTCCTTTAATTAGTTAGCTAGGTGGTCCTTATTGTGGCAAAAATCTAGAATTTATAGAGGTCGTTTGGTGGTCGAATTTACGGTACAAAGTTGGGGCGTTGGGGCTGTGTTGCGACAGAAAATAAAAGAGAAAAACATGTTGGTTTTTGATTTTTAAAGATTCTAACTTGTTTTTAGCGCATGATATTATGATCATAAGTATGTTTAATCTATCTCTAACACGTTTTAAAGTTTTCTTGATTTGTAATGCTAAAATAAAAATATATTAGGGTGCGTTTGGTTTACTTCGGCAAAAAGAAAAAGAAAAGGAAAATTTTGGTTTTTAATTTTAGGTTCCCGCCATTATTTTTAATATATGTTAACATGATTACTAACATATCTAATCTATCCTTAACATGTTTTATGGCCTTTTGATTATTAGTGCTAAAAAAAATATATATTAAAGGTGTTCTTGGTTGCTCAACAAAAAGAAAAAGGAAAGGAAGGTTTAGTTTTTAATCTTGCTTTCTATTAGAGACTTTTTAGTATCATTTTTAGGTATGTTTGAAGTTTTCAAATGAAATGAAAAGAGGCTAAAATACTTACTTGCTTATTTATGTGATTATGGGAATATATGTATCGAATGGACTTGAAAGTGGAGCACTAATGGTTTCCTACACCTAATCTTTCTCAAAACTCTTTATTTAACTTGTAAATGGGCTGTAGGATCAGTAATGAAATGGGGTGTGGCTATTTTGAGTGGGTTCGATTTGTGGTGAAGGAAAAGAAAGATTATGGGTCGACATATATAGAGAGACGGAGGTTAGGGTTTTCTTGGGGTTTTGTAGGTGCCTTGTGGTGTATGGGGGGACAAAGTGATGTGGTTAAATCAGGTTGGGTCAATGTGTAAGGAGGGGGAGGGAAGAGAGGATTTTACTCATTACCTACAACTTTTGACTTGGCTAGAGATTCAAGGGACAATGATACGTGGAGATTTTTTAGACATAGGAGAGGGCTTGTGGTGTATGAATTACTTAGGGTTTAGTGAAAGTTTAGTTTTGGTTAGGGTTTTACTAAGGATCGAACTAGGGATTTAGTTTAGGATCGAATGGCTTTAGGGAGTAGTACATTGGCTATAGAATGTTGTACACTAGGGTTTAGGGATGTAACTAGGTTAGTTTAGGGTTTAGTTTAAGTATTTGTTAAGTAGAAAAATAATTAGGGTTTGTTTTATTTACATATGTGTCGAATTATATGTAAAAGAAAAAGGAAATTGGTTTGTGCTTTAAAGAGTTGTACCGTGAGCTTAATAGAGTTGTACTAAGGTTTAAGAAATATGGAAAATATATTTTTAATGTTTGGTTAAATTTTATTAATTATATGTTAATTTTATTAAGTTTAAATGTATATAAATGAGATTTTAGGTTTCTATGCATAAAAGACTTATACATTAGGTTTAGGGACTTGTACTTATAATTTAAGAAATTATTTTTAAAGTTGGTGCATAAAATACTTGGACAATGTGCTTTAAAATGAGTATATTTAAGGTTATAATGGGATTTTTATTAATATTTAGTTTTTATGCATAAATGACTTGTACATTGTCTTGAAAGACTTGTACATTTATAATTTGTAAAAATTATTTATACATTAATTAGGGTTTGTGAGTTTATTACATAAAATCATGATTTAATGAAATTTAGGGTTTGTATCGGGAGTTAAAGTGGATTCAGGGTTTCTGTGCTTTAGTAACTTGTACATCAATTTAAATGATTCGTACTTTAGTGTTTTAGGGTTTAGTTATTTATATTCATTGTTATAATGATTTAGGGTTTCGAAGAAACTCTAATAGATAAGAAATGTTTAGTTTGTACGTTAACGAATTATAGTAAAATGGCAAATGGTATATCGTAGGATTTTTATATGAAATGTTTATATAAAATAAACATTAAGTAAGTTGGTGTTGGTCTGCGTTAAAGCACGTTTATCGAGGATGTGAGTTATGTCACATTATATAATAGTTATGATCAGATAAATAAAAAAAAATTATACGTAGAAAAATGGTAAGTATTCTTAATTAGAATATATATTAGTTAATTACAAGGTGAAATTTTCACAGTGGTTACATTGGCCTTACCCGAAGGCAGTGAAGACTTTGTCGTTTATTGCGACGCTTCACATAAAGGATTGGGAGCCGTGTTGATGCAGAGAGAGAAGGTGATAGCATATGCGTCTCGACAACTGCAAACTCATGAGAAAAACTACACAACTCATGACCTGGAGTTCGGCTCAGTCATGTTTGCACTCCGGATCTGGAGACACTATCTTTATGGCACGAAGTGTGTGCTGTACACTGACCACAAAAGCCTACAACATATTCTGAACCAAAAGGAGCTGAACATGAGACAATGCCAATGGTTGGAATTGCTCAGTGATTACGATTGTGAAATCCGTTATCACCCGGGCATGGCAAATGTAGTTGCCGATGCCCTCAGAAGAAAAGAGCGAGTTAAACCCCTTAGAGTAAGATCGCTAGGAATGACGATCAGTTCACCTATTCTAGCAAAAATCATTGAGGCTCAGGTCGAGGCTCTCAAGGAAGAGAACAGACCAAGTAAGAAGCTTTATGGAATGCCAGATAGCGAGAATGGCTTCATAAAGAGGTTATATGGAGTTTTGTGTTTTGGGGACAGAAGTTGGATCCCGCTCTACGGAGGAGTTAGTGACTTGATCATGCACGAATCCAACAAGTCCAAATACTCCATTCACCCAGGATCCGACAAAATGTACTTGGATTTGAAGAAAATTTACTGGTGGCCAAACATGAAGGCCGACATTGCGGAATATGTCAGTAAATGTTTAACGTGTTCAAAGGTCAAGGTTGAACACCAGAGACCGTCAGGTTTGCTTGTACAACCTGAAATCCCAAAATGGAAGTGGAACACATAACCATGGACTTTATCACAAAATTGCCAAAGACATCGAGCAGTTATGACATGATCTGGGTGATCGTTGACCATCTCACTAAGTCCGCCCACTTCCTGCCAATAAAAGAGAATGACAGTATGGACAAACTTGCACGATTGTACTTTAAGAAAATTGTCGCAAGACATGGTGTACCTATATCTATCATCTCTAATCGAGACAGTCGTTTCACATCAAACTTCTGGAAGTCACTCCAAGACGCATTGGGAACAGATCTCGACATGAATACAACTTACCACCCCAGATTGATGGTCAAAGTGAAAGAACCATTTAGACGTTAGAATACATGCTCAGAGCTTGTGTGATTGATTTCGGAAACGGCTGGGACACACATTCACCATTAGCCGAGTTTTCTTACAACAACAGCTATCATACTAGCATCAAAGCTACACCATATGAAGCACTTTATGGTCGTAAGTGCTGATTGCTGATATGTTGGGCTGAATTCGGAGAAAGCCAACTTACCAGACCTGATCTAGTCCACCTGATCTTGTCCACCAGACTACTGAGAAAATTATGCAGATCACGAGTCGAATGCAAGCGGCTCGTGACCTTCAAAAGAGCTATGCCGACAAGAGGCAAAAACCCTTTGAGTTCCAAGTGGGAGACAAAGTGATGTTGAAGGTCTCGCCATGGAAAGGCGTGATAAGATTCGAAAAATGTGGGAAGTTGAACCCTCGTTACATTGGACCTTTCAAAATTCTTACCAGAGTCGGGCCGGTAGCCTATCGACTCGAATTACCATCCGAACTCAGCGCTGTGCATGACGTCTTTAATGTAAGCAACTTCAAAAGGCGTCTATTTGACGACAACCTTGCTATTCCTCTGGAAGAAATTCAGCTTGATGAGAAACTGAACTTCATCAAAGAACCGATTGAAATCATTGACCGGGAAGTCAAACGGTTAAGCAAAGTCGTATCCCAATCGTGAAGGTCTGTTGAAACTCTCGCAGAGGTCCTGAGTACACTTGGGAGCGAGAAGATGAAATCAAGCGAAAGAACCCTCATCTCTTTTCAAACTCATTGAGTAACGCAAACTGAAATCTGAGACGGATTGCCCCATTAGCTGGGGAAACTGTGACAAATGGTAATTTTCAACTTTATTTTAATAATAAATATTTATTTATTATTATTAAACCGAGCATTTCTATGCATAACTGAACATTTTTTAGCTCACGTGAACATTTCGGGAAGCCATCCCACGGACTGAAGCTTACAGTCACTACTGAAACTATCTATTTTCATCGGTAAACAAAATTATTCTATTTCTGTTAGTTACTGACAAGTCGCGTAATAAATCGAGAAGCTTTCTCGCATTTACTAAAAAGCAACCCTACACACGTACCGACACTGCAGTAGATATGGTAGAAGTCAAATAAATACATTTCTGAGTAAATAATAATATTTTATTATTATTTTGGTAAAAACGTCTATAAAAACTTTATTTTGCGATTACGTGTCCAAAAAAGTGATACCGGGATTTTACGGTAACATTTAAACTCAAACCAACATACGATACACCCACGATGCTCAAAATATTTTCCCTCCCCCTCCTTGGTGTCGTTTACCGCCCAACACATCACAATAAGACAAAAAAAATTATCCAGAATGATCCTTAGTGCTAGATGATGTAAGTAAGACTTGCTTCTTACTTAAAATGTTTCACAAAGCATTTCACATACACATTTTCAACCAAAAAAAATTCCTCTCTTCCATTTCACTCTCAAACTCACGACACATACATAATTTCCAGATCTACAACAAATCATTGAGTTTCAAGTTAATCGGGTTGTACTTTTGAGCTTTTGGGAACGATCGGAACGTTTCTTGGGTAATTTGGAAACAAATTGGTATGTCTTTGGTCTTTCTACCTCTCGACTTCTTCATAAGAGTTGTAAGGATTCTCAAAACTTGTTCAATCTTGTATTTTACATGTTCTTGTTGTGGAAACCGTAGGGGGTGGGTGAATACATTTCTGTTTAAAAACTTAAAAACTTTTGTATCAAACACCCGATCAAGTGTGACATAATATGAAAAGTGTCAACACTACTCTTACAAGAACTAGAGATAATATAAAGCAACAAGTAAGGCATGTCACATTGACACAAACTTAGACATATTAGTAATAACATGCCATGACACAAACACAACTAACGCAATATAAGCAACAAACCACACAAACATAAATGGAATGCAAAGTATAAATGTAAAGCGGTAAATGAAAAAATAAACGTAAAGAGATAAGTAAAGAAAGCGCAAACCGGACATGGTGATTTATAGTGGTTCGGTCACGAAGCTCCTCTTCGCCCTACTCCACTCCCCGAGTACCCAACTCGAGAGTTACACCACTAATCAACAAGCTCCCTTATTGGTGGAGAAAACCATACAACGTCGCTTACAATATTTTCCGACACTAAGCTAGATGTCGAGTTTTTCTTCGGGTATACCCAAACCCGTTATGTTTTATGGCCCAACATAACAAACCTTGTGTTTTGAGGCCTAAACATATAAACCGCGTCGCTTGCATTATTTTTCGACATTAAGCTAAATGTCGAGTACTAATCTAGCTAGTACCAATGTCACTCACGATCTACCCGTTCTTTACAAATCACACAAGCTACAAGATCCACATGATCTACACTCGATTTACCCGATCTGCCCGATCTACTCACTATCAACACAAGCTACAAAAGATCTCTCCGATCTCTACAAGATCACAATGATCCACACGAGCTAACTAAACAAGATGAGAGACAACTTGATGTATATCAAGATACAACAAGTACGTAACGAATGTTATGAGTGCACTACACTAACACTATAACACTTTGTATCTTTGTGATACGATGTGTTCTTCTCTTGCACTAATAGAGGAATGAAGGTGATCACTTGAATGGATGATTGGATCGCTCTAAAACAAACTAAAACTCACTAAATGATCAAAGAAAGTGATCTAAATAAGAGAGGATTAGACCAGAGAAAACTAACTGGAAAAATCAAGTTGAAAGTATAAAATGGTCCACTATTTATACGCAAAGAAAAAACTAGCTGTTACAGACAGACGGTACCACTAAATACCCGATGGTACCACTAAATTTAGTGGTATCGTGGTACCGTCCCAGACAGGGACACTCCAAATTTTGTTTTTAGTGGTGAAAGTTTATTTGGGGAAATTTGGAGCTGATTTGGGGAGAAAAATAGCTGTTGGTGATTTTAAACTTATTTTTCAAATTAAAACATTTCATTTTAATTCAAAAATAATTTGTAAAATGTATTTTTGAAAAAATGTTTTGTCACATTAAAAATGTTAAGTTAAGAGAAATATATAATCCTTTGATCATTAGTCAAGTTGTAGATTTGTTTGTTCATACCTTGAGTGATTTACATCGGGATGGAAATCTACGACTTTGTTGAAGCATACTTGAGACGTCGAGAGGTGTTGATGTAAGTATGCATTGATGATTTATGTTTACAAGTAACTTGCGCATTTTACGTTATGCATTACAAGTTACATGTTTGTCATTATTAAAACCGAAGAAATCTTTTAGTTTAAATATCGTAATATTTGCACTAACACTTATGATGTTTAAAAATGTTACCAAGTCTTAAATGTGTATTTTTTGCTAAAATGAAAAAGCTAGGGTATGAGTACAAATATATATATATATATATACTCGTACGGCACATCACATATATATAAGTTCGTCATTTTCTTGCTTGTGTGGTAAATCTTGTTACATGCTATGCTAATTTGATGGAACAAATGTGCTTTGAACTAATTACGCGAGTTTAAAACAAAATAAACACTTATTTGAGATTTTGTATAAATCGGCTAACATTTGAGACAAACAAAATTTAGGGTTTTGAAAAACATAAAGTTTTGGCTCTAGTGGTGAATTCGTGTAATTTTTAGACTGTCGTTTATTTTTACGGCTTATCGGAACGGATTATGACGGTATTGATTTTTGGAATTGGTTTCGGGTTTATTTTGGTCTCGATACAAATGGGCCGAGCCTCATTTATTTTCGGCCTAGTTTGACTTTTTGACCATGCGACTTAATTGATTTGCTTATTTGCGTATTTGTAACTTAATGTAATATATAATGTAAACTAAAAAGGTTTAATTGATTTCTGGCTAGACTTGAACTATTGGGCTCATAATGGCCTATTCGGAACAATTATGGTCTCGAGTGACAAAAATGAGTTTTGGATTATTTTTTGACTTATCATAAATATTAGGGGTGAGCACAAAAACCGAAAAACCGAATCGAAACCAAAAAAACCGAAAAAGTCAAACCGAAAAAACCGCCCCATTTGACAAACCGATGGTGGTGGTTTTGAATTTTATAAAAATCGAATGTTTGGGGCGGTTTTTGGTTTCATAAGAAAAACCGAACCGAGAATACCGCCCCGCCCCACATTTAAATATATTTGTATATACTTTTATCTATATAAGAGAATTGCTATTTAATTTTAAAAATTTGAGTATACAACTTTATCTATTAAAAAAAACCAAAAATGTTGTTTATTATCTATACTTTCAAATTTGTTATACTTATATATATTATATCTTTGTTTTCGAGCAATAGTTTTCTTTGAATGTTTTTGCAAGCGAAAAGTGCAAAGCCACAAAGAAATGCATTTTATATTTTAGATTCATGTTTGGTTGTTTCGTATGTTTTTTCGAAGCTTTGGATTGTTGGATATTATGCTATTATTGATATTTGTTTAAATATTTTTGTTTGAAAACTAGGAATCGTAAACTTTATATAAGATCAAAACTTGCTTGTTTGCAGGTAAGAAAAAACCAAATAAAACCGAAACCGAACCGATTCAATGCCAAAAACCGAAAAACCGAAACCAAAAAAACCGACACCAAACGGTTTATAGTTTTCAAAAACCGAAATATACGGTTCGGTTTTTGGTTTTACCATAAAACCACCCCACCCCGCCCCATGCTCACCCCTAATAAATATTTTGACTTATTAAAACGTTAAATATTGATTAAAACCATTTTGGACTCATTTTAACCCTTTAGGCCCAATTTGGCTATTGAATGGGCTTTTCAGCCCAACATAAAGTCTTGTTGACTTTTTTGACTTTTGGGAAATTTTGACTAAACGTTGACTTTTAATTTCGCAACTTATAATTATTTTGTGAAAACGTTAGTTTAATTGAAAACGTAACGAAATATATATTTATAACCTAAATACATACGTTTGGACTAGATTTGCAAATAGCGATAACTTAAGGTAATTATTTATGCATTTTGCAACACTTAGAAAAATTGGAAAAACTTATAATTACGAACAGGTCATGCCCGATTTTTCTAAAAATCCAACACTTAGAAATTTTTGGTGAAAACCGACTAAAGGACGAAACATATTGTTTCTATTATTAAAATATTAATTTTTCCAAATTAATATTTTAGAATTCTTTAGACTTATAAATATATTTTATACATTTATATACTTACAACTTTATTTAATTTTATTTAATTTAAATACTTATACTAATTACAATTTTTATAATTATCATTATATTATAAATACTTATATTATTTATACTATAATAATAACCCACTATCACTATCTTTTATTTATTTACACTTTAATATAATACATATTATTATATTAACTCACCAGTACTTATTTAATTAATTACAAATCCTAATATATATATATATATATATATATTATATATATATATATATATATATATATATATATATATATATATATATATATACGACACACGGATGTCTCCGTTACACGTTAATTCACATAACACTTTCACCAGAGCCATTACTAAAGAGTCTTAAATGATAAACCACTTTTGAAACACACTTTACCACACAGCAAGCAAGAAATATACGAACACTTGGAAACTTATAAACTTTTCAAATGAGTCAATGCGTTTAAAACACGATTTGTACACTAAGACTTACCATAATGATCTAGGTCGTGTGTCGGAGCGGTTGCACTATACCTTTTGATTGTTTTGCTAGCAGATTGCTACTATTTGAGGTGAGCTTATAGCCCCATTTTTATATGAACTGTTTTATAAACCTTGGGGGTGAGAAACATGCAAAACTGTTTTCATGAACCTAAAACTGAACTTTTGTTTTTACACACTAGTATGCGGATAACCTAAGTATGTACGATCCCACTATGCCCACTATAATGAACCGTCAGTTCCTGTGGGAAGCGCGAATGTTATAGATAGATCTATTGGGGGTGACTCCCCCGTTCGGTTGGCCAGACGGGTCAATGCGAGCGTATACCATGTCAGAATTGCCGAGTGTATTGGGATAAACACTCACTGGGCCCCACTATTATTATTATATGCCAGTCTGGTATACTGAACTGTCGTAGCTTCGGTTACATGAGCTTAGTGTTAGCATATAGTTAGTGTGTACCTGTTGATATTTGATGTGGTCTATCTGGGCTTATTTACTCTAAACCTATGAACTCACTAGCGTTAGCTGACCTTTTAGCATGTTTTTCTCAGGTGTTTGAGTATGATACTGTTGAAGGCATGGCATGACATCGGTCGTAATTACTCTGAAGTGTTTTCATAAAATAATTGAAACGTTTTATTCGGACCGACATGTTTTATGGGCTTATTTTCTTTAAACTGAACTTGTTGTAAAACGATTTGGATTTGGTAATGTAAACTGTTTTAAAACGGATTTGATAATCCGTTCTCTATATCTGTGTGTTGTGATTACCAATTTAGTAGCACCCAAACATGTATGCTTCCGCTAAACTAGATTTTGGGGGTGTTACAGGTCACAACTTAATTTTGGACGTTTGTTTGTATTAAAACTCAGTTGTAAATCCAAACTAGTTCGTGTGTTTCTCCTTTGACGACCGATCAAGATCGATCCCCCACATTGGGGTCGACCGATCAAGACCTCACACGACCGAGCATGGTCGACCGACCTCTACTACTAGCCTTGTAGTTACCAAAACCCTTTTGGTCCAGCGATATGTGAGTGACTTATCAACTTAGAGGTTGTGGGTTCAAGTCTCGTTAGAGACATGTGAGATAGAATTTGTGAGATATATGTGGTGTAAGTTGTAATATTTATCGTTCTAAAAAAAATAATAATAAAAAAATCCTATAGTTAGTTTATAGTAGTAGTTAATCTTCTTAATGGTTAAAGTAGTATTTTGGGTACGTTTGTTTGATGGGTTTTGAAGATTGGCTTTGGGGTTGGTAGTTAATATATGAGTTTGGTTGGAGGGGTTGGATTACAAATTGGGGATGGTACCCACAAAAAGGGTAAGGTTTCGCTTTTGATTCATATGGGACCCGCTTTTTGTGTCAATCTCTCTCCTTATTTCATTTATAAATAATACAGAGTATTTTTTATTTAAAATTTATTATAAAATATAATTAAATAAATATAATTTATCTCTCCTAAATATTTTCTAAATCTAAATTCAAATTCAAATCCAAATCCTAATTCTAAACACATATACAAAACAAACTTGAAAACTTAAAAATGAGTAAATTTTAATTATTAAAATACTATTTATTAAAAATGGTAACAACATCTACCACTAAATTAATATTTTAAGTATTGTTTAATCCTCAAAGAGTAAAAGTTTTATCATTTTTCGTTTATAACTTATAACTTTTTTTATTTCTCGTAATGACTACATATTAAACTCGTAAGTTGCATCAAGGGTCACCCCAAAAACACAAATTCACAAGTATACTTATTTACCGCTATACACCGTCGTTTTGCGCGAGTATTCGTCAAGTATAATTGAATAAATTTATATAAGATTTAGTATTTTTTTCTTAACGAGCCATTTTTTTCGGGTCTTGTGGTTTGTTGATGGAAATAAGTTAGATTTTGATGTTGTTGTTGAGGATAAGGATGGTGATGGGATTAGGATCGTGGATGTGATGGTTGGCATACCGGATGATGCACTCTTCATCTTCCGGTGCATTGATTCAGTCCCGTCATTGGGTTATATTTAATGTTGTAACTCCATGGCTCTTTGTATAACGACATGTCTCTTTGCATGGTTGCAATTACTCAAGTCGAACAATTAAGCCTCTAATCACACGATTTTAACTCTACAAACTATGTCATCATTAGTACACATTGAATATAGGGACTGAATCTTATTGTATAATAGATAATGAAGATCATCACATACACTTAACTAAGCTATGTTTACAATATTATCCTTTACAAATCCAACTGTCACAACACCATCGTGTGCTAGCACTCCGCTGCAACGCGTAGGTTGAAAACCTTGTTTATAACAATTCTGATAATTTTTGACAAAAAAATTATGAAAGAACAAGCTAAAGCTAACCTTAACATATTAAAACAACAAAATATTAGAGCCTAATCTTAACTTATTAAAACAACAAAAATAATAGTTGAAATATAAAATACCATTTTTATCTTTCGTTTATATGCATTGTTATTTTATCAAAATCAAATTAGAAAGGTATACGTGATTGTAGAAACTAGAGGGGGGGTTGAATAGTTTCACCGTTTTAATTACATTTTCAAAAATCTTTTTCAAGTTTGTTTTGAAATACTTTTCGATTCGAATCTTATGTTATACCAATACAACAATTAATGAACACAATAATAAACAAGTAAGTAAAGATAAGGAAATAAACGATCAAACCAGGACACGGAGATTTATAGTGGTTCGGCTACAAAGCTCACTCTTTGCCATACTCCACTCCTCCAGTCTCACACTCAAGAGTTTCACTAACCATATATTAACACGCTCCCTTATGGCGGAATAAACTGTACCCCAAAGCTTACACATGGTTTAACGACACTAAGCGGAATGTTGAGTCCTAATCCTAGCTAGAACCAATCTACCCGAAAGCCCACGTGGCTACACTATTCGAACCAACACCTAGTCCGAGTCAACACACTACACAATTCTGAGCTTGTACTCAAGTCGGATTACACATAAGAATTAAGATACAAAGAATGGGGGTTGAGGAGAGATCCGTAACAACGGTTTATGGGGTGAAGGAGTATTCTTCAACACTTCATTTCTTGACGAATACGAGTGTTCTTCTCTTGCACTTGAAGGAGGGATGGATGTGATCACTTGTAAACAACTTGCAACCCGTTAATGTGATCAAAGAAGAGTATTTAGAGTGAATTAAGAAGACAGAAAGTTTTAGTGCTCAAGAGGTGATTTTTCTGAATGAAACAGTTTTGTATTTATAGGCACAAGGAGGAGCGGAGGACGGTCCTTTAAATACTAGACGGTCCCATATATATATAAGGGACCGTTGCCATGTTTACGGGACCGTCCGACATACTCTCTTATTTTTATCCTGATGTGGTGAAAGTTTATCTGGTGAAAAACTTATCTGGTTTTAGGTGGGAAAACTAGCTGTTAGAGAATTTGAAATTCAAATTTATTTTCTTAATAAAATATTTCTTTAAAATTACAAAAATACTTTTGTAAAAATGTTTTGTCAAATAAAAATGTGAGATTTAGTGAAAAATAAATTCTTTGATCACTTAACTAAGTTGTTAGATTGTTTATTCATACCTTAAGTGATGTTGTGGTTGAAACGAATTTTCTCGATTATAAACTTCTTAAACGTAATTTTACGTAACGTATATTTATATTTTGTGATTATCAAAAGATGTAGAGACCGGAAAATGAAAATGACGTTTTTGACATTATTTGTATTAACAACCTCCCCCTTTTTGATGATTACAAAATATAAACTCATTTTGGGTAAAATTAAGCATTAATAAGTTTTTAATGAGTTTCGTTTTCTTCTCCCCCTTTTATTAAAAAGGCTTCGTCGATGTTTAGAGAGGAAAGAAATCGACGGTATCAAGACTCCCCCTTGCTTAATGCTCCCCATAGATGAGGGCACCGGGGAATCGATCGATGGTATTTTGCTACAAAAACAAGTTAGCATACAGGTGCAAGAGTATATATAAGAAACACACAGAATAGATGAGAACAAGAAGTGGATAGAATCAGAGGAAGCAGTTGCTGGACGGTCCCGTAAATGCTCAGATGGTCCCTTATATATTGGGGACCGCCAGGTATTTAAGGGACCGTCGGCAATGGGTTAGATAGGAGACAAATTTGATAAGCATGCATAAAGTTAAACATTCATAAATCACAAACAAAGTCATATATAAGGATGACCATTACAACAAAGACATACATTACTAGTCCTAGTCCTAGTCTAGCCTTCAAAGTTAAGTCCGGTTTTATTGTAGAGCATGCATGTTGTCTAAGACTTGCTGAGAAAGGGTGTGGAAAGAGAGTTGCTTGAAGGTGGTGGAAAGCCGGGTGGCAAGAGAATAGATGTGATGAAGTTAAGATCATTCTTTAGCTTTTGAAAGTGGTTGCGATTGTAAATACAGCAAACACAATAACCCCCATGGGCATCCACTTGGTCAAGAAAGGGATGAGGTGATGCGTGGTTTTGTGACCTTACAACAGGTTTTACCTCTCGAGGGATCTCAAGAGGCTTGCAATCCCCACCAGGAAGTGTACCTGACCGATGTAGTATAGTGTAGTGGCAAGTACCGAGGGATTGATCGTTCTCTAGGGGAATAGTATCGTTAGGATTGAAAAACTACACTAATAGGTCTAAGGGTGAGGGAAGATTCTTTTTGTATTTTTATATTTTTATGAAAGCAAGTAAAATCTCGGGTTTGAAGGAGTGGGCGGAATTAGTTGCTAGTCAACTAACCCAAATAACTACAATTGCAAATAAAATAAAATAACTGAAAATGAAAAGGTTGTGAAACTTATATGGGGAGAAATGTGTTTACATAGATTTCCTTACTCCCTAACTATCTTTTACCGGTTAATTAGTGTGTATTAATTGCGTGGATGACGGGTGTATTCCTTAATACCAATCGTGGGGTGGCGTACGTACATCCCCAACTCTATAAGCTCCTACTTCACTCCTATGTCGAGCCGGCTAAGAAGCTCCTAACATGGGATCACTAGAATTCGCTCATGCATTAAATACAACCATAAAAACCTTAGTACGCATTGGTTCATGTTTCTTAAGACGTTCAAGCAAGTTACCGTATAGGAGGTTAACCAGTTTTCTTAAGCCTAACATCGATAAACAATCATCCAATACAATTAATAACACACCAACAACCAATAATCAATAGTTAGGTTTCATTAGATCTAAGCAAACACAAGATAAATCTAGCATAGCATGTTAATTAAAAGACAAGAACAATATATAATCAAACAACACATAGACATATTGAATGATTAAATGATTACTTATCTTCAATTAAACATGGGAGATCCAAGGGTATAAAACCCTTAAAAATGGCAGAAAATTCGTCTTAGGGTTTCTCCTCACAAAGTTGCACACAATGACTAAAAATTGCAAAACTATATATAGAGTTTAGGGTCTGACGGCGTCACGTTGTAGGAGTTGACGCCGTCACCTCGCCGCGGCTAGGGTTCCCGGATGGTCTTCCTGACACCGTCCCTCTTTAATCCTCCAAAATCCACTCTGGCGCGTCAAGGGTTGACGCCGTCAGAATTGTGCTTGACGCCGTCTCTCTTTAACTTAAACCGTGACGGCCTTGATCACCTTAAAGGGTGACGCCGTCAGATTTCCATTGTAAAACTTTCTGGCGCGTCATGTGTATTTGTCATATCCACCTCTTTTGCCAAGCCGTGACGCCGTCAAGTGTAATCCTTGACGCCGTCACGTGTACTTTTCCAGCAGCTTTGGAGACTTTGTCATTTTCTTCACTTTTATGCTCCAAAAACGTCCAAAATGCTTCCTTTTCCAGATTTCTTCTCCAAAGTACCTAAAATGACAAAAGGAATAATTTAGGGCAATATTTGATCAAATAAATACGATTTAGGGCTTAAATGACCCCCTAAAAGCAGTACACTTTTCGCTTCATCATGAGGCATGGTTGGAGGGTGAAGCTTTTGGGAGAGAATGATGTTTAGAAGGTTCAAGTCAACAAGATGGGAGAATTCCTGAGCTTTAATGGAGTGTAGAGAGTTTGGATTTTGAGGTGGCAATGAATGATCTTGAGAAGTAAGGTTAGGAGACTCTTTGTGGATGGATGGAGACTCATTTTGGGGCTGTGAAGTAAAGAAAGAAAAGGATGAGGAAGATGCTTCTTTGTAAGGTGGAGATTTTGAATTGAAGTTGGGATTGTGATTGTTTGAAGTGGTGGAATTGTTCATGAAGTTGCCTAGGCTTTGTTTCTTCCTCTAAATAGGTTTGACCGACATTGTAGGTTTAAAGTGGTGGAATTGTTCATGAAGTTGCCTATGCCATGTGATTTGAGGACGAAGATGAAGCATTAAATAGAAGAAGAGTGTGCTATCTTAGGAAAAGCATGCATCTTATGTTTAACTAATTCAAATTATGTTTAAGTAATAAGGGAAGTGTAAGTTAAACTAGCAAGTAGATTATTAAGAGTGCAGAAGCAAGAAATCAGAAAGGAGGATAACGAAAGAAAAGGGACGCTGGATGGTCCCGTATATAGGTCGACGGCCCTATATATATGGGGGACCGTCGGGAGATAAAGGACCGCCGCCAGAAAAGCAGAAATTCCTTCAGAAGAAGGTATTCCTAGTGTGTGCCTACATGAAACTGTTGTTCCCTTTACCCAGATAGAGTTAACTATAAAGTTAATCTAACTGCATTCCATGGTTAAGTAATGTAAAGATATTCTTTGACAGTTATAAGAGATAAACGTAAAGGTAAATAGACAGTAGTTTATCAACGTTTAAATTCTTATTAGAAATTAATCAAAGAATCTATACCCAAGTGTTTGCGGAATAACACTTGGGATTGAAATGACAAGTGTAATTATATCCTCTCTAAACTTAAGCTATGCTTAAGTACAACTATGCTAACCAACTGAGCTACCCCAAGGACTTAGTTGCATTGAATAAGTAGAAAATTTTGCGAGTTTTAAGCTTTTTACACACACAAACATCAACTTTTCTACTCTAACTTCTGATCTTATTTATATTAGTACGAGGATGTTGCTGGAGAGGTTAGGTAGGTGCGTGTTATGATTTTAATGGATGAGGTACAAGGAAGTACATCTTCCATTGAATGCATCAATATTGGGAAACGCTCTTTCTTTGCTTTTGTGAATAGTGTAGCCAACTGTTCACAACCTTTATCACGAACTCATACTTGATTTGAATTGTTGTAAAATTTGCTTTATCCCGCTCAAACGCATTAGTGAAAAGTCCCGCCTAATCTTCAGTCCAAAGTATTTTAGTCTTGGTCTTCATAGTAGAGGAGGAGATTTGGGAATCAGAGAGTTATTTTCATCATTCTCTGATTCCATCATCTTCTTCTTTGGCTCAGGTATAATTCACTGAGTTCCGCCTTACTGAATGGAAAGTCTTTGTTCTTTAGACTTTTCCTGAGCATCCTGAAGATGACTCACTGAGTGACTGTTCACTTAGCGACTTGATTGTGTTTACAGGTTTGAAACACTTTGGATATTTTCTATTCAAATCCTAGATTAGGGTTGTTTGGGTAACCAATGGACCCAACAATCTCCCCTATTTGGATATAAAATAAGCCTAAGTGTTTTGATGAGTGTAAGTGAGCAAATGGCTTCTTCTTACAATGAAGATTCTATAAAGCAGCAAGGGAACACAGATTAACATAAAATTTATCGTTTATTCATCAGTTACATAGGTTCCTGCACAAGCTATTAAAGATAGAACATAAGCATGGATCCATGGATCCTTAGTCCAAGTAGTATCCCAATTTCTCAAACTTTACTTTCTTTGACATCAGTTTGTATTGGTCTGGGTGTTCTGCTATCTTTTTCCTTAGATCTCGACTGAACTTTGCATTTTCAAAGGTTTTAGCATTTACTGCCATCACCAAGAATCCAACCATGCCATCAATCCCTGCAAGATCAATGTCATTCCACCTTTGGAAGGCTGGATTTCCATACTCATCAATGAAGAAGATACCATACTCAGGTTGTTCTATGACCATGCAGTTAACAAATGGAAAACCTTCAGGAGGAACTCTATTAAAATCAAGTCCAGGGACTTTGATTTCAGGTTTTCTTTTGATCAACTTCCTTTTCTTCTTAGAAGGTTGAGACTGATACTGTTGAGCAGCTGGAGGAGGTAGAGCAGACTGAATACCAAGTTCACTATTCATCTTTCTTAGTTTTTCATACCTTGCGCTCAGGGATTTCATCAGGTCTTTGACGATGAAAATTTTCTTCTATTCAATGATTGGACCCAATTCATCCAGTTCAGTGATTCCAAATTCAGTAAAGGTGAATGGATCATGAACCTCGAAGTGTCTTTTGCCGACCCCTCTATACACGTTGAGAACTGCAGGCTTGGTGTTTGGTTCAATCTTCACATCTGTGATTGGTTCAGGCCTGAGTCTCTGAGTCAGGTACCACTGATATTGATTGATCCTTTCCTTTCTTTTTTCAGCCATTTTCTGTTGTCTTAGCTTGAGGGCATTTAAAGCTTCTATCTGAGCCTTTTTGTATGTTTCACCCGCTTTATCAATTGTGACTTTCTTTGGAACAAGGCCTAGAAGTGGTGCATCTTCCTAAACAATCTTGATGACTTCGAGGTTTGTCAAGGCCAGTCTCTTTTCTTCATCATCTGTCTTCTTTATTAGATCCTCCTTTTCCATGTGAGCACCTAATTCTTCTTCGGTTAGATAGTGCATCTTTCCTTCTATCTCATAAGGTACCCTAACAGGTTCACCAGGATCCTGACGAACCTCCTTGGATGCTGGCACCAGCTTTGTTTGTTTAGGTTCAGTATCGATGAGGATGCTTTTTCCTTTGTCGACTGGAGTAGAAGAAGATGGTGGCTGGGAGATTGGAGCATCAGTGGAGGATGATCTGTATGATTGTATCGGCACTGCAACTGTGACAGTTGAGATGGTGGGTTCAGCCATTGATGAAGGAGTTGCTAAGATTGTAGGGGTAGTTGTTGTAGTAGCATGCTCCCCCTTAGACTTAGGAGGAGTTGGCTTTGGAGGGGCCAACTGCCTAAAGAGCCGTTGCATTGCTGTTGGGGCTGCTTCTTTTGTTGAGATTTTCTCCCCCTCAACAGTTGCTTGAGCTTGAGTGGTAGCAACTGTTGAATTGATGGCAACTGAGGGGGTGGAAGAGCTGTGCTTAGCAACCTGAAGAAGCTCTTTCATCATGGTTTTGATTTCTAAGGTATCCTTTTTGAGGATGGATACCTCAGTACAGATAGCAGCCTGAGAACCTTCAACAGCACTGAGTCTAGACCCGAGATTCCATGCCATAGAGTTTGAAGATTTTGCCATGCCGTCCAAATGGGTATTGGAAGCACTTATGAGTGGCATGAGTTCGCTCAGGTAGGAGCTGAGGCCTTGAAGATTAAAGCTGTTGAGCAGGGAGATGAGCCCAGTAAGCAAAGTAGTGTTCTTGATATAAGTCTCTGAAGCTTCAAGAATCTTGTTGCTAAGAGCAGGGTCATCTTTGACAGCTTCCTTGATAGTGTTTAGGCTGTTGGTAACATCAGTTAAGGAGTTGAGAAACTTGCCAAGGTAACCATTCAGATTTGTCAGGTTGTTGTTGAACAGCTTTTCAGTCCTTGTTTGATGGTCAACGCGTTCAACAGAGAAGGCTTCAATTGTAGCCCTTAGGTCAGCATAACACACGGCAGCCTCAGTGTGTTGTTGCCATTGTTCCTCGATGATTCCCTGAAAGAGAGCATTGTTGGATTTTCTGAGGAACTTGACCAACTTCCTTTCAGTGATAGGGGCAACATCATCATATTTTGATAGTAGTTGCTTAGTAGCTTCTGCTTCAGAAGTGCTAGCTGACGCAGAAGAATCACTTTCATAGAATGAAGAATCTTCAGGTCTTTGTGACACAGTGTGAAAAGCCTGATGCACTTACTCAGGTTGATCAGAGTGCTGGTGCTCTTGGGTAAAGTCATCAGCATCTAAGTTGTAACACCCCGACCCGACAAGGGCAAAGATATCACAATAATATGGTTTCACATCAGAACAAGCAATAATAAAACAGCGGAAGTCTTAACATTAAACCAAAAGATAATAAGCCAACACGACTTATATCAAGTTCAACAAGACAATATAAAGAATTAAATGAAGTACTAAATAATCCAAGTGCCAAACAAGGCATATCAAGTCTAAAATTTAAATGGTAGAACTAAGATACTAAGGTCCATGCTTCACTCAAAGTTGCACTCGTCCCAAAGCAAAACCCAGCTTCCTAGCTAAATACCTGCCGCAGGAAAAGAAAATGCGGCTGAGCTTAAAAAGCCCAGTGAACAGATATAACGATAACAAGCAGTAATAAAGGTTTACGAAATGTAAAAGTAGTAAAGGTTATTAAGAGTAAAGGCATAGGAAACAAATAAGGAAAAATGTACTAGTGTAAAAGATAAGGTAAACAGAAAGATAAACAGATACAGCAATCCTCTACGAGCCCAGAACATATCATATCAAGTCAAGTAAACAAGTATACATGTATACGGAGGGGTGACCTCGGTATGACAAGTATAATATGAGGGGATACCTCCAAGGGGTGGAGTTGCAAGCTCCCAAGAGATGAATGACGTGTATCGCACACACCCATCAGTCATCTAATACAACAAGTAATATAATCAACAAGTCAAGTCAAGTACAAATCTAGGATACATCCATGCGCCCCTGTAGGCTGCCACAATGTCTTCATCTACGCGCAATTCAAGTATCAAGTCATGGCAGGGACGGGATAGGTAATCACTTCCCTACCCAAAAGTCAAGTCATTGGTGCATCAATGACAAGGACATGAAACCCTCATGCCTAGTATGGCTCGTAGTCTCAAACTGTGGGTCAAGGTCATGGTCAAGTATACAAATCAAGTTCAAGTTTCAAGTTCATGTTTACATGTCAATGGGTTCAATTCAAGCTTTAGTTCAAGTAGGTCTTATCCATATTTAAGTCAAGGTTCAATGGCAAGGTTCATAATAGGGTTCATGACAAAGGTTCAAGTCCTAAACGAATCAAAATACAAAATCAAGAAAACGAAGGCACCTTAACAAGAAGGGCAGAATATCTGTACCTTATTTGCAAGCAAAACAGAAACAGTGAACACTGACAGGAAAACAAGTCACTCCCTCTTCAGACCTAGAGGAGTAGAAGACAAAATTACAAGAGGTTCTAAGTTCAGATTGCTATTTTTAGTTAACCTTCCATTTTAAGTAGCTTTAAGGTTCATAAGGTTATTATAGTAGTTTTATACATTTGAGGGTTCATCAAGTATTTAGGATAAGTTTAAGGACCAATTGTGTAATTATCATAAGGTTAGTGTATAAGGTGTAAACATTGTAAAGTTACAGGTTCTTACTAGTTAAGTCCTTTAGTTTTATCAAAATAACAACCAAGACCCTTTAATGTTTGAATATTAACACTTAACCCTTTTTAAATATCACTATACCCTTCTTTTTCAGGTTTTTAGGCATTTCTGGACCCGTATTAAGTAATTTGAAAATCATAGTAAAACTCCAAAATAAAATCTACAATAATTCACAGAGCTTCCTCAATGTCCCTAGTATCTATCATAATTTTTCCAGATTTTATTGATTAGTTTAAGTACGAATTAAAATTCCACTTTTACAACCAGTCCCAGAAACATGTCTGATGGAACACCCACTAAGTTACCACTTCATTACCCCTTTAGAAAAATTCACAAAATTCTATAAAAATTCAAGCTACTAGAATACATCCCAAATATTATCCAGTTCAAAGGGCTCCTTCTAATTCAATATGGTTTGGAAACTAAAATTCAAAAACCCGGACTGATTTTCCAGACTTAACAATACGACCAGACACATGATTTCCCAAAAATCAAAAAGTAGCCTTAAAGGCCTCCAAAAATTACAAACTAAATTTTCCCAGGTAGCCCTTTCAATGAACTTAGTTTTAGACTCTTAAAACACCCAAAACTCGATCCCATCAATTAGTTACAGCCGGTTAAAGTCGGGTAAAGTTTTACCTCAGTAGCAGTTTTTAATATAACATGTAAATACTTAGGGTTTTCTTTATCCATTCATTAGTTCTTCAAACCAAACGACTTTGGGTGAGTTCTTAGCACATTAAGATCAATTATTATCAGTTTATTACTCATTCAAATCGAATTATACACCACACACAATCTAGTCGATCCATGTACAAGATTTTTAGGGTTTCTTTAGTTTTGTGATTTTATGTGACACATGTTCATTCCAAGATTCGTATAGAACACAAGCTTTTCGAACAAAAGGTGAGTAATACAATACCCTTGATGACAAGATGAAGAACACGATCACACGGAATCAAGAACACCACACGAAAAATCTTTTCTTCCTTCCTCTTTCTTTGGGTCGATCGACAGCCCACAAAACAAGAGCAAAACGCACCTCTTTGATTAGTTTTTGATTCGTACAAACATGTATTGATATAGGATTATGTATATACCTTAGAATGAGATCAAGATGGATACTTTTTGTGGCTTTTCTTGGTCGATTTCCAGCAGCAAGAATGGCGGCAGAAGTGGAGGTTTTTTTTTTAGGGTTTTCTTGGAGCAAATTTTAGGATCGGTATTGTGAATGAATTAAAAAAATATATGGGTTGGTTTAAGGAGATGTTTTAACCGAAATTATGGAGGGGGAAGGGATTATGGGTCGACCCAAATAATAACCCACACAATCACAATTTAATTTGACATATTTTCCCCTCTTATTTTGTAGTATTCTTTCTTTATTAATTTTACAATTTAAATAACATATATAACATGAGATTTCCGGTTCATTTGGACTCGTAATGTGTTTTAAACATTATTGGTAGCTTGTACAATTATCTTGTGATGACTCGTAATTATTTCATGCCATAATTGTTTCGTTTTCATAGGTTTTGTGATTTATTCGTAAGTTATATAAGCTTTGATTAAAATTTTAAATTACGAGGGCATTTTGGTCTTTTAACATGTTTTAGATTTTTGGGTTTTACAACTTCTTCCCCTCTAAAAAAAAAATTTCGTCCTCGAAATTTGCAAGAAAACGGAAAGGAAATAGAACGGAAACGAAACAATCACATACCAGACGCCTTGTCTGCCTGGTCACGAGAAAGCATGTAAACACGACCGGTACTAGGAGCAGGAGGAGGAGGATCAAGATATTTTTCAAGTGCCGACGGATTCTTAGGGCATCCTTCACCATATGTCCAGTAGATCCACATCCATAACAAGCACCCGAAGCCTTACGACAAACTCCCGAATGATACTTCCCACAATAAGCACAACTAACCGGAGTAGGTAGGTTCTCAGCTGATCCTTTCTGAGTATTCGATCCAGAAACCCGATTCTGCTGGTAATCCCTGGAAGACTGATCCTTCCACTTCTTCTGACTGTCGCTGCGCCCGTGACGATCACCACCCTGATTAGAATTTGACTTCGAATCCCGACCTCTCTGATCATGACCACGATCCACCTGATCTCGTGATTCAAAACTACTAGTAGACCGCCTTCGCTGCTCATATCCTTGGTCCAGGCGACTTTGTTCCTTAGAGTTCACCCGGTTTCCATCCCGATCCCGTTTATTAGAACCCCCGTCCGCATGCAACAACTCAATGTTGCGGGCAGCATCCGCAACAGCAGCCACATCCTCGTGTTCAAAGTTTACAATATGGTCTAATACCCATGTCTTTAATGCCCACTTAAAATGGCGTGCCTGACGATGAGCATCCCCAGCAACCTCTGGCCCCACAAAACTGGCCAAACGTAAGAACCTCTGCATAAACTCACCCGACGACTCACGATCCCCCTGACGAATCGTCCCATACTCCCTCTCATACCTCTGCTGCTCCGATAATGGAATATACTGCCTATAGAACACCTCAATGAAATCCGCCCAAGAACAGGTCTCAGCATAATCATTTCCCTTTGCCTGAACAAGAGCAGTCCACCAATTAAGAGCGTCACCTTCCAGCTTGAATGTAGCCAAACGAGTTTTAAACTCGTCAGCACATCCGAGAACCCTAAACAACTTCTCGACATGGGTGATCCAGTCCTCTGCCTCATGGGGAGTGGCAGCGGACTTGAAAGAGAGAGGCTTGAGCTTATTAAACCTCTCAATCCAAACGTGGATACCAACGGGTTGAGCTGCGGGTGGAGCAGTGGGTGGAGTACCGCCACCACCACCACCAGAAGAACTAGCACTATTTCTGATGTTATTGGTGACTTGGGCCACCAATTCAGGAAGAGCAGCAGCCATAGCAGCGGCTATCATGGCCTCAAAATCAGGGCCATCATTCCCATCAGTGTACTGGGTAAAGCGCGTATTCACCATCTGAATGATTGTCAAAACGATTAGTAAGAGCAAGCAGAAAATGACAGAGCAGGACAGGAAAAGAGAGTGCGCGAAAAGAAACCTAATGTCTACCCAATCCTCACAGGTCAAATGGCCTAAGCCTAAGGGTTTTCGGGAAACCTAAGGGTCCTAACCTGGCTCTGATACCATAAATTGTAACACCCCGACCCGACAAGGGCAAAGATATCACAATAATATGGTTTCACATCAGAACAAGCAATAATAAAACAGCGGAAGTCTTAACATTAAACCAAAAGATAATAAGCCAACACGACTTATATCAAGTTCAACAAGACAATATAAAGAATTAAATGAAGTACTAAATAATCCAAGTGCCAAACAAGGCATATCAAGTCTAAAATTTAAATGGTAGAACTAAGATACTAAGGTCCATGCTTCACTCAAAGTTGCACTCGTCCCAAAGCAAAACCCAGCTTCCTAGCTAAATACCTGCCGCAGGAAAAGAAAATGCGGCTGAGCTTAAAAAGCCCAGTGAACAGATATAACGATAACAAGCAGTAATAAAGGTTTACGAAATGTAAAAGTAGTAAAGGTTATTAAGAGTAAAGGCATAGGAAACAAATAAGGAAAAATGTACTAGTGTAAAAGATAAGGTAAACAGAAAGATAAACAGATACAGCAATCCTCTACGAGCCCAGAACATATCATATCAAGTCAAGTAAACAAGTATACATGTATACGGAGGGGTGACCTCGGTATGACAAGTATAATATGAGGGGATACCTCCAAGGGGTGGAGTTGCAAGCTCCCAAGAGATGAATGACGTGTATCGCACACACCCATCAGTCATCTAATACAACAAGTAATATAATCAACAAGTCAAGTCAAGTACAAATCTAGGATGCATCCATGCGCCCCTGTAGGCTGCCACAATGTCTTCATCTACGCGCAATTCAAGTATCAAGTCATGGCAGGGACGGGATAGGTAATCACTTCCCTACCCAAAAGTCAAGTCATTGGTGCATCAATGACAAGGACATGAAACCCTCATGCCTAGTATGGCTCGTAGTCTCAAACTGTGGGTCAAGGTCATGGTCAAGTATACAAATCAAGTTCAAGTTTCAAGTTCATGTTTACATGTCAATGGGTTCAATTCAAGCTTTAGTTCAAGTAGGTCATATCCATATTTAAGTCAAGGTTCAATGGCAAGGTTCATAATAGGGTTCATGACAAAGGTTCAAGTCCTAAACGAATCAAAATACAAAATCAAGAAAACGAAGGCACCTTAACAAGAAGGGCAGAATATCTGTACCTTATTTGCAAGCAAAACAGAAACAGTGAACACTGACAGGAAAACAAGTCACTCCCTCTTCAGACCTAGAGGAGTAGAAGACAAAATTACAAGAGGTTCTAAGTTCAGATTGCTATTTTTAGTTAACCTTCCATTTTAAGTAGCTTTAAGGTTCATAAGGTTATTATAGTAGTTTTATACATTTGAGGGTTCATCAAGTATTTAGGATAAGTTTAAGGACCAATTGTGTAATTATCATAAGGTTAGTGTATAAGGTGTAAACATTGTAAAGTTACAGGTTCTTACTAGTTAAGTCCTTTAGTTTTATCAAAATAACAACCAAGACCCTTTAATGTTTGAATATTAACACTTAACCCTTTTTAAATATCACTATACCCTTCTTTTTCAGGTTTTTAGGCATTTCTGGACCCGTATTAAGTAATTTGAAAATCATAGTAAAACTCCAAAATAAAATCTACAATAATTCACAGAGCTTCCTCAATGTCCCTAGTATCTATACATAATTTTTCCAGATTTTATTGATTAGTTTAAGTACGAATTAAAATTCCACGTTTACAACCAGTCCAGAAACATGTCTGATGGAACACCCACTAAGTTACCACTTCATTACCCCTTTAGAAAAATTCACAAAATTCTATAAAAATTCAAGCTACTAGCATACATCCCAAATATTATCCAGTTCAAAGGGCTCCTTCTAATTCAATATGGTTTGGAAACTAAAATTCAAAAACCCGGACTGATTTTCCAGACTTAACAATACGACCAGACACATGATTTCCCAAAAATCAAAAAGTAGCCTTAAAGGCCTCCAAAAATTACAAACTAAATTTTCCCAGGTAGCCCTTTCAATGAACTTAGTTTTAGACTCTTAAAACACCCAAAACTCGATCCCATCAATTAGTTACAGCCGGTTAAAGTCGGGTAAAGTTTTACCTCAGTAGCAGTTTTTAATATAACATGTAAATACTTAGGGTTTTCTTTATCCATTCATTAGTTCTTCAAACCAAACGACTTTGGGTGAGTTCTTAGCACATTAAGATCAATTATTATCAGTTTATTACTCATTCAAATCGAATTATACACCACACACAATCTAGTCGATCCATGTACAAGATTTTTAGGGTTTTCTTTAGTTTTGTGATTTTATGTGACACATGTTCATTCCAAGATTCGTATAGAACACAAGTTTTCGAACAAAAGGTGAGTAATACAATACCCTTGATGACAAGATGAAGAACACGATCACACGGAATCAAGAACACCACACGAAAAATCTTTTCTTCCTTCCTCTTTCTTTGGGTCGATCGACAGCCCACAAAACAAGAGCAAAACGCACCTCTTTGATTAGTTTTTGATTCGTACAAACATGTATTGATATAGGATTATGTATATACCTTATAATGAGATCAAGATGGATACTTTTTGTGGCTTTTCTTGGTCGATTTCCAGCAGCAAGAATGGCGGCAGAAGTGGAGGTTTTTTTTTTAGGGTTTTCTTGGAGCAAATTTTAGGATCGGTATTGTGAATGAATAAAAAAATATATGGGTTGGTTTAAGGAGATGTTTTAACCGACATTATGGAGGGGGAAGGGATTATGGGTCGGCCCAAATAATAACCCACACAATCACAATTTAATTTGACATATTTTCCCCTCTTATTTTGTAGTATTCTTTCTTTATTAATTTTACAATTTAAATAACATATATAACATGAGATTTCCGGTTCATTTGGACTCGTAATGTGTTTTAAACATTATTGGTAGCTCGTACAATTATCTTGTGATGACTCGTAATTATTTCATGCCATAATTGTTTCGTTTTCATAGGTTTTGTGATTTATTCGTAAGTTATATAAGCTTTGATTAAAATTTTAAATTACGAGGGCATTTTGGTCTTTTAACATGTTTTAGATTTTCGGGTTTTACATAAGTCATCACCAGCCTCAAATACTTCTTCATCGACACTGTCTTTATCAAGTTCATCATCAGAGAGAAATACGGCTTGAATGTCTGCCATTGATTAAGCCTGCAAAAGTGGGTTAGCCAGCTTCTCTTCATAAGAGGACTTACCTTGGTTTTGGGTAGGTCTTGACCCCTCAATTCCAATAGAGTGGGTTTTCTCTGTCTGGTCCTTAGGGCCAGTTCCTGAATGATCACTCCAGGGTTGGGTTTTGGTTCCATATCAGCGGGTGTTTTGTTTCCCCTGAGTCTTTGTCCCTATTTGGTCCTTCAGGCATTGGAGGGTTTTGGCCAGCGTCATCCTGAGAAGCCGTGGAAGGTGATCCCATATCAGTGGGTTGTATGTGTCCCTCTAAGTCTTTGGGATGAGGAGTGGCGCCCTCAGAAAAAAGCTGTGATATGCGAATGTCCTCATCAGGAATTGTGAAAGGCGCTCCCCTACCAACGGGTTGTATGTTTCCCTCTGGATCTTGGGCAGTAGTAGATGGGGCCAAGGACACTGATTGTGATTTGTCAATGCCCTTTGTTACCACCGGGGGTGTTATTACCAGGGTCACTTTGGGTGTCTTGGTGGTCATGGTCTTTTTCTTCCTTTTGGAAGGTTGTGCTCCAGAAGCCTCAGAGGCTTGTGACTTGGGTAAGGTCATAGTCACACTCTTATACTTGCTTCCCACCTTCCTTGTTGGAAGGGTAGGAGGAGACACTGATTCAGCATGATTAACTGTGGTAATCATGTGGTCCGTCAATGCAATGAGGGGAACTTGGGCAGGGTCCTTTTTGAAATTTGAAGGAAACAGGATGGTGCAAGTAAAAACAACAGCATCAA
This sequence comes from Artemisia tridentata subsp. tridentata, assembly GCA_021014915.2. NCBI lineage: Eukaryota > Viridiplantae > Streptophyta > Magnoliopsida > Asterales > Asteraceae > Artemisia > Artemisia tridentata. Next base: position 300,305,741 of record CP139505.1, on the reverse strand, counting down.
CCTGAGCGTAGTCAAAACCCAGCAATCGTTCAAGAGCACAGGTGAGAAATCTAGGATAGGTTACGTATGTACTTCTAGATTTGTTTGTGAGCCTGCTAATGAGATCAATGTAAATCATTTCACCCATCTCAATCTCAGTCTCGGTTATGAGACAGTATGCCATCATCAATTGAATATAATTAATTTTTCACATGATGAGATGTTCCCGCCAAGAACCTGAATCACAAAGGTGAACAGGATTCTGCAAGCCACAGGGCAGGAGCTTTTGGTCACTGGAATTAGATCTAAGGAACTAGGGTCGAGAACAATCTTAGCTAGTCCAGTCTTCACAGCATTTGGATCAGGAAGAGCAGTATACTTACCCCTTTTGTAGTGCAGCCCAGTAGAGGAACAGAAGGTTGCAAAGTCGAGGATGAGTGTCCTTTGGCCATTCATAACAAAGAATCTGATGAGGTATTCTTTCAGTGGGTGTAACTCAGATACATCGGAGGGCGGATTTGGGTCATAGGCGACAACAGTGCTCCAAAACTCGCTGAGGAGATTTTTGTAAAGCACGGAGGAAATTTTGTAAAAGCTGTTTTGAGAGGATAGTTGCACAAAAATTTGATGATGTCACGGTAAGTGGGGACTTCTAATGGGTAGTGGAAGTTACCAATGGCATTGTTTGTTTAAAACTTGACATCTGTCAAGAACTTTCTTCCCATTGTGGTGCAAACTTAATTCCTTGATCTTCAGTCATTTATTCTTTTTGTGAAGAGGTTGCGTTTGAAAAGGTGAGACCGGTTAAAAAGTTCTTGTTAACAAGAGAGAAAGATGTGCACAACTTTGCTGAGATAATTTCTTCCTCTTTTTTTTGCAGAGTTTTGGTCAAGGATTTGTGTGTGTGTTTTTTTTGTTAGGAAGGTATTTTAAGGAGTGGTGGTGAGTTGATTTGGAATCACAAGGGTTTTAATTTTGAAAATGATTTTGGAATAAACTGTTTGACATCCGCATTTAATGCCACTACTCCACTCATCCGCATTTTTTGCGGCAGTTGAGGTGAGCAGTTGTACAGTCCCGAGAACGGCGATTTTGCCGTCTTGATGTCATGTCTCAAATCATCACAATGTTTTGTGTGTGAGAGGGCATTTAATGCCAAGTGAGCTTTGGATGGGACCCAGGACATGGATGCCAGAAAGGCAGAAGGAACAAATATTCTAATTATTTAATATGTTCAATTACCAACCTAAGACATTTACTAACTAGATACTTGGAGCATTTAGTTTGGCAATTGAATGAACTTTCATTTAATGCGGAGGATGTGTCCTAGGTAACTCACTGAGATGTGTTGATGATTGGATATCATTCTTGGTTCAAGGAGTTGAGAGAATACATTACTTGGGTATTAATCAGTGACCTGACTGTCAATATTCAGCATACCGAATTCTGCTTTCGGTCTTGTGAATGAAGGTTCATCCAAAGGTTTCATGAATATATCAGCTAATTGGTATTCAGTGGGGATGAAGTGTATCTCAATATCTCCTATCATAATGTGGTCTCTGATGAAATGATATCTAATATCAATGTGCTTGGTTCTTTGATGTAGAACAAGGTTGTTTGAGATGGTAATGGCACTTGTGTTATCACAAAAGATAGGAATCATTTTGTAATAGATATCATAGTCACTGAGTTGACTTTTCATCTATAGCACATTTGCACAACATCCTACAGTAGCAACATACTCAGCCTTAGCTGATGACATAGCCATGAATTTTTGTTTCTTGGAGCAGCAACACACCAATTTTCCTTCCAGAAATTGACAAGAGCATGAGATTCTTTTTTTGTCCATGTTGCAGCCAGCATAATAAAAGTCTGAATATCTTTTGAGGTTAAAGCCTGAGCATTTTGGGTAATATAAACTACGATTTAAGGTACCCTTCAGGTATTGATGACTTTCTTGGCGGCAGTGAGATGTGATTCTCTTAGATCAGACTGATATCTTGCACAAAGACCGACAGCAAATTGTATGTCAAGTCTAGAGGCAGTTAGATACATAAGTGACCATATCATTCCTCTGAATAGGGTTTGATTCACTGGTTTCCCTGAGAGGTCTGGACCAAGGTTGTTGGGAGTAACCATTGGAGTTTTTACTGAAGAGCAATCAGAGAGCTCATACTTTTTCAGTAGTTTCCTGGTATATTTTTCTTGATTGATGGAGGTTCCTTTATCAGTTTGTTTGATTTGAAGTCCAAGGAAATACATCAGTTTTCCCATCATACTCATTTCAAATTTCTTTATCATCAGTTTCTCAAATTTTTTACAGAGTTTGTAATTTGATGAGCCAAATATAATGTCATCAACATATACTTGAACCAATATGACTTCTCATTTTGTCCTACAGATAAACAGTGTGTTATCTATCCTTCCTCTGACAAATTTGTTTTGAATGAGGAAGGCTGAGAGAGTTTCATACCAAGCCCTTGGAGCTTGTTTTAGTCCATAAAGAGCTTTGTCAAGCTTAAAGACATGGTCAGGGAACTCATTGCTTTCAAATCCATGGGGTTGTTGAACATAAACTTCTTCTTTAAGTTTTCCATTCAGGAATGCACTTTTGACATCCATTTGATAAACTTTGAAGTTCATGTACGGTGCATAGGCAAGGAAGATTCTAATGACCTCCAGTCTTGCAGCGGGGGAAAAAGTTTTCTCATAGTCAATCCCTTCTTGTTGGTTATAACCTTTAGCAACAAGCTTAGCTTTATTCTTTATGACTATGCCACTTTCGTCTGTTTTATTTTTGAAAAACCATTTCATTCCAATGACACATGCGTCCTGATTAGGAGGTAGAGTGGGTTCAAGGACATGTGTTTGAGGTTCATTGGTGTCTAGGATTTCAGTTTCTTCATCTCGAACTTGCTGGTCTCCAGGTTCCTGATCATCAAGATCAGGTTGAGTTTCTGAGTTAGCGATTTGTTGATCATCAATGAATTCACTAATAGTTGGTTAGGGAAGGTTATGAGGAATAATATAGTAAGAGATATCAGCATCTGCTTGATATTTGGTAGAGGGATGACTCTCAGAATGATATTCATCAGGAGGATATCGAGGTGAGTCATCAATTCCAATCTTTTCTAAACTGGTATTTGAGAGCCTGAAGGAACCAGTGCTTTCATCAAAGGTGACATGGAATGTTTCCTCAGGCCTTTTATCTTCGTATGTTAAACACCCTGAATGCTTTAGAGATAAGTGAGTATCCTAGAAAGTATCCATCATCAGCTTTTTCATCAAATTTGTCTAAATGATCCTTGTGATTATGAATAAACACAGGACATCCAAATACATGAAAATAGCTGATGTCTGGAATTCCTCCTTTGAAGATCTCATAGGGTGTTTTGTAGTGCCTTTTAACAATGATAGATCTGTTTTGTGTGGTTTTGATTAATGCTCCGTGGTGCTTGCTTTTTTCACAGGCTGAGTATGCTTGCCTTTTTCACAGACTTTGTTTTGTTTAGCAAGGTTGTTTATGAGGTGGGAGAGTCTTTTGTGCCAGAGCCAGTTTAGTGTCTCATTGGCCTTAGTGGATAGACAGATACCATTCTGATTGAGTGTTGTCATGTCTAACACATACACATCCTCTCTTCTTAGTGCCATAAGAACAATTTCTTTATGAGCATTGAAGATAGTTCCTTGCTTATCATCAAACTGAACTATGTATTTAGCATCACATAGTTGACTGACACTCATAAGATTGTACTTAAGACCATTAACATAAGTTATTCTAATATTAACTATACCATTATAGTTTACTCAACCATAACATTAAGTGAGACATGATGAGTTATCAGTAAAAAACCACTTTGGGTCTTGGTTCTTTAGCATATTTATGCAGATATTCCTTCACACTGGTCATACTCCTTGAGCATCCACTGTCTAGATGTCAAACAGATTCCCTGGCGTGTCTCTACACAAACAGTAGACTACATTAGTTTTTCTTGTAGACCCACCTTTTGGTGAATGTGGCTTTGTTGGCCCTTTTAAATTGTACAACTGATTCATGGTATGTGGTTGAGTGAATAGTGCTTCCACATTTTTTACACTTGGATGATAAGAATTCAGAAGAATTAGTGGTAGTTCTTCTGTTTTGAATGACCATGTCATGTTCTGAAGTGTTATGAAAGGGATCTCCACATATATTACAACCAGAGTACATGAGATAGTCATTAGGATGATGGTCATTGAATCCACAATGTGAACAAGGCTGAATAGTTCTAGCCTTCGATCTCTGATTTTGTTTAGAAGAAGAGATGTGCTTGAAGGCTTGAGCTTTATAGCTTGCTTGTGCGTTCAGGGAAGCCAGATGGGATTTTTGATCCGAGGTCCTGTTATCCTATTGTTTACAAATCATGCAAAACAAGATTTTATAGCAATTATCAGTGTTATGATTTGTATAATTGCACAGTTCACATCTCTGTTGATGTCTGTGTGTGGATCTAGAGATACTTGTGGAAGCTGGTGTATGCTCCTTAGTCTCAGATAGAGGAGATGATTCCATCTTTTCACTCAGCTTCCTGACAAGTTCAGCTAACTGATCATATTTTAAGTCAGTGCTGTCAGTCTTTGTTATAATGGTGACTGAATGTGAGGAGGTCTCAGCATGAACCGAGACATCATTGTTTGAGATTGTGAAGGGATTTTCTTGGATCGTTCTACCAAATTCAGAGTTCTCCTTTGGATAATGTTGTTGTTAGACTAAGGGTGTGAGATTTAAGCAAGGTGCAACTCTCTGAAGGACTTTCTGTGCCAGTGTACTTCCACTACAAGCATACTTTTGATAGCCTAACTTTCAGGTTCCAAAATGATTCCAGTGTTGAAGTTAGGTATGGCAGCAAGCAGGAAGCACACAGAATAGATGAGAACAAGATGAGGATAGAAACAGAGGAAACAGGTTCCAAAATGATTCCAAAATGATTCAATCACTGGATTTAGGCTTCATTTCTTTCTCATTAGGTATGGCAGCAAACAGGAAGGCTTTTTTACTGTGACTCTCATTGGAGGATTCAATGAGTTGATCTTCTTCTAGCATTTTCTTTTTGGTACTAGGAATAACACTAACAGAATCAGACTCTGGGATTCTTAGTAGTCCAGCTTTCAATGGTAGCCTTTTCTTTCTTAAGATCTTCTTGAAGAGCATGATTTTGTTTCACAAGTTCAGTGTTTTGAATTTAAAGTGTAACACTTTCAAGTTTTGCTTGTTTTAAAGTAGGGCTAATTCCATAAAAAAATATTATAGTTGTAAAAAAATCAACTTTAGAGTAGCGAACTAAAAAAAATAGTCTTCTGAACATTAATGTTGACATTCTTGTCTTCATGTGAGTAATAAAGATAAAATTTTTTTTGTAATGACCATTTTACCCTTAAATTTTTGAAAATTGCATCCACAGTCTCTAATATTTTTTTTGGATATGTTATGTTTTTATATACGTTTGTTCTACGTTTTTATACCTTTTTATACGTTTTCACCTGTTTTTATTCACTTTCGATTTTGATAAAAAATTTCAGAAAAAAATGAATTTCGAAAAAAAAAAATTTGAAAAAAAATAGGGACGAGGACGCAATTTTCTCCAAACGACAGGGACCATTTATGTAATTTAGCCTAGGGACGGTGGATGCATTTTTCGCAAACCCACAGGGACCATTTATGTAATTTGGATGGGTAAAATGGTCATACTACTTAAAGAAAGACAAAAGTGTCAACATTAGTGTTCATAAGAGGTTTTTTTTTTTTTTTAATTCGCTACGCAGAACTGCCAATTTTGACAACTATAGTGCTTTTTTAGAGAATTAGCCCTTTAAAGTAAGAAGTTCATCTCTACATTTATTTAATTCAAAACTGAGTTTGTTGTATTTTGAAAATAGATTCAACCTTTGCTCTTCAACATGCTTAAGAACTACATTGACATAATTTAAATAAGATTGCCAATCAGAATTATCATCCATGGACAGTAAAATGTTTACCTTTCTCATGGTGATGTTGACCCATTCTCCATTTCTGGCATGATTCTTTCCCATAGCAAGCTTGTCATCCTCAGAAAGTGCCATTAGTGCACTTACTTGAACTTAATCCTCATCTGAAGTTACAAGTTCCTCATCCAAGTCAAATGTTTCTGCAACAAGCCCTTTGTTCTTGACCTGAGAGGATTTAGTGGCTGGTGTGGTTTGAGAAGATGAGGAAGTAGCCCGAAGAAGTGCAAGTTTAGCCTTAGATTTTCGTTACTTGGCTTCAACATCTTTTTGTCCTTCATTTTTAATTGGAGAGCGTTGAGGGGACTGAAGCATTTTGGGTTGAAACTTGCTAATTCCTGAAGAGGAACTGTTTCCGGAGAATTTATATGATGGTTCTAAGGTTGTTTTTGAGAAACATTATTTTACAAAGTGACCTCTTTTGCCACATTTAAAACACTCAGTGTTTTCATTTGCTTTTACATTTGTAAAATTTCTGTTTCTTTTAATAAAACGTTTTGAGTTAGTAAGGAGTGCCCTTTCTTGAAATTTAGTTTGTAAATCATGAAGGTACACCTCACTGGTTCTTTCATCAGCCTCATCATCTGAATTATCTTGAAAATCATGCACAACACCATTAGAATAGAAAGCAGTGGATATGGGTGTAACAGTCAGGGCCTTTTTGGTCTCTTGACTCCTCTTTGAATCAGGGTATCTCCTAGAGATTAAGTTGTCTTCATAGACAAACTGCCCATAGATTTCAGGGAGATCAAGGGTTTGAATGTGGTTAGCAATTCTAAGTCCTTGAGAGAAGTTTAACCACTTCTCATGGAGACTGTTGACGAAGCCAACATTGATCTCATGCTTTGATAAGGTGACACAATTGTTTGTTAGCTCATTGAGCAAGGTCTTGTGACGGGTGTAAGTCTAAGATAGACTTTCAGAGTCTTTGGCCATGAATGTATTGTACTCAAGTTTCAGGTCCATGATCCTGTTTTCCTTGGTATCTGAGGGACCCTTAAAGCTATGAACCAAATCTGTCCAAGTCTGTTTGGCAGTCGGACAGTTAATGACTGATTCCATCATATCGTCAGGGAGACAAGATATAATGATGCTTTTCAGGCGTTGGTCTTGATTGACCACCCTTCTCTCGTCAGGAGTCCACTGAGCTTCAGGCTTAACCAAACCTTCAGCTGTTTTAGGGACTAGAGTATATATAAGAAACACACATAATAGATGAGAACAAGAAGAGGATAGAAACAGAGGAAACAGTTGCTAGACGGTCCCGTAAATGTTCGGACGGTCCCTTATATATTGAGGACCGCTAGGTATTTAAGGGACCGCCAGCAATGGGTTAGATAGGAGACATAATTTGATAAGCATGCATAAAGTTAAACATTCATAAACCACAAACAAATTCATATATAAGGATGGCCATTAGAACAAAGACCTACATTACTAGTCCAAGTCCTAGTCTTCAAAGTCAAGTCCGGTTTTATTGTAGAGCATGCATGTTGTCTAAGACTTGCGGAGAGGGTGTGGAAAGAGTGTTGCTTGAAGGTGGTGGAAAGGCGGGTGGCAAGAGAAGAGATGTGATGAAGTCAAGATCATTCTTTATCTTTTGAAAGTGGTTGCGATTGTAAATACAACAAACACAATAACCGCCATGGGCATCCACTTGGTCAAGAGAGGGATGAGGCAAGGTTGGAGGGTGAAGCTTTTGGGGGAGAATGATGTTTAGGAGGTTCAAGTCAACAAGATGGGAGAATTCTTAAGCTTTGATGGAGTGTAGAGAGTTTGGATTTTGAGGTGGATATGTTGGTGGCAATGAATGATCTTGAGAAGTAAGGTTAGGAGACTCTTTGTGGATGGATGGAGACTCATTTTGAGGTTGTGAAGCAAAGAAAGAAAAGGATAAGGAAGATGCTTCTTTGTAAGGTGGAGATTTTGAATTGAAGTTGGGATGGTGATTGTTTGAAGTGGTGGAATTTTTCATGAAGTTGCCTAGGCTTTGTTTCTTCCTCCAAATGGGTTTGACCGACATTGTAGGTTTTCTAGGGGATGACATTGTGAGGAAGGAGGAAGAAGAAGTTATGCCATGAGATTTGAGGAGGAAGATGAAGGTTTAAATAGAAGAAGAGTGTGCTATCTTAGGCAAGGCATGCATCTTATGTTTAACTAATTCAAATTATGTTTAAGTAATAAGGGAAGTGTAGGTTAAACTAGCAAGTAGATTATTAAGAGTGTAGAAGCAAGAAATCAGAAAGGAGGATAACGACAGAAAAGACACGTTGGATGGTCCCGTATATACGTCGACGGTCCTGTATATATGGGGGACCATCGGGAGATAAAGGACCGCCACCAGAAAAGCAGAAATTCCTTCAGAAGAGGGGATTCCTAGTGTGTGCCTACATGAAACTGTTGTTCCCTTTACCCAGATAGAGTTAACTATAAAGTTAATCTACCTGCTTTCCATGGTTTAGTAATGTAAATATATTCTTTGACAGTTATAAGAGATAAACGTAAAGGTAAATAGATAGTAGCTTATCAATGTTTAAATTCTTATTAGAAATTAATTAAAGAATCTATACCCAAGTGTTTATGGAATAACACTTGGGATTGAAATCACAAGTGTAATTATCTCATCTCTAAACTTAAGCTATGCTTAAGTACAACTATGCTAACCAACAGAGCTACCTCAGGGACTTAGTTGCTTTGGAGAAGTAGAAAGGATTGTGAGTGTTAAGCTTTTTACACACACAAACTTCAACTTTTCAACTCCAACTTCTGATCTTATTTATACTAGTACGAGGATGTTGCTGGAGAGGTTAGGTAGGTGCGTGTCATGATTCTAATGGATGAGGTACATCTTCCATTGAATGCATCAATATTGGGAAACGCTCTTTCTTTGCTTTTGTGAACAGTGCAGGCAACTGTTCACTACCTTTATTACCAACTCATACTTGATTTGACTTGTCACTAAAGTTTACTTTGTTGAGAATTAAATGTTTTTGACTTAGTACTGCTGGAAGAATACACTAACAGTACAAACTGCTAGTGTATAAGTGAAGACTGCTGAAGAATAACTAACAGTACCAACTCTGAAGTTAGTACTGCTAGTGTATAACAGAAGGTACTGCTGCTATGATAAGGATGTATCAAGGATAAGTTTGTAATAGATCTTATGTATATCATAATTAGTTAGAAATATACGATAGATACTTATCTTGTAAAGGACTCCTTAACTCTATAAAAGGAGATCCTAGGTTAGATATTTATGTACAAGTCATACAAGTTTTGTTAAGATTCAAGGTTGTTGTAATCCTAGTGATATTGAGATCACTCGTATTATTCTTGAAAAATATTGAATCGTTTAGAGTTAAACATTGTGTTCATTATTCATACTACATTACTGTTACATCAAACAAATTCTTCTATGTATTGTTAAGTAGATTCCGCATACTTAACAGTATAACCTCAAAGTATCTTAAACACATCATAAAGGAGTAACATCCTAAGTGTTTGATCCTCTCAAGTGGTATCAGAGCCAGGCTGATACTTTGATTTTAGGAGAACTCTTTTTGAAGATTATGGAAATAAAAACTACACAGACTAACATGGCTTCTAAACTGCCGATGTTGAAGCAAAACGACTTTGAGATGTGGAGGCTGCGCATAGAACAATACTTCCAAGTGCAAGACTATGCACTCTAGGAGATCATTGAAGAAGGAAACTCCTTTAAACCTTCCACATCCGTATCAACAGTTGATGGTAAAGAAGAGACTGTTGTGTAAACCTCTCCAGTGACTGTAGAAGAGAAGCCACAAAAGAAAAACGATGTCAAGGCTAGGAGCTTGCTGATGATGACAATTCCCAATGATCAACTCTTAAACTTTAGCAAGTACAAGGATGCAAAGTCCTTGTTTGAGGCAATCACTGCTCGGTATGGTGGTAATGAAGCCACCAAGAAGACCCAAAAGACTCTACTAAAACAGAACTTTGAAAACTTTAGTGCAACCAGCAATGAGTCTTTGGATCGCATGTTTAATAGGCTGCATAAGATTGTTAGCCAACTTGCTGTGCTTGGAGTTGACATACCTCAGGAAGATCTGAACTCCAAGTTCTTGAGGAGTTTACCTGCTGAATGGGCTATGCATGTGGTGGTCTGGAAGAATAAGCCAGACATTGATACTATGAGCCTCAATGATTTATATAGCAACTTCAAGATTGTTGAGCAGGATGTGCAGAAAGCTGGAGGTACTAGTTCAAGCACTGGAAACATGGCTTTTGTCTCATCTTCCAGTAATTCAAGTCCAGATGAAGTGAAAGTGGTTGTGGGAGTTAGTACTGCTAACCCTAATGTTAGTACTGCTAGCTCATCTACAAGTACTATAGGGATTTTGAATGATACTACCTACTGTGCATTCCTGACTAACCAAAATGATGGGTCAATGCTGACACATGAAGATCTCCAGTAGATTAATGATGATGACTTAGAGGAGATGGATCTCAAGTGGCAGATTTCACTTCTTAGCATGAGGGCTAAGAAATTCTATCAAAGAACTGGCAAGAAGATCAACATCAGCAGCAATGATACTGCTGGTTTTGACAAGTCTAAGGTAGAATGCTACAACTGTCACAAGTTGGGGCATTTTTCAAGGGAATGCAGGAGACCTAGGCAACAGGATAGCAGGAGCAAAGGTTATAGAAGCAAGCCTAAAGAAGTGGAAGAGCTAGAGACTTCTTCAAAGGCTATGGTGGCTATTGATGGACTAGGCTTTGATTGGAGTTTCATGGAAGATGATGAGGAAGCACCTACTGAGATGGCACTTATGGCCTTCTCTAACTCTGAGGTATGATCTATTAAAAGTTGTTCTAAAAATACTAGGATTTTGAATAGTACTACCTACTGTGCATTCCTGACTAGCCAGAATGATGGTTCAATGCTGACGCATGAATATCTCCAGAAGATTAATGATGATGACTTAGAGGAGATGGATCTCAAGTGGCGGATTTCACTTCTTAGCATGAGGGCTAAGAAATTCTATCAAAGAATTGGCAAGAAGATCAACATCAGCAGCAATGATACTGTTGGTTTTGACAAGTCTAAGGTAGAATGCTACAACTGTCACAAGTTGGGGCATTTTTCAAAGGAATGCAGGAGACCTAGGCAACAAGATAGCAGGAGCAAAGGTTATGGAAGCAAGCCTAAGGCAGTGGGAGAGCCAGAGACTTCTTCAAAGGCTATGGTGGTTATTGATGGACTAGGCTTTGATTGGAGTTTCATGGCAGATGATGAGGAAGCACCTACTGAGATGGCACTTATGGCCTTATCTGACTCTGAGGTACTATCTACTAAAAGTTGTTCTAAAACATGTACTACACTTAAAGAATATGAATCTTTAAAGAAACACTATGATGAATAGAGGATAGAATTAAACCAAACAAATTATAATTTGTCTAATCACAAAAGAGGTTTAGCAGTCTTAGAAGAATAAATTGTGCACTATAAGAACAATGAGTCTGCTTTTGCTGAGGATATAGCTGTTCTTAAGAGAGATTTGTCACTTCAGAATGCTGAAATTAACTTGCTAAAATCTGAATTTGATAAAATCACTAAGGCAAAAGACAATATACAATTAACTGTAGACACTTTCGAGTATGTATCAAAAGGAGTAAACAAAATTATAGAGTGTCAGATAGTTAATAAGGCTAAATCTGGGTTGGGGTATAAAACCTGTCCACCTCCTCACAGAGGAGTGCCTGCACCCCCAGGAATTGACCTAGAGCATACAGGTTTACCAGAGTTTCAACAGCCTAAGCTAGACTATGGAATTAAAGCTAAAGAAAATGAAATTGCTAATAAATCTGTAGAAGCCCTTGAGACTTTTGAGAGTGCAAGTGACACCTCTCTTGCTGAGGACAAGGTATCAACTGATAGGAATTCAGATGCTCCCCATCATTGAGGATTGGGAATCTGATGAGGAAGATCAGGTTTTAGCTTAACCTGATGTGATAAAGATAGATGGAACCAATGTTCCTAAGGTGGTTAGTAATGAAACTGTTAAGCCTATATCAAAGGTTAAACCAGTTAAGAAAACAGTTAAGTACTATGAGATGTATAGGTCCACAGGTAAGCCAAGAGGCAACCCGAGGAACTGGAATGACCTCAAGTCACATCAGCTAGGAAGTGACTTTGTCATGTACAAAAAGGCTTATTTTACTTGTGGCAGCTTTGACCATCTAGAAGCCTTTTGTCATAACCATCATGGGAGAAAGATGGTTACTGGGAACTCAAGTTATATGGTGAACTCAAACAGGTCTCAAACTCACCCTAGTTCTAAGAGAATGACACCCAGGGCTCTTTTATTGAAGTCTGGTCTCAAACCAATTAGTACTGCTCGACCAGCAGTTCATACTGCCAGACCATTTAAAACTGTTTACCCTAGACCAGTAGTTTCAAGTGCAAAACCAACTTTCAAACATGCACAACAAACTGTTAAAAGGCCTTTTCACATGAAAGCAGTGGTTCAAAAACAATTTTGGAAACCAAAGGCTAAAACTGCAAGGCTAGCAGTTAGTACTGCTAGCCAAATAGTTAGTACTGGTAACTCTAAAAACACTACTAGGGATAAGAGGGCTAATGCTGTTAAGGCCTCAGCATGTTGGGTATGGAGACCAATTAAACCTAATGGTGCATCAATTGTATTGAAAAGATTTAACTATATTGATGCATGAGGCAAACCCAAGTCAGTGATGGCTTGGGTACCCCAAGGAAACTAATTTCCTTATTTTATGTGCAGGGACATTCACAGGATGATGAGGAATATCAAGGTTATGCAGACAGTGGATGTTCCAGGCACATGACAAGCAACATGTCCTATCTTTTAGACTTTCAACCAATGGATGGAGGATATGTTACCTTTGGGGGAGGAATAGGAGGAAGAATTACTGGTAAAGGCACCTTGAAAACCGATAAATTAGACTTTGAAGATGTGTACTTTGTGCAACAGCTTAAGTATAATGTAAAACCCAAAATTTGTAAACACGTAAAGTACCCAAAATGCCCTTTGATCTCAAACTTATAAAAGACGTTTAAATATTTAAGACGTTTCGTTCCAAATTTAACCTAAGTATTTAATTCGTAAATATTTAAACAAATAAACGTGATACGATAATAAAACTTATGATACCACAATTTGCACACGTTTAACTATGTCACGTTCTTAAGTTCCCTAGACTCAATTTTATTTATTTTGTACAAACGTTTATAGCATTGAAGAGGTCCACATTGTGATTGATTTTGTCTCCCCATTTGCTCCTTAAATTCAGCACATTCCTTTTTGAAAGCCCACCAATGCGTCTTGTTGAATACCGAAACACACACACACACGTTTAACACATAATTCACAAAACATTTTTTTTACAAAACCCTAAACCTAGCTCAAAAACTAAACGGCGGCTACTCTTCTTTTCCTCCCATTTCTGACCGAACCAAAGTGCAACAAAGGTGGTACAAAGGAGACATACAAGTGACGGCATGAGGGTTTTTTTCCCCATTCTGGCTCGATTAAAAAGAAGGCTCGAGGGTGTTATGTTGGAGGTTCGATTTGGGGTCTGATCGTGGTATGAAGGGGGTGATATTCATGGGACTTGAAGCAGATTCATGAGTGTCGCGTGTGGTAATTCGAGTAGCAGATTCTAGGCCTATTCGTGGGTGAATGAGCCGAGAGATGTTCTTCCTTTCCTTCGACCCTCGTTAATTGAGTTTCAGGTAACCATCATTCATCATCCAAGTCCTTCGCTCGATATTCACAACTAATATAATGTTAAGAAAAACCTTTGAATCAATGTTTAAATACTGGTCATATTTGCCTCGTCGCTAGTCGCATACAACCATGAAAACTATACGCCTTTGTAACTGTTTGGTATTGAGTTGTATGGTCTGTTGTGTGTGGCGTTTTGTGGACTATTTTATCGTCACCTTTCAGCCCTTGTCGACCTAAGTATAACACATAACGAACCCTAAAGACCTGTCATTGTTAACGTGAATATTAAAAGAGTTTGAGCGTCATGCATTTTGTCGGTTCGCGTTAGGGGCTGAGTGTGGTGACCCGTGTACTTTTTCGATCTCAAACTATCTGTTGTACGAAGGAAACTCTAAAACCACTCATACTCTAATAGTTTGGTTGATTGTCTTGTCGGGGTCATAAACTGGAACAAGAGGAATAACTGATGATTTATTTCTTCATATACATGATACATGATATGTTAATGCATGATATACTAATAGGAATTTGCATGAAATAACGTTTTCGGAGGCGGGTCTAATCTTACCATACTTCATTTCGAATTTCATATGTTTCTGTTTGGCAAAAATTCTTTCAACCTTCGCATGTCAAACGAATCCGTTTCGAGCATAAATAAAAGAAAAAGAATAGTGCATGCATGGCGTTTATTAGTATTTTAGATGTGATGTGTGTGTCGTATATATATAAGAGAAGTGTGTGTGTCGTGTGTATATGTGTGACATGAAACGAGGTCGGGTTATAAACGAGTCTTGCATGATTTAATAAAATCCTGTGTTGTCGCGGCATAAATATCAATATCGTGGGTACGTTAATAATTATATAAAATTATAAGGACGGGTCTAAAATTATTATCTTAATTAATTATAAATAAACTTATTATTTTATTGACTTTTTAATATTTATTTTATAAATTAATTTTACCCTAAACTGTTATTGACTTAAACCACACTATTATAATGCCATTACCTAAAATTTATTAATTGTCGTTATACCTTTAAAAGTATTAAATAATTAATTTGGGAAAACTTACTATTAAAAACTTATTAATTGGAACTGATTAAAAATGAAAGTACTATATTTGCAATTACAAATAAAAGCCGACTAAAATTGAGTAATTTGCAGTTATATGTAATAGCTTAATATTAATTCGTGGTAAATCCGTTCGAAGAAGAGTATTCCATATTCGTTTGCTTTATAGGGTTTGTGTTGCACTTACGTTGAAGGTACAGATATTTCGCTTATTTGAATAAGGTAGATCCTTTCAATTCTCCTTTTTTGGAATTTGTTATCAGGATTATCCCTAAGCCTAATTGCTATGTTCCCTACACTTTGACCGGATTTTGAATTTGAACCTTTGGTATGAACCTTGGGCATTTGAACCTTTGATATGAACTTTGGACATCTGAACCTTTAATATGAACCCTTCTGATATGAACCTTGATATTTGGACTATGACTATATGAACCTTTGCTTTGATATGAACCTTTGACCTTTGACCCCAGTTTGATACCCGAGCCAAGTTCGTTTCCTAGCCATGAAGGTAACATGGCCGTGTCTGTGATGCACCACTGGCATGACTAGCGTGTAGCCCTAGTGATTTGGTTACACCGTCCCCATTTTGATTATGATATGCATGCACACTATATGATTTGTTATGGCCAATATGATTTGTTCGGGGGGCGAATGGATGCATCCTAGGTTCGTGTCCGTGTTCGTGGACAGTTCGTTTTGATATTTGATATGGTTCGGTGAATGATGATGGGTGCAATCCACGTCTTCACAAAGTTCGGGAGCTAGCTACTCCATTTGAAGAATGAGGACACCCCTCATATTATCTGATTATCTGAGAGGTCTCCCCTCTATATGATTATGAAGATTTGATATGATATGATATTTGATTTGTTTGGGCTCGTGGTGGATGACTGTCCTAAACCTTACTATTTATTTCCTTTTCCTATATCTCATTCATTATGATATATCTGTTCATTTCCATTTGATTTTGTTTCCGTTTATTATATATCTGTTCACTGGGCTTTTTAAGCTCAGCCGCATTTCTTTTCCTGCGGCAGGTTTTAGTAGGAAGCCAGGAACTTGGGTTTGCTTTGGGATGAGAAATTAGCTTATGAAGACGATACCTTAGTTTTAGTATTCATTTATGTTTGACTTCGTAGATTTGGTATATTTTCCTTTGTAACATTGTAAACCATTTGTATTATGTAAGTCGTATGTATGCTTTGCTCTAATTTGACTCCATAACGTGACGCCTTTTAACCTTATCGGGTTAGGGTGTTACAATTATGGTATCAGAGACAGGTTTACGACTTGTAGTACATCTACTGTAAAACCTGAAAATCTGAAAACATGTAAAATGACCAAATTGCCCCTGCAAGTTTAAAAATTTAATTAAAAGCTTATAAAGTACCGAATCGATTCCAAACTTCGGGTAATGAAAAAGTTATGATCCCAAATAATTTTGACAAACCCATTTAATATTTTTGCAAGCTACAAAATTACTAAAATACCCTTTGTGCGCCAATTTGAATTTTATGATTTACATTAAGACATTAAATGTAATTAAAATACATTAAAGATGCAATTAAGGCCCAAATAAATTCCTAACTAAAATTTTTGGTATCCAAGGCCCATTCCCCCTCCCCAAATACCAGTCAATCACTTTTAATACTAATCCCTAATTTATTTCTACCAAATAAAACCTAAAACTAATATGCCGCCACTCTCAAAAATCACCCACATCACATCCGATTTTTCTGAGGCAAGGAGATAATTTTCTGGAGTTCTTCATAGTGCCAAGAAGGTGGGAAAAATAGCCACAAAGTTCTAGGGTCGATCGTTTGGTCTTGGTGAATTAATTGGTTCGCAAAACCCTAACCGAGCAACAAGAATTCATAGCGTGTAAATCCTTTGATCTATAATTTTTCTGGTAATTTTCTAGCCCTCTCCTAATCATATATAATGTGGTAAAAATGATAAAAATGAGCCATGCACTATATATTAATCGTATGGAAAATTATGTGTTATAAACCCTAAAATCGAATTAAATCAATAAAACATGTATGCGATTTTTCTGAGGTGTATACTTATTTTTTGTGGCTTCTATATACTTCATATAACATGAGAAAAATGGTGTCTTGATTTGTTTGAGTCGAAATCATGAATTATGGATTTATGTTGAAACCGGATTTAATAAATAAAAAGGAGGAATTGTGAAAATAATTATTGAACCAATCGATCTAGGGTTTATAGTAGATGGATTCTGGTAATAATTGATGCACAATGATGATAAAATTATGGCCTAATGATTGGGGTTGCTAGGGTTTGATTTTGGTGAAGTTTTATGCAAACCGATTGAATAATTAATTGTTAAGGGGGTGTTTTGTAATTTTTAAAACTTAAGGGATAATTTTGTAAATCATTTTAGACCTGATATAGTTCGAATAAAATATAAAAGGAGGGTCTCATGTGTTAATTTTGCATATAAAGGGTTTATTTGATAAATATATATATTAGTTAAATCGAATTGAAAAGAAATAAAAATGAGGGACTAAAGATGTAATTTCTGGAAATTTGGTGCTGTTTTGAGTAATAAATTATATTCAGGGGGTTATGTGTAATTTTGGTAATTTAATGGCTTAATATGTAATTGTTAATAATTAAAGGTTGAAATGGTAAATTAAAGGACTAAATATGTAACTTTGATAACTAGAGGGACTTGATGTGTAAATTGTGAATGTTTAAGGGTGTGCTCGTATAACATGTTGAAATAAGTGTTCATTGTGTAAAATTGGGAAATTAAGGGTTTAAAATGTAATTATTGTTAATTTAAGAATCGAATTACAAGTTTGATAACTACAAGGACTAAAAGTGTAAGATACCGAAACTTTGAGAGGCTATGGTAACATGGATAAAAATGAAGGTTATTTCTGTAAATTGGGAAATTAAAGGACCTTATGTGTAAATGAAATCATGATAAGTGTTAAAGAGTAAATTAGGTATTTATAAGGTTTAATTTTGTAAATTAATTAACTAGAGGGATGTAATGTGTAAATTATGAAACTTGAAGGGTTTGGCGTTCCATAATTAATTTATAGGGTATTTTTCTGTAAATATAAGTGATGAAGGGATTGATGTGTAATTATTATGGAATTATGACTTAATATATATACGTTTTGTAAACTTAAGGGACGAATTGTGTAAATTCTGAAATCTGAGGGGCTGAATAGTACAATTTGTAAACTCTGATGGGACATTCTGAAATTTGGTAAAATAATAAGCTTGTTTGGTAAATATGGATATTGGAGGGATTCAATCATGAATTATGTAAATATAAGGTTTGTTTTATAAATGTTGTAACTAGAAGGGTATAAACTGTAAAATTATGAAACTAAGGGGATTATGATGTCTTTCTGAATAAAAAGGGTATTAAATCAGTATATTGAAGTATTTTCATGTTATACCTTTGAAATTGATGAAATTACAATTATAACCCTGAACTATGAAAACTTGTCATAACTAACCCTGAACTTGTGTAACTTGTTAAAATGAATGTTACTTCCATAATAAGCTAATTTAAGACTTGACTTGAATTATATCACTTGAACCTTGCTAAATGTGGTAACTTACTAATTATGGAAACCTGCTAAAAATAGAAAGTTACTAAAAATAGAAGTTACTTATAATGGGAAGATAACTGAACCCCTTTCGTATTTCTGTCTTCAACTCCTTTAGGTTCAAGGAGGGAGTGATCTTGATCCCTGTCAGCTACTCTTTTGTTGTGTTTGCTATTTGAATAAGGTACAGATATTCTGCTTCTTTGATAAGAGGCCTTCATTCTCTGATTATGATTCGTATTAGGGTTCCCTATACCATTGCTATGTTCCCTTCATTCATGAACTCCGATCTTTTGAACCATCATGATATTGAACCTTTTATGATTATGAACCTTTCATTCATGAACCTTTAATTATGAACCCTTGACCATGAACCTTTGCTTATGAACCTTTGCTTATGAACCTTGCTTATGAACCATGATTATGAACCTATGATTATGAACTTATGAAACAAGACATTGACCTATGCAAGTAAACTAAATACATGATTCACGATACTTGACCTTGACCCTCAGTTTGATACTACGAGCCACTCACTAGGCATGAGGGTTTCATGTCCATGTCAGTCGATGCACCGATGGCATGACTCTAGGGCAGGAGAGTGATGACCTGTCCCGTCCCTGCACGTTTATGTTTATGATTCATGTTTATGTAGAGGCAGATTATGGCCACCGGGGGCGTATGGATGCATCCTAGATTTGTTCATGTTCATGTTATGTTATGTTATTCATGGTGACTGATGGTGTGTGCGATACACGTCTTTCACACTCCGGGAGCTAGCTACTCCAACCCATGATTGAGGACACCCCTCATATTTACAGGATACCCATGATTGAGGACACCCCTCATATTCACAGGATACTAAGAGGTCTCCCCTCTGCATGTTTACGATTATGATTATGATTATGATTCATGTTATGTTATGGGCTCGTAGTGGATTTCTGACTTCCTTTACCATGTACCCTTTTACCTTTCCTGATGATACCATATACTCTTACCTTTCATCTTGATACCATGTATTCATGCTTCACACTCTTTACTCATGTAAATTATACATTATACTACTGCTTGTTACGTTATATCTGTTCACTGAGCTCTAGTAGCTCAGCCGCGTTTCTTTTCCCGCGGCAGGTTTTAGTTGGAAGCTGGGTAAGAGTGAAGAGACTTTGGACCTAGAAGACTTTGAGTAGAAGCCATTAGAAGAGATGTACTTATGGATTTGATAGGCATATTTTATTTTCCTTTGTAACCCTTTTGTATTGCAAGATTTCATTTGTAACCTTTGAGAACCATTGTATTACTTTTGATTGTATGCTTTGTTTGATCTGATATGGATCCATTAGTGTGATACTTCTACCCTTGCAGGGTTGGGGTGTTACATCTACCCTTGGCCTGTGTAAGTTAGTGATGAAGCGAAAAGTGTACCGCTTTTAAGGGGTCATTTAAGCCTTAAATCGTATTTATTTGATCAAATATTGCCCTAAATCGTTCCTTTTGTCATTTTAGGTACTTTTGAGGAGAAATCTGGAAAAGGAGGCATTTTGGACGTTTTTGGAGCATAAAAGTGAAGAAAACGGCAAAGTCTCAAAAATCGGCTAAAAGTTACCTTTGACGGCGTCAACTTTTACTCTGGACGGCGTCATGCCTTGGCAAGAAAAGGTGGACGTGAAATTTACTCATGATAAGCCAGTGAAAATTGCATGTAAATTCTGACGGCGTCACGCTTTAACTTGATCAAGGGCGTCACGACTTAAATCAAAGAGGGACGGCGTCACGTTCAAGGTTCGACGGCGTCAAGCCTTGATAAGCCAGAATGGATTTTTGAAGAGCTAAAGAGGGACGGCGTCAAGAAGGTCATCCGGGAACCCTAAAAGCGGCGAGGTGACGGCGTCACACTCCATAAGGTGACGCCGTCAGATCCAAAAATCTATATATAGTTTTCTAATCTTTTGTCATTAGGGTGGAACTTTGTGTGTGGAATTTTGGGAGAAAACCCTAAGACGATTTTAGCTTCTTTTTCAAGGCTTTTTGCCTTGAGATCTTCCATGTTACATTGAAGATAAGTTATCAATTAATCATTCAATATGTCTATGTGTTGTTTGATTTTATCTAATTCTTGTCTTTTGATTAACATGTTAGGCTAAATTTATCTTGTGTTTGCTTAGATCTAATGAAACCTAGCTATTGATTATTGGTTATTAGTGTGTTGTTAGTTGTATTGGATGATTGTTTATCTATGTTAGGCTTAAGAAAACTGGCTAACTTCCTATTCGGTAACTTGCTTGAACGTCTTAAGAAACATGAACCAAAGGCGTACTAAAGGTTTTTATGGTTGTATTTAATGCACAAGCGAATTCTAGTGATCCCATGTTAGGAGCTTCCTAGCCGGCTCGACATAGGAGTGAAGTAGGAACTTGTAGAGTTGGGGAAGTACGTACGCCACCCCACGAATGGTATTAAGGAATACACCCGTCATCCACGCAACTAATACACACTAATTAACCGGTAAAAAGATAGTTAGGGAGTAAGGAAATCTAAGTAAACACATTTCTCTACATATAAGTTTCCACCAAACTTTTCATTTTTGTTATTTTATTTTATTTGCATTTGTAGTTATTTGGGTTAGTTGACTAGCAACTAATTCCGCCCACTCCTTCAAAACCGAGATTTTACTTGCTTTCATAAAAATATAAAAACATAAAAAAAGAATCTTCCTCAACCCTTAGACCTATTAGAGTAGCTTTTCATACCTAACGAACACTATTCCCTGTGGAGAACGATCAATCCCCCGTACTTACCACTACACTATACTACATCGGTCAGGTACACTGCCTGGTGGGGTTGTAAGCCTCTTGAGATCCCTCGAGAGGTAAAACCTGTTGTAAGGTTACAAAACCACGCATCAGTTAGGACCCCTAAGTTTCCACTGTAGGCGCTCGTAGGATAACCTTTGCGAAGTTGCGTAGGATTTTCCCATAGGAACATAAGTCATAACCGGTGAGGAATGGGTAGTCTAGGACATCCATGTGAGTAGTATTTGCTTCCGCATCACTCTGAATCTTGCCTTTGCCTTTAGTCATTCCTTATAAGAACGTTTGTCGCAGAAGACGAGGAAGTCTTACCTTCCTTCATTTGAATAATGAACGTTGTATGTTAACCAATCTCCTTTAGAAGGATTTGATGCTGATAATTGTCCAGTACAGAATTGTTATCTAAGCATGCTGATGCTAATAACTGATATTCCATACATCTCAACTCTGACAGTTAAACGATGTTCGTATTCCTATAGGTGCACACCCTATCATTCCTATGTTATAAGCTAAACAAGATTCCAATCCTTTGAACTGTTCACGATTCTAACCTTCAATTTGATATATTTGACCTAGATATATTCTAATACTCTCCCATCCCACATTTTGATGAACCATGTACCTAAATTTGATATGTGAACTATCCGTATGATTTGGCAACCACATTCGCTCTGAGAATCCATTTCTCTTTGGATGCAGTTGACTTTGAGGTCTCTTGACTATGGATTGGTGGTTTTTGTAAAGCTATCATGGACTGCAATATTTGAAATGCGACCTTTAACAATCTGCTTCACCATATTTTGATATGATGTTCTCAATCATTTGAATCTGTTAAGATTGTTGTTGCTATGAAGCACATACTCCGATCTTTTTGATTTCCAATTTTCTCCTAACGCCTGTTAGTATCCACTCTTGGAAAGCTCCGGCACTTGAAAGTTTGTTGTACGAATTCCTGGTGTTTCTGATGAACCTTTTGAGATCCGTTTGGGAAGTAAAGTTTGCATTGAACTAATCTAAATTTGGCAAAACCACGATACTGAAGAAGTTAAGAGATTGTAGGACCTGATGGAATATGAGTTTGTTCACTTCAGTGATCTCTTGAATGCTCCTGTTGGTTTATGAAGAAGAAAGAGAGAAGTGTGTGGCGGGGCACACCGACCATCTTGAATGTAACCGTAATCATTATTCCATTTCCGCGTATCAATAAATGATTTGTTCTATTTTTTGAAACTCCGTAGCAGACGACCTCATTTGAGTTTGAAAGACGGAAGAAGCAAACACAAGAACATCTGAGAAGGAGGTTGATTAGTTGAGATTAAGTGCCGCGAAGCATTACAATTTGATTTGTGAAGAGAAAGATTTGTGATACGAAGTTTTTCCCTAAGAAGATTTCCTGAAGTTGCTTTAGTACCTATGTGACCACTATGAGTTTTGAATGATGTCAATTGTATTGGCTAGAAGATTCATGTTTTCGCAAGTATTCGGACAATTGTCATAGTATGACAGTATGTTTGTGCTCAGAGACGAACGAGGAACACGTTGACCATTTTTAGGATGAAGTGAACCGACCCTTTGTTCTAGAAGAATAGATTTACTTGACGATCAGAGATTGTAGCAGACAACACCACCAGGTATCCGATGACTAAAGAGCTTCCACAAAAAGGACCAAGACTGAAGACCATTGTCAGAGTTAAAAACCTTGTAGAAGATGGGCAGAAGAGGTTTGTGACAGGCGTTACCAAGAGAGAAGCATGTGAGGAGAAGACAGACTGAGATGAGACTCGATTATACCTCAAGCAGCATGTGGAGATTTCAGTTGGGCATCAAGACGACCAGACCGTAGAAGATGAGCTTTCAGCACATAAACCAGGAAGTCCACAGCAGTTTGAGTTGGTGAATTTTGAATCACGCTAGAAGACCTGTAGGAGACACGCAACCTTGTTTCTCTAGTCATTTTAGTTGTACTAAGATGAATTGAGAGCTGAAGCAGACTCGCAAATGGAGGAATGCAAGGTGATCACGTCAGAGATTCACGCTACCACACCGAAGTGTCCAGAAGAAGTGTCGAAGACTTGAGGAACCAGACTCAAGTTATGATTTCCTTTTCACCCTATGATCGTATGATTATACAAGAGAACGACTACTTGGAATTTGAAATGATTCGAGATCATTTTGTAGTAAACGTTTGGATTTGGAAGATTTGATTTTTGTAAAGGATGAAGATATTGAAGACGTAATTCATTTCCTCTTAGACCACTTAAGTTTCCGTTACCTTTCGATAGGATCTTTTGAATGAGCCTTACCCCATTAGAAATTCCGTTCTGTATTCGTTATGCATTTGTTGGATGATGGTTTCGTTCTGAGAAGGATGATGAATTGTGGAAGACCTAACGTTTCGACGAAGAGTTTCAATTTGAGGTGTACACATTCCGTTACGCTATTTGTACGTTCAAATTCCTCCGATTTAGAATCCGTAGTGATGTTTGTTTTGGACCAACCTTAGGAGGTAGAAAGACTGATAGGTGGTTAAGATAAGTAGTTCTGTTCGCAACTTGAGATAAAGTATGACCATCATGATGGTATACTCATATGATGCTGGTATTATGACGGTTCGCGAACGTAATAATACTTACGTCATATGACGTACTTTCATTGTGTTTATAGGATATTTCGAGGAGTACTTTAGAAACCTTAGAATTTTGATTAGAGATGTGAGAATTTTTGCATTTGTAAGATTTAGGTTCGTTCCACCTATACGCTTAATCTGTTTCGCCGTTATACCATTTGATACGTTTGGATTTCTCGATACGCGGTTGCTGACCCTTGTTATTCCGATAAGAATCTTAAGTTCTGCTATAAGTTTCTGCCATTTGATATCATCAACAATCTGTATTCTGTACGATCTCATCTGATTTGCTTAATCGAATTCTATGGACGGCATGTCCGTCAAAATCCTACGTATTCTTGTATCTCTTTCGAGAGAATATGATAATCATCTGTCATGTTTGGATATGATCTTTGCAATCTGAATTTCGTGTGATATGCCATTTCTGAGAACCGAGGTTACTTTGGATCGACAAGGTCGAATCATGAGATGTTAGTCATTTGAATTCCATTCATAATTCGTTATGTTTTCGTTTCGTTTCCATTTCAATTTCGCGGACGAAATTTTTTTTTAGATGGGAAGAGTTGTAAAACCTAAAATTCGTAAACACGTAAAGTACCCAAAATGCCCTTTGATCTCAAACTTATAAAAGACGATTAAATATTTAAGACGTTTCGTTCCAAATTTAACCTAAGTATTTAATTCGTAAATATTTAAACAAATAAACGTGATACGATAATAAAACTTATGATACCACAATTTGCACACGTTTAACTATGTCACGTTCTTAAGTTCCCTAGACTCGATTTTATTTATTTTGTACAAACGTTTATAGCATTGAAGAGGTCCACATTGTGATTGATTTTGTCTCCCCATTTGCTCCTTAAATTCAGCACATTCCTTTTTGAAAGCCCACCAATGCGTCTTGTTGAATACCGAAACACACACACACACGTTTAACACATAATTCACAAAACATTTTTTTTACAAAACCCTAAACCTAGCTCAAAAACTAAACGGCGGCTACTCTTCTTTTCCTCCCATTTTTGACCGAACCAAAGTGCAACAAAGGTGGTACAAAGGAGACATACAAGTGATGGCATGAGGGTTTTTTTCCCCATTCTGGCTCGATTAAAAAGAAGGCTCGAGGGTGTTATGTTGGAGGTTCGATTTGGGGTCTGATCGTGGTATGAAGGGGGTGATATTCATGGGACTTGAAGCAGATTCATGAGTGTCGCGTGTGGTAATTCGAGTAGCAGATTCTAGGCCTATTCGTGGGTGAATGAGCCGAGAGATGTTCTTCCTTTCCTTCGACCCTCGTTAATTGAGTTTAAGGTAACCATCATTCATCATCCAAGTCCTTCGCTCGATATTCACGACTAATATAATGTTAAGAAAAACCTTTGAATCAATGTTTAAATACTCGTCATATTTGCCTCGTCGCTAGTCGCATACAACCATGAAAACTATACGCCTTTGTAACTGTTTGGTATTGAGTTGTATGGTCTGTTGTGTGTGGCGTTTTGTGGACTGTTTTATCGTCACCTTTCAGCCCTTGTCGACCTAAGTATAACACATAACGAACCCTAAAGACCTGTCATTGTTAACGTGAATATTAAAAGAGTTTGAGCGTCATGCGTTTTGTCGGTTCGCGTTAGGGGCTGAGTGTGGTGACCCGTGTACTTTTTCGATCTCAAACTATCTGTTGTACGAAGGAAACTCTAAAACCACTCATACTCTAATAGTTTGGTTGATTGTCTTGTCAGGGTCATAAACTGGAACAAGAGGAATAACTGATGATTTATTTCTTCATATACATGATACATGATATGTTAATGCATGATATACTAATAGGAATTTGCATGAAATAACGTTTTCGGAGGCGGGTCTAATCTTACCATACTTCATTTCGAATTTCATATGTTTCGGTTTTGCAAAAATTCTTTCAACCTTCGCATGTCAAACGAATCCGTTTCGAGCATAAATAAAAGAAAAAGAATAGTGCATGCATGGCGTTTATTAGTATTTTAGATGTGATGTGTGTGTCGTATATATATAAGAGAAGTGTGTGTGTCGTGTGTATATGTGTGACATGAAACGAGGTCGGGTTATAAACGAGTCTTGCATGATTTAATAAAATCCTGTGTTGTCGCGGCATAAATATCAATATCGTGGGTACGTTAATAATTATATAAAATTATAAGGACGGGGTCTAAAAATTATTATCTTAATATAAATTTATAAAATAAACTTTAAAATAATTTTATTTGACTTTTTAATATTTAATTTTGATAAATTACATTTTTGACCCTAAACCTTGTTATATTGACACTTTAAACCCTACACTATTATAAATGCCATTTTAACCCTAAAATGTTATTAATTGTCAGTTATACCTTTAAAAGTATTAAATAATTAATTTGGTGAAAACTTACTATAGAAACTTATTAATTCGGGAAACCTGATAAAAATGGAAAGTTACTATATTTGGCAAGTTACTAAGAATGAAAAGCCGACTAAAATGAGTAATTTGACGAGCTTATAAGTAATACTTGATTATTAATTCGTTTAGATCCGTCGAAGAAGGAGTAGTTTCCATATTCGTTTGCTTTATGTGGTTTGGTGTTGCACTTACGCTGTAAGGTACAGATATTCTGCTCTTTTGATAAGGAGCCTTCGTTCTCCTATTTGAATTTGTATCAGGATTCCCTAAGCCATTGCTATGTTCCCTACACTTTGACCGGATTTTGAATTTGAACCATTGGTATGAACCTTGGGCATTTGAACCTTTGATATGAACTTTGGACATCTGAACCTTTAATATGAAACCTTCTGATATGAACCTTGATATTTGGACTATGACTATATGAACCTTTGCTTTGATATGAACCTTTGACCTTTGACCCCAGTTTGATACCCGAGCCAAGTTCGTTTCCTAGCCATGAAGGTAACATGGCCGTGTATGTGATGCACCACTGGCATGACTAGCGTGTAGCCCTAGTGATTTGGTTACACCGTCCCCATTTTGATTATGATATGCATGCACACTATATGATTTGTTATGGCTAATATGATTTGTTCGGGGGGCGAATGGATGCATCCTAGGTTCGTGTCCGTGTTCGTGGACAGTTCGTTTTGATATTTGATATGGTTCGGTGAATGATGATGGGTGCAATCCACGTCTTCACAAAGTTCGGGAGCTAGCTACTCCATTTGAAGAATGAGGACACCCCTCATATTATCTGATTATCTGAGAGGTCTCCCCTCTATATGATTATGAAGATTTGATATGATATGATATTTGATTTGTTTGGGCTCGTGGTGGATGACTGTCCTAAACCTTACTATTTATTTCCTTTTCCTATATCTCATTCATTATGATATGTCTGTTCATTTCCATTTGATTTTGTTTCCGTTTATTATATATCTGTTCACTGGGCTTTTTAAGCTCAGCCGCATTTCTTTTCCTGCGGCAGGTTTTAGTAGGAAGCCAGGAACTTGGGTTTGCTTTGGGATGAGAAATTAGCTTATGAAGACGATACCTTAGTTTTAGTATTCATTTATGTATGACTTCGTAGATTTGGTATATTTTCCTTTGTAACATTGTAAACCATTTGTATTATGTAAGTCGTATGTATGCTTTGCTCTGATTTGACTCCATAACGTGACGCCTTTTAACCTTATCGGGTTGGGGTGTTACATATAACCTGTTTAGTGTCTCACAAATGTCTGAAAAAAAAAAGAACAAGGTTCTTTTTACTGACACTGAATGTCTTGTGCTTTCTCCAGAATTTAAGCTTCCTGATGAAAGTCAGGTTCCACTTAAAGTTCCAAGAAAGGGCAACATGTACAGTGTTGATATGAAGAAGATTGTTCCGAAATAGGCCCTTACTTATCTTGTTGCAAAGGCCATCTTGGATGAGTCCATGTTATGGCATAGAAGACTTGGTCATATAAATTTTAAAACCATTAATAAAATTGTTAAAGATGGTTTGGTAAGAGGCTTGCCTCAAAAATGATTTGAAAATGACCAGACTTATGTTGCTTGTCTCAAAGGCAAACAACACAAAGCTTCTTGTAAGCCCAAGACTCTCAACTGTATTGATCAACCTTTGTTTATGCTACATATGGATTTGTTTGGCCCTACATCTGTGAGTAGTATTATGCATAAAAGGTACTGTCTTGTAGTTACTGATGACTATAGTAGATTTACATGGGTTTTCTTTTTGGGTTCTAAGGATGAGACACCTAGCATTCTTAAAACATTCATTACTGAGATAGAAAACTTAGTGAATAAGAAAGTAAAAGTCATTAAGTGTGACAATGGGATAGAGTTCAAAAATTGAGTTATGGATGAGTTCTGTAAGGAAAAAGGTATTAGAAGAGAGTTTAGTGCAGCTAGAACTCCTCAGCAGAATGGAGTTGCTGAAAGGAGAAATAGAACACTAATAGATGCTGCTAGAACCATGTTGGTTGACTCTAAGTTGCCTATCACCTTTTGGGTTGAAGCAGTTAATACTGCTTGTTATGTGCAGAACAGGGTTTTCGTTGTTAAACCACACAACAAGACACCATATGAGCTGTTTAGGGGTAGAACTCCTGCATTAGGATTTCTAAGACCTTTTGGGTGTCATGTAACTATTCTAAATACCTTAGACCATCTAGGCAAATTTGATGGCAAATCTGATGAAGGATTCTTGGTTGGTTACTCACTAAATAGTAAAGCCTTTAGAGTATACAACATAAGAACAAGGAAAGTAGAGGAGAACCTGCATGTTCAGTTTCTAGAAAATAAATCTAATGTTGCAAGTGAATGTCCAAAATGGCTATTTGACCTTGATACTCTAACCCAATCAATGAATTATGTACCAGTTGTTGCATGAACCTTTTTTAATAATTTTGCAAGTTCAGAAGCTGATAATGCAACAAATGAAGCAGGCTTGGGAAATAAGCAAGATCAAGATCATTTGCTGATGCCAATATGGAACAGTGTGGATTCATCTTCAAAGTATGGTGAGCCTTCTTATAATGAAGCCAAGGAAGGTATCGAAGATGAAAACAATGTAGATGGAGCTGAAGATCCAGAGAATCAAGATAACAGTACAAATGAAGATTGTACTGTTGAGCCCCAAGTTAGTACTGCTGGGCAAAATATTCATACTACTAGCCCATCAGATACTAATACTGTTGATTTCTCAGAAGATGAGGTGGTTATCAACAATCTACCACCTACCTATCCAGTTCTCTCTACTCCACACACAAGGATACATAGAGATCACTCCCTAGACAATGTGATTGGGGACATACAATCTGGTGTGAAGACAAGAAGACAAACTATGACTTCAGACCAACAAGGGTTTCTTAGTGCTGTTTATGAAGAAAAGAAGCATGAAGATGTCAACATATGCTTGTTTGTGTGTTTCCTCTCACAATCTGAACCCAAAAATGTTCTCAAAGGCATAGAAGACTCAAGCTGGGTAGAAGCAATGTAAGACGAGCTTCTCCAATTCAAGATTCAGAAGGTTTAGGTACGAGTGGATTTACCCAAGGGTATGAGGTTAATTGGCACCAAATGGGTTTTTAGAAATAAGAGGGATGAAAGGGGTATTGTGATCAGAAACAAGGCTAGGCTTGTAGCCCAGGGATATACACAAGAAGAAGGTATAGACTATGAAGAAGTTTTTACATCAGTAGCTAGGATTGAAGCAATCAGACTGTTCTTAGCCTATGCTTCTTTCATGGGATTCACTGTTTACTAGATGGATGTTAAGAGTGTCTTCTTGTATGGTACTATTGAAGAGGAGGTGTATGTCGCACAACCTCCAGGTTTTGTTGATCCAGATCATCCTAAAAAGGTGTACAAGGTTGTGAAAGCTCTTTATGGACAACATCAAGCTCCAAGGGCATGGTATGAGACTTTGGCTTCCTATCTGTTAGAGAATGGATTCGAAAGGGGCAAGATTGATCAGACTCTATTCATCAAGAAGAACAAGAAGGATATCTTGCTGGTACAGGTATACGTGGATGATATCATATTTGGATCCGCAAGGAAGGAGATGTGTGTAGAATTTGAAAAACTTATGCATGATAAGTTTTAGATGAGTTCCATGGGGAACTTACCTTCTTTTTGGGGTTGCAAGTAAAGAAATCTACTGAAGGCATATTTATCAGTCAGGATAAATATGTGACTGAGATACTAAAGAAATTTCAATTCACTGATGCTAAAGTGGCAAGCACACCAATTGATCCAGAGAAACCTTTGATTAAGGATGCTGATGGAGAAAATGTTGATGCACACACCTACAGATCAATGATAGGGTCCTTGATGTATCTTACATCATCAAGACCAGATATCATGTTTGTTTTGCGTGCCTGTGCAAGGCTTCAAGCCACTCCCAATGCTTCTCATTTAACTGTTGTCAAGAGGATCTTTAGATACCTTAAGGGTCAACCTAGGTTGGGTCTGTGGTATCCCAGGGAATCACCTTTTGACTTGGTGGCATATTCAGACAGTAATTATGCTGGTGCAAGCCTGGACAAAAAATCAACAACTGGTGGATGTCAGTTCCTTGGTTGCAGACTTATATCATGGCAATGTAAGAAGCAAACAATTGTGGCAACTTCTACAACTGAAGCTGAGTATGTAGCTGCTACAAGTTGCTGTGGTCAAATACTATGGATTCAAAATCAACTGCTTGACTATGGGTATAATTTTATGAACACCATGATATATATTGATAATAGCAGTACAATATACATTATTAAAAATCCAATACAACATTCTAAAACAAAATACATAGAAATTAGGCATCATTTTATAAGAGACTGCAATGAGAAAAAAATAGTTCAAGTTGTTAAAATTGATACTCTTCAAAACTTTGCAGATCTTCTCACTAAAGCCTTTGATGTAGGAAGGTTTCAATACTTTGTGGCAAGTATTGTAATTCTTAATCCTTAAAGATTTTAATCTATGTGTTTTTGTACATTAAATTGGATTTGTACTGCTAGACTTGTCATTAAAGTTGTTTTTGTATAATTTGTACTGCTAGTACAAATTTGGACTGTTTGTTAGAACTGTTAATCATATGCTTATACTGTTATGAAGCAAGTGCTTTGCACCTTGTTTTCTTGGTTTTGGACTAACAATTGCAGGTATGGAAGTTTAAGCACAAAGGTATTATTAGTGCATTTTGTGAGCAGAAAATGGTGGATTAGTTGCTGACATAATAGGTTGATGATGGACAAAGTTTGGGGATCTATTAACAAAGGTTTTCTACCTAAGTTAACTAGTTCTTTAAAACTTCTTTCTTGAAATCTTATTATGATGTTTTGTATTAGAATTGATGGCTTAGTTAGTGTTTTCTACCTAAGTTAACTCACTCTCTATCATTTTATACTTTATGTATAATGTGTTAGTCCAAGGACATCTGGTAGAGAGAACATCAGGCAAACGTGAATGTAATACAATTGTGTTAGAGGCAACAACTGCCACGAGCTGGAAACCCTGTCAAGAAAGCTTTTTGAATGAGTTTATCTGATCACAGGTAGTTATTTGTAACTAAAATCATTGGTTCTCACACAACCAGAGGTTGCATTAAACCAAATTATGATTAAGTGTCTGTCATTACACTTAATCCCTTCAAAATGGTTGTAAGCAGTATGGTTTTTAATCAAAATTGATTTCATACTGCTGAGTTAAATTTTTCCAAAAAGTTTGTACTGCCAGGCATAAAGTTAGTACTAGTAGGCTTAGGTTTGTACTGTTGGATAGCCGTTAGTACTGGTGCAAAATAACAGCTTTTTGAAAATAGCCGTTGAGAGTTAGTTGAGATTTTTACTACTCAATTCCTTATTTTCAGGGTTTTCCTATTTGGATATTTTTACTTTTAAATTATTATATTAACCTTATCTTCAATCAAAAGTTATCTTTTAATTGAAGTCGGTCCAATAGAAACCCTCATAATTCTTTGATAATATCTCAATTCACTTTCTTCATCTACTTTCTACCCTAAAATTACACTATTCACAGCAGTCAAATCAACTTTTACTGAAAAAATAATGGCTTCTTTATCCTTTGTTGACAAGCACAATATGGTCGTGTTTTTGGAAAAGGCAGAGGTTGATGTTTAAACAAATCAAAGAGTTTTAGCAGACTGCTACTGTTAAAACATTTGAATGGTGACAAAGAGTTAAATGACACTGTGGATGGCAAATCAATCACTCTTACTGAATCATCACTCAAAAGGCATCTCCATCTAAATGATGACAATGGTATTAGTGCTATGCCCAACACTGAGATTTCTGAAACTTTAACCAGGATGGGGTACAACATCCAATCACAATCTTTAACTTTTCAAAATGGTTGTTTTGCCCCACAATGGAGGTTTTTAATCCACACCATCCTTCACTGTCTTAGTCCTAAGAAAACCTCATGGGAACAGTTCAGTAGCAATATTGCAACTGCTCTCATCTGCTTAGCTACTGACAGAACTTTCAACTTTCCAAAACTCATCTTTGAAGGAATGGTTAAAAATGTTGATAGCAAATCAAAATTTTTGATGTATCCCAGGTTCATCCAAACTATTTTGAACATGAGGAAACATCAGCTTCTTTCACAAAAAAACTGTTTATCCAACATCCAAACTTACCCAAAAACTTTTCAGTAATATGAGGATGGTCTCAAAAGGGTATAGTGGGGAAGAAGTTCCACTTTTTGATTCAATGCTATAGGTACAGGGTGAAGGATCAATAAGTCCAGTTGACTCCCAACACACACCCACAACATCAGAACAATCACCTTCACAACCAACTTCATCACCAGATAGGTCATTATCCAGACAGGACTCTGATGTACCTTAGCACAGAGTTCTGACCCCTCCCAATGTAGCAGATGAGGCTGACTATGTCAGTATAGAAAGGGCTGCTTCTACTGTCTCAGGCTTAAAAGCTGGGTAGGACAGAAGTAACATAGCTAAGACCCAATCTATGGCAACACCAACAGTACCAAGTTCCTATGAACCCAATACTATTGGTGGAATCCCAATCCAACCGGAAATTTTGGATGGGTCAGAAGCTCACCATATGGTGGACTATGAGTCTTTGCCCCATGATGCACCTTTCCCTGAAGGTAACACATCAGGAAGTGCTGAGGGCAGTCAAAAACTTAAAGAATTGACGGATTTATGTACCAAATTGTCTGAGAAAGTTACTACTTTGGAAGCTGATCTGATCTCTCACAAGAAGGTTTTTGGCAAGGTGTATATAAAGCTGGTGCTTAAAGTCAAGAAATTGGAGGACCAGGTCAAGACACTTAAAAGAAAGAGATCAGCTCATTTAGTAGAATCAACTAGTACATCTTCTTCATCCAGTTCATCAGATGGTCACAGTGCAAATCAAGGTGAGGAATCTTCCAAACAGTGGAGGAAGATTGCCTAATTAGATGATGATCCTCATGTCACTTTGGTCCAAGAAGAGTTTGATACTCAAGGGAGGTAGGAACAGCAAATGGTACAAGGTACTGGTGGTTTGACAGAAGGTACTGGTAGTGCCACACATGGTACTGCTAGTATACAAGAAGAAGGTACTGGTGGCTCTCAAGGTACTGCTGGTGCAGTATACACAAGGAGGCCAAAGAAGGCAAGATTAGACAAGGGTAAGGCAATAATGACAGAAGAAGAACCATATTCTCAGAAGTCAACCAAGAAAGACCAGGCTCAGATTGCTCTAGATGAGGAACTAGCTCAGAAATTTCATGAAGAGGAGTTAGCAAGGGTAGCTGAGGAAGAAAGATGGGCAAAATTCATGATTGATTATAAGGTTCAGACTGATGAAGAAGAGAGAGCTGCTCAGATTCTTGCTGATAAGGAGTTAGCTACAAAGCTACAAGAAGAGGAAAGGTCACAATTTACTAGAGAAGAACAGGAACAAGTTATTAATGATCTTTTGGAGCAGATCAGAAGAAAGAAGAAATCTTATCAGAAGAAACCTCCTTCAAAGAAAGAACAACTGGTCTATATGAAGACATATCTGAATCACCATGATACCTGGGAAGAATATCACTTCAAGGGAAGATCCTTTGAAGAAGTTGAAAGAATTTACATCGACTCTCATAGGAGAATGCAGATGTTTCTGAGAGGTGATCTTGAAAGGAGTGAAGGAAGAGGAGAAAAGAGAGCAGCAGAGCAATTGGAATCTGAGGAATCCAAGAAGCA
The DNA here is from genome assembly GCA_021014915.2 of Artemisia tridentata subsp. tridentata. Classification (NCBI taxonomy): domain Eukaryota; kingdom Viridiplantae; phylum Streptophyta; class Magnoliopsida; order Asterales; family Asteraceae; genus Artemisia; species Artemisia tridentata. Next base: position 300,271,697 of record CP139505.1, on the reverse strand, counting down.
AAATACAGAAGAAGAAAAGCATGATGAACCAGTTGAGGAAGAATCAGCTGAGGAAGAGGAAGAGACATTAACTGATGAACAGATCCATGGAATGATGGTGGTAATTCCAGAAGCTTTAAATGTTGATCCCATTCAAGCTAAGCATCCCATAATTAATTGGGAGGTGTACTCAGATGGAATGATCAAGGGATGGAAGATCATTAGAGTTGGAGGGAATCTGAAGTTCATAAGTTCTTTGAAGACATGATAAAAGCCTTTGACAGAGAAGACTTGGATAAGATTTGGAGCTTAGTTCAAGAAAGGTTTAGATATACTCATCCTACATATGATAAAGACAAGGAACTATGGGTTGAGCTTAAAAGGCTATATGACCCTGATGCAAATGATTCACTATGGAAATTCCAAGCTCATGATTTGGCTACTACTTGGAGGTTATTTGATAACTGTGGTGTTCATCAGGTTTCTACAAAAGCAGGAGTAGAAGTTTACATGCTAGTGGAGAAGGACTATCCACTGAGAGCAGGAATCTTGATTGTTATGCTAGCTGCCAAACTCAGAGTAGATGAAGACTTAGAAATGGAAAGGGAATTAGTGAGGAAGATCTATCAGCAGGCAGAAGATACAAAGTCCAGAAGATAGTGTTTGGAAGAGTCCTCACAATCCTCAAAGGTATGCATTTAATTCAGAGAAACTTGATGATTTGAGGTAAATCACAAGTTTAGGGGAGGATTGTTGGGAATTAAATGTTTCTAACTTAGTATTGCTGGAAGAATACACTAACAGTACAAACTGCTAGTGTATAAGTGAAGACTGCTGAAGAATAACTAACAATACAAACTCTGAAGTGAGTACTGCTAGTGTATAACAGAAGGTACTACTGCTATGATAAGGATGTATCAAGGATAAGTATGGAATAGATCGTATGTATATCACAATTAGTTAGAAATATACGGTAGACACTTATCTTGTAAAGGACTCCTTAAGTCTATAAAAGGATATCCTAGGTTAGATGTTTATGTACAAGTCATACAAGTTTTGTTAAGATTCAAGGTTGTTGTAACCCTAGTGATATTGAGATCACTCGTATTATTCTTAAATAATATTGAATCGTTTGGAGTTAAACATTGTGTTCATTATTCATACTACATTACTGTTACATCAAACAAATTCTTCTAAGTATTGTTAAGTAGATTCCGCATACTTAACAGTATAACCTCAAAGTATCTTAAACACATCATAAAGGAGTAACATCCTAAGTGTTTGATCCTCTCATACTTTATCCCGCTCAAACGTATTAGTGAAAAGTCCCGCCTAATCTTCAGTCCAAAGTCTTTTAGTCTTGGTCGTAATAGTAGAGGAGGAGATTTGGGAATCAGAGAGTTATTGTCATCATTCTCTGATTCCATCATCTTCTTCTTCGGCTCAGGTATCATTCACTGAGTTTCGCCTCACTAAATGGAAAGTCTTAGTTCTTTAGACTTGTCCTGAGCATCCTGAAGATGACTCACTGAGTGACTGTTCACTCAGTAACTTGATTGAGTTTACAGGTTTGAAACACTTTTGATATTTTCTATTCAAATCCTAGATTAGTGGTGTTTGGGTAAGCAATGGACCCAACAATCTCCCCCTATTTGGATATAAAATAAGCCTAAGTGTTTTGATGAGTGTAAGTGAGCAAATGGCTTCTTCTTACACTGAAGATTTTATAAAGCAGCAAGGGAACACAAATTAACATAAAATTTATTGTTTATTCATTAGTTACATTGGTTCCTGCATAAGCTATTAAAGATAGAACATAAGCATGGATCCATGGATCCTTAGTCCAAGTAGTATCCCAATTTCTCCAACTTTACTTTCTTTGACATCAGTTTGTGTTGGTCTGGGTGTTCTGCTATCTTTTTCCTCAGATCTAGAATGAACTCTGCATTTTCAAAGGTTTTGACATTTGCTGCCATCACCAAGAATCCAACCATGCCATCAATCCCTGCAAGATCAATGTTATTCCACCTTTAGAAGGCTGGATTTCCATACTCATCAGTGAAGAAGATACCATACTTAGGTTGTTCTATGACCATGCAGTTAGCAAATGGAACACCTTCAGGAGGAACTCTATTACAATCAAGTCTAGGGACTTTGATTTCAGGTTCTCTTTTGATCAACTTCCTTTTCTTCTTAGAAGGTTGAGACTGATACAGTTGACCAGCTAGAGGAGGTAGAGCAGACTGAATATCAAGTTCACTAGGCATCTTTCTTAGTTTTTCATAGCTTGCGCTCAGGGATTTCATTAGGTCCTTGACGATGAAATTTTTCTTCGTTTCAATGATTGGACCCAATTCATCCAGCTCAATGATTCCAAAGTCAGTAAAGGTTAATGGATCATGAACCTTGAAGTGTCTTTTGTCGACCCCTCTATAAATGTTGAGAACAGCAGGCTTGGTGTTTGGTTCAATCTTAACATCTGTGATTGGTTCAGGCTTGAGTCTCTGAGTCAGGTACCACTGATATTGATTGATCCTTTCCTTTCTTTTTTTAGCCATTTTCTATTGTCTTAGCTTGAGGGCATTTAAAGCTTCTATCTGAGCCTTTTTGTATGTTTCACCCGCTTTATCAATTGTGACTTTCTTTGGAACAAGGCCTAGAAGTGGTGCATCTTCCTGAACAATCTTGATGACTTCGAGGTTTGTCAAGGCCAGTCTCTTTTCTTCATCATCTGTCTTCTTTATTAGATCCTCCTTTTCAATGTGAGCACCTAATTCTTCTTCGGTTAGATAGTGCATCTTTCCTTCTATCTCGTAAGGTACCCTAACAGGTTCACCAGGATCCTGACGAACCTCCTTGGATGCTGGCACCAGCTTTGGTTGTTTAGGCTCAGTATCGATGAGGATGCTTTTTCCTTTGTCGACTGGAGTAGAAGAAGATGGTGCCTGAGAGATTGGAGCATCAGTGGAGGATGATCTATATGATTGTATCGGCACTGCAACTGTGATAGTTGAGATGGTGGGTTCAGCCGTTGATGAAGGAGTTGCTAAGATTGCAGGGGTAGTTGTTGTAGCAGCATGCTCCCCCTTAGACTTAGGAGGAGTTGGCTTTGGAGGGGCCAACTGCCTAAAGAGCCGTTGCATTGCTGTTGGGGCTGCTTCTTTTGTTGAGATTTTCTCCCCCTCAACAGTTGCTTGAGCTTGAGTGGTAGCAATTGTTGAATTGATGGCAACTGAGGGGGTGGAAGAGTTGTGCTTAGCAACCTGAAGAAGCTCTTTCATCATGGTTTTGATTTCTAAGGTATCCTTTTTGAGGATGGATACCTCAGTGCAGATAACGGCCTGAGAACCTTCAACAGCACTGAGTCTAGACCCGAGATTACACGCCATAGAGTTTGAAGATTTTGCCAAGCCGTCCAAATGGGTATTGGAAGCACTTATGAGTGGCATGAGTTCGCTCAGGTAGGAGCTGAGGTCTTGAAGATTAAAGCTGTTGAGCAGGGAGATGAGCTCAGTAAGCAAAGTAGAGTTCTTGATATAAGTCTCTGAAGCTTCAAGAATCTTGTTGCTGAGAGCAGGGTCATCTTTGATAGCTTCCTTGATAGTGTTCAGGCTGTTGGTAACATCAGTGAAGGAGTTGAGAAACTTGCCAAGGTAACCATTCAGATTTGTCAGGTTGTTATTGAACCGCTTTTCAGTCCTTGTTTGATGGTCAATACGTTCAACAGAGAAGGCTTCAATTGTAGCCCTTAGGTCAGCATAACAGACGACAGCCTCAGTGTGTTCTTGCCATTGTTCCTTGTTGATTCCCTGAAAGATAGCATTGTTGGATTTTCTGAGGAACTTGACCAAATTCCTTTTAGTAATAGTGGCAACATCATCATATTCTGATAGTAGTTTCTCAGTAGCTGCCGCTTCAGAAGTGCTAGCTGAAGTAGACGAATCACTTTCATTGAATGAAGGATCTTCAGGTCTTTGTGACATAGTGGGAGAAGCTTGATATACTTGCTCAGGTTTATCAGAGTGCTGGTGCTCTTGGGTAAATTCATCAGCATCTAAGTCATCACCAGCCTCAAATACTTCTTCATCGACACTGTGTTTATCAACTTCATCAATAGAGAGAAATAGGGCTTGAACGTCTGCCATTGATTGAACCTGTAAAAGTGGGTTAGCCAGCTTCTCTTCATAAGAGGACTCGCCTTGGTTTTGGGCAGGTCCTGACCGCTCAATTCCAATAGAGTGGGTTTTCTCTGTCTGTTCCTTAGGGCCAGTTACCGATTGATCAGCTCCTGGTTTGGGTTTTGGTTCCATATCAGCGGCTGTTTTGTTTCCCCCCGAGTCTTTGTCCCTATTTAGTCCTTCAGGCACTGGAGGGTTTTGACCAGTGCCATCCTGAGAAGCCGTGGAAGGTGTTCCCATATCAGTGGGTTGTAAGTGTCCCTCTGAATCTTTGGGATGAGGAGTGGCGCCCTCAGACAAAAGTTATGATATGCGAATGTCCTCATCAGGCATTGTGAAAGGCGCTCCCCTACCAGCGAGTTGTATGTTTCCCTCTGGATCTTAGGGAGTAGTAGATGGGGCCAAGGACACTGATTGTGATTTGTCAGTGCCCTTTGTTGCCACCAGGGGTGTTATTACCAGGGTCACTTTGGGTGTCTTGGTGGTCATGGTCTTTTTTTTCCTTTTGGAAGGTTGTGCTCCAGAAGCCTCAGAGCCCTGTGACCTGGGTAAGGTCGTAGTCACAGTCTTAGACTTACTTTTCGCATAAACTTCTTCTTTAAGTTTTCCATTCAGGAATGAACTTTTGAAATCCATTTGATAAACTTTGAAGTTCGTGTACGTTGCATAGGCAATGAAGATTCTGATGTCCTCCAGTCTTACAGCGGGAGCAAAAGTTTCCTCATAGTCAATCCCTTCTTGTTGGTTATAACCTTTAGCAACAAGCCTGGCTTTAGTCTTTATGACAATTCCACTTTCGTTTGTTTTATTTCTGAAAATCCATTTCATTCCAATGACACATGCGTCTTGAGGACGTTTGACAAGAGTCCTAACTTTGTTTCTGTCAAATTGCTCAAGTTCATCTAGCATAGCCTGAACCCAACTTGGATGTTTTAGTGCCTCTGAGACATTTTTAGGTTCGATTGTAGATAGGAAGTCAACAAATAGGCATTCATTGGCTGAGGCAGCTATTAGTTTAGCAGCCATGCTTCTAGTAAGCATACCTTCAGTGGGTTCACCAATAATATTAAGAAGTTCAATATCCTGAGATTTTGACCATCTTTCCTGAGGTCTAGGATAAGATTTGGAACTTGTAGATGCCTGATCAGGAGGTGGAATGGGTTCAAGGACATGTGTTTGAGGTTCATTGGTGTCTAGGATTTCAGTTTCTTCATCTCAAACTCGCCGGTCTCCAGGTTCCTGATCATCAAGATCAGGTTGAGTGTCTGAGTTAGCGATTTGTTGATCATCAATGAATTCACTGATAGTTGGTTGGGGAAGGTTATGAGGAATAATATATTAAGAGATATCAACATCTACTTGATATTTGGTAGAGGGATGACTCTCAGAATGATATTCATCAGGAGGATATTGAGGTGAGTCATCAATTCCAATCTCTTCTATACTGATATTTGAGAGCCTGAAGGAATCAGTGCTTTCATCAAAGGTGACATGGAATGTTTCTTCAGACCTTTTGTCTTCGTGTGTTAAACACCATGAATGCTTTAGAGGCAAGTGAGTATCCTAGAAAGTATCCGTCATCAGATTTTTCATCAAATTTGTCTAAGTGATCCTTGTGATTATGAATAAACACAGGACATCCAAATACAAGAAAATAGCTGATGTCCAGAATTCTTCCTTTGAAGATCTCATAAGGTGTTTTGTTGTGCCTTTTAACAATGATAGATCTATTTTGTGTGGTTTTGATTGATGCTCTATGGTGCTTGCCTTTTTCACAGGCTAATCATGCTTGCCTTTTTCACAGACTTTGTTTTGTTTAGCAAGGTTTTTTATGAGGTGGGAAAGTCTTTTGTGCCGGAGCCAATTCAATGTCTCATTGGCCTTAGCGGATAGACAGATACCGTTCTGATTGAGTGTTGTCATGTCTAACACATAAACATCCTCTCTTCTTGGTGTCATAAGAACAATTTCTTTATTAGCATTGAAGATAGTTCCTTGCTTATCATCAAACTGAACTATGTATTTAGCATCACATAGTTGACTGACACTCATAAGATTGTACTTGAGACCATTAACATAAGTTATTCTAATAAAAACTATACGATTATAGTTTACTGAACCATAACATTTAGTGAGACATGATGAGTTATCAGCAAAAAACCACTTTGGGTCTTGGTTCTTTAGCATATTTATGCAGATATTCCTTCACACCGGTCATACTCCTTGAGCATCCACTGTCTAGATGTCAAACAGATTCCCTGGCGTGTCTCTGCACATACAATAGAATGCGTTAGTTTTTCTTGTAGACCCACCTTTTGGTGGATGTGGCTTTGTTGGCCCTTTTGAATTGTACAACTGATTCATGGTCAGTGGTTGAGTGAATAGTGCTTTCACATTTTTTACACTTGGATGATGAGGATTCAGAAGAATTAGTGGTAGTTTTTCTGTTTTGAATGACCATGTCATGTTCTGAAGTGTTATGAAAGGGATCTCCACATATATTACAACAAGAGTACATGTGACAATCATTAGGATGATGGTCATTGAATCCATAATGTGAACAAGGCCGAATAGATCTAGCCTTCGATCTCTGATTTTGTTTAGAAGAAGAGATGTGCTTGAAGGCTTGAGCTTTATAGCTTACTTGAGCATTTAGGGAGGCCAGATGGGATTTGTGATCAGAGGTCCTGTGATCCTCTTATTTACAAATCATGCAAAACAAGATTCTATAGCTATTATCAGTCTTATGATTTGTATAATTGCACAGTTCACATCTTTGTTGATGTCTGTGTGTGGATCTAGATATACTTGTGGAAGCTGGTGTATGCTCATTAGTCTCAGATAGAGGAGATGATTCCATCTTTTCACTCAGCTTCTTGACAAGTTCAGCTAACTAATCATATTTTAAGTCAGTGCTGTCAGTCTTTGTTATAATGGAGACTGAAAGTGAGGAGGTCTCGGCATGAACTGAGACATCATTGTTTGGGATTGTGATGGGATTTTCTTGGATCGTTCTACCAAATTCAGAGTTCTACTTTGGAGAGTGTTGTTGGTAGACTAAGGGTGTGAGATTTGAGCAAGGTGCAGCTCCCTGAAGGACTTTCAGTGAAGGAAGTAGAGTTTGAGATTCTGATTTAGACTCAGTGACAGACTCAGTTTGACTGGGTTCGTCAGTTACTCCAAGCATACTTTTGATTGCCTGACTTTCAGGTTCCAAAATGATTCCAGTGTTGAAGTTATGTAACTTGCTATCTGGGATGATTCTTTCAACCTAATCACTGAATTTAGGTTTCATTTCTTTTTCTAAAGGTTTGCCAGCAGGCAGGAAGGCTTTTTTACTGTGACTCTCACTGGAGGATTAAGTGAGTTGATCTTCTCTTAGCATTTTCTTTTTGGTACTAGGAATAAGACTGACAAAATCATAGACTCTGGGATTCATAGTAGTCCAGCTTTCAATGGTAGCCTTTTCTTTCTTAAGATCTTCTTGAAGAGCAAGATTTTGTTTCACAAGTTCAGTGTTTTGAATTTGAAGTGTAACACTTTCAAGTTTTGCTTGTTTTAAAGTAGGGCTAATTCCATAAAAAAACATTATAGTTGTCAAAAAATAAACTTTAGAGTAGCAAACTAAAAAAAAAAAAAAAAAACTCTTCTGGACATTAATGTTGACATTTTTGTCTTCATGTGAGTAATAAAGATAAAAAAATTATGTGATGACCATTTTACCCATAAATTTTTGAAAATTGCATCCACCGTCCCTAGGGTAAATTACATAAATGGTCCTTGTGGTTTAGCAAAAATTGCATTCTAGTCCCTAATATTTTTTTTGGATATGTTTCGTTTTTATACCTTTTTATACATTTTCACCTGTTTTTATTCACTCTCAATTTTTTTTGGTCACAAGTGAATGTTTTTAACGAAAAAAATTTTTATAAGAAAATATTACAAAAAAAAATAATTAAAAAAAAATTCACATGTCACGAAAACAAAATTTCTAAAAAAAATTATTTCAGAAAAAAATTGAAAAAAAAAAAGAATTTCGAAAAAAAAATAAAAAAAAAATGAATTTCGAAAAAAAAAATCGAAAAAAATAAGGACGGTGGACGCAATTTTCTCCAAACAACAGGGACCATTTATATAATTTAGCCTACGGACAGTGGATGCAATTTTCGCAAACCTACAGGGTCCATTTATGTAATATGGAAGGGTAAAATGATCATACTACTTAAAGACAGACAAAAGTGTCAACATTAGTGTTCATAAGAGTTTTTTTTTTTATTTTTTTATTTTTTAATTCGCTACGCAGAACTGCCATTTTTTACAACTACAGTGCTTTTTTAGAGAATTAACCCTTTAAAGTAAGAAGTTCATCTCTACATTTATTTAATTCAAAACTGAGTTTGTTGTATTTTGAAAATAGATTCAACCTTTGCTCTTCAACATACTTAGATCTACATTGACATAATTTAAATAAGATTGTCAATCAGAATTATCATCCATGGACAGTAAAATGTTTACCTTTCTCATGGTGATGTTGACCCATTCTCCATTTCTGGCATGATTCTTTCCCACAGCTAGCTTGTCGTCCTTAGAAAGTGCAATTAGTGCACTGACTTGAACTTCGTCATCATCTGAAGTTACAGGTTCCTCATCCCAGTCAAATGTTTCTGCCCTTTGTTCTTGACCTGAGAGGATTTAGTGGTTGGTGTGGTTTGAGAAGGTGAGGAAGTAGCCCCAAGAAGTGCAAGATTAGCCTTAGCTTTTCGATACATGGCTTCAACATCTTTTTGTCCATCATTTTTAATTGGAGAGTGTTGAGGGGACTGAAGCATTTTGGGTTGAAACTTGCTAATTCCTGAAGAGGATCTGTTTCTGGAGAATTTATATGATGGTTCTGAGGTTGTTTTTGAGAAACAGTCTTTTGCAAAGTGACCTCTTTTGCCACATTTAAAACAGTCAGTGTTTTCATTTGCTTTTGCATTTGCAAAATTTCTGTTTCTTTTAATAAAATGTTTTGAGTTAGCAAGGAGTGCTGATGCGTGGTTTTGCGACCTTACAACAAGTTTTACCTCTCGAGGGATCTCAAGAGGCTTGCAATCCCCACCAGTCAGTGTACCTGACCGATGTAGTATAGTGTAGTGGCAAGTACCGGGGGATTGATCGTTCTCTAGGGAAATAGTGTCGTTAGGATTGAAAAACTACTCTAATTGGTCTAAGGGTGAGGGAAGATTCTTTTTGTATTTTTATATTTTTATGAAAGCAAGTAAAATCTCGGGTTTGAAGGAGTGGGCGGAATTAGTTGCTAGTCAACTAACCCAAATAACTACAATTGCAAATAAAATAAAATAACTGAAAATGAAAAGGCTGTGAAACTTATATGGGGAGAAATGTGTTTACTTAGATTTCCTTACTCCCTAACTATCTTTTACCGGTTGATTAGTGTGTATTAATTGCGTGGATGACGGGTGTATTCCTTAATACCAATCGTGGGGTGGCGTACGTACTTCCCCAACTCTATAAGCTCCTACTTCACTCCTATGTCGAGCCGGCTAAGAAGCTCCTAACATGGGATCACTAGAATTCGCTCATGCATTAAATACAACCATAAAAACCTTAGTACGCATTGGTTCATGTTTCTTAAGACGTTCAAGCAAGTTACCATATAGGAGGTTAGCCAGTTTTCTTAAGCCTAACATCGATAAACAATCATCCAATACAATTAATAACACACCAACAACCAATAATCAATAGTTAGGTTTCATTAGATCTGAGCAAACACAAGATAAATCTAGCCTAGCATGTCAATTAAAAGACAAGAACAATATATAATCAAACAACACATAGACATATTGAATGATTAAATGATTACTTATCTTCAATTAAACATGGGAGATCCAAGGGTATAAAACCCTTAAAAAATTGCAGAAAATTCGTCTTAGGGTTTCTCCTCACAAAGTTGCACACTAATGACTAAAAATTGCAAAACTATATATAGAGTTTAGGGTCTGACGGCGTCACGTTGTAGGAGTTGACGCCGTCACCTCGCCACGGCTAGGGTTCCCGGATGGTCTTCCTGACGCCGTCCCTCTTTAATCCTCCAAAATCCACTCTGGCGCGTCAAGGGTTGACGCCGTCAGAATTGTGCTTGACGCCGTCTCTCTTTAACTTAAACCGTGACGGCCTTGATCACCTTAAAGGGTGACGCCGTCAGATTTCCATTGTAAAACTTTCTGGCGCGTCATGTGTATTTGTCATATCCACCTCTTTTGCCAAGCCGTGACGCCGTCAAGAGCAATCCTTGACGCCATCACGTGTACTTTTCCAGCAGCTTTGGAGACTTTGTCGTTTTCTTCACTTTTATGCTCCAAAAACGTCCAAAATGCTTCCTTTTCCAGATTTCTTCTCCAAAGTACCTAAAATGACAAAAGGAACGATTTAGGGCAATATTTGATCAAATAAATACGATTTAGGGCTTAAATGACCCCCTAAAAGCGGTACACTTTTCGCTTCATCAAATACCCTTACATTTGAGATTTGCTTGTCCTCAAGCAAATGCGCTTTTATTCTAATCAAAATACAAGTTAGGGGTCATTTAACGCTAATATAAAAGTAATTACAACAAATAGTCGTTCCACTTTAATCATAATAAGCACGGAGATTACACACTAGCACCTCACAAGTAGTGTTTAGATACTCACATCTCTCAGGTGTCATAAAAGTATATCTCATAAATGAAAACGGATAATATCTCTCACTACCTGTCATAGCAAATAGATTACCATAGGCTTGGGAAAGGATCAAAAACCTCCTCCACTAGGCGTAAGCACCTAAGATAAACTATCAAAGAGGGCTTTTAAACGGGTTATAACGTTAGGTGTAGGGATATGATAAACACGGATTTGTTGGATAAGGGATATTTTACTGGTGGCGAGTTAAAGATCTTGATTAATTACATGTACAATATGGCATTGCTAAGCCAAGACTAGACTCGACTTAAGCTAAAAATAAAATAACGAAAACATAAAATAAACGTAAAATGAAACGGGATGGTAGTCCGTATGTTTTTTTCTTTTTTTTTTTTTTTTTTTTTTTTTTTTTTCATACACTCTTGCCCTACCATCCAAAATAATACATCATAGGGGCCTCGGATTCCCCTTACACTTGAACTTTTACATAACTTTACAATTACTATTCTAATGACTCGAATTAAGATAATCGAAACACTTGGAGTACTTTTAAAATATTTAGCACATATGGGGGTAATAATGATGTTCTTCCCCATTACTCCATTACACTAGTACTTTACCCATGAGTCCCAATCGTCCCAAAACAATATGTACAAGGATATGACTCGACTTAGCAACCATGTAATCAATTAGATAATTAACTTGGGGTTTAAACAAATGTTGTCACAATAATGCACTAAAAATGAGTGCATACAAGGTAGGCTAAGGCGATTTGGGTGTAAACAAATTCTTCCTTTAAGTAAAATGCTTAAAGTTAGAAACGAAAAGATAGGCTCTGAGGGGTGTACTAGGGGTATCGTGTACTAAAAATGAGTACAACGCAAAGGGTGTGGGAGAATTACTTGACCAATGTAGCCAATGTAATTATAACAAAAACACAGGTGTAAAACAATGGGTTAATCCTAATGCCTCTTATCATGTAGTAAATCTAACTACACGAATGTAGTCTCACTTGTGGCCTCGGAATGGTCCTAACGCAAGTTCTAGAATCTAAGTGCTACCGGTACACACATCATAGCATAAATGCTTTTCCTACCAATTCTAGGGGCGAACCTCACATATTTGGGGGTGGAAAATTTTTTAGTGGTACGGTTTTGTGCTAGTCATATAACTCCTATCCGTGAGACGCTCATTAAGATCAAAGTTTCACTCCTATATGTTGTAAAAAAATTTAAATTTGGCACTAAAATTGCCCTAACAAGTATTTCTCTTAGCTTTATTACCCATTTACTGTTAAACAAAACAAAAATCAAGATGTAAAAGTAAATAACAAGATGTACATTGTCCCCAATGTTCAAATAACAAGATGTAAAAGTAAATAAGGTAAAAGAATGAAATCAAATACTCCCCTGATTCGTTTGGTGGATAAAGAGGTAACATGGTTAGATCTTCTTCCAAGGTAATGTAGAAGCTCCAAGACTAATGCATCGCCAAAAGCTAGATTCCACATACATCTCCTTGTCCAAAATAACCTGTTAAACCTGAGAAAACAAACACGAAAACCTGCATAACATCGGCGGGATAAATCTATATAAGGATATAATGCTTGTGGAATGATTATTTTGCAGATTCCTGGAGTTTATAAGTTAGAGATTTAATAAAAACTTTTATGATTCCGGTAGAAAAACAAAAATTTCAAAATTTTCAGAAAATTAAAACCTGATGCCGTCAGGTTGTGAGGCCTGACGCCGTCAGAAATGATCTGACAGAATTCTCATGTTAAGTTTCCGGAAAATTTCTGGAAAAACCTATACCTTACTTCCTCGAATTCCTGCAAAACATCATTATGACTTGTTAGGATCTCTGGGAAATAAGAGTTTCATTGTTGCTGCTGATAGTGTTAAGCTGGTTCCTGCCGATAGCTTTGGTTCCTGCTGAAAGCTCATTGCTGCCGACAGTGTTATCTTGTTTCTGCCGATAGTGTTGTTGCTGCGGATAGTATTATTTGTTATCCGTATATTTAGAATGTTTGTTAAGATTTATTTTTAGAAGAGATTGTGGTTTATCTCTTCACACGTTTACTTGTAGAACGGGTTAGGGTTAGGTGATCTTGTTAGTATAAAAGATAAACCCGTCTATGAGAGTATGTACGCCTTTAACACCTTTAACGTTTTTAATATTCAAGAACACAATTCTTAGTTCATAGTTTGATCCATAGAGGATCATTGTTTGTTTAGAGTTTTCTTCTTTATAATACTTGCTGTTTAGTTTCCGCATAAACGCTTGTATTGCATACAGAGGTTCTTGTTTATACCAAGCTCAATCAAGCTCGAAGTTCTCGATCCTACAAGTGGTATCAGAGCGTGGTAAGGATCTCTGATAAAGAAGGAAACATTGTTGAGTTGTCTTTCTTGAATCTTATAACAATGTCGCTGCTGTCGGGTGATAAATTTGAAATGTCTGCAATGAAGATTAGGAATTTGTTTCAAAATAAGTCTGTGGAAAAGCTGACTGATAAAGGTGAATCCTTTAATACAAAAGAGAATATGGAAGAATATGCTCTGTTGGGGTTTCCATCTCAGGTACAACGATGTAATTCTGCTTGTCAAGAATTGTACTCAACACTTAATAATTAATATGATGAAATGAAATCTAAGTATAATGAATACTTTATTAAGGTTCAAGCTTATGACAAAGCAGTTAAAACATTAGAAAAGCAAAAAGTTTGGTTTCAAAAGAATCAGTTAGCTTATGAGGAAAAGATAAAAGTTTTAGAGAGGGACTTGAAAAACACCACTAATGAGCTTAAACATTCTGAGTCTCAAAAGGCTGAGATGGTGTTAGAAAAACAGGATATGCAGACTAAACTAGACAATACCTTGGCTAGGTTTAATAAATGGAAAGATTCATCTAAAAACCTAAACAAGTTAGTTGATAGTTCTATGTCTACGAAAACGAAAAGAGGTTTAGGGTATGGTAACCTGATAGGGCCAAATCAATTTTATGACCCTAATGAGTATAGTGTTTTTGACCCTGAACCTGTAGACTACCAAAAACCTGTTAAGTATGTGAAAGAAGGTGGAATAAATGCTGTTTCTCCACCTATAAGAGGAGTTTTTATGCCTACTCCTGTCCACTCTCTCTCTGATATTGACTCAGATGAGTCACAAATGGTTTATGGTAAAAAGTCCAAAGACTTACCTGAATCTAATGATTGTGTACCTTGTCACACAAGTGACAAATCCTCAGAAGCAGAGTCTAAAGACTTTGTTTCATGTGACTCAAGTGAAAAGTCAACCACACCCAAATATCACAAGTCCTCAAGTTCAACTAATGGTAAATCTACTCCTAAATCAGTCTTTTCAGATAACAGCTCAATGAATTCTTTTAAAAACAACTGTGTCTCTAGTTCCACTAGTGATAATGGTGTCCATAATAAGAAAAGTTGTAGTAAAAACAAGGCTGTTAGGAAGAAGACATGTTTTGTGTGTGGTAGTCAATATCATCTTATTAAAGATTGTGATTATCATGAGAAAAGGTTGAATGGTGGGAAACATCAGAACAGATCATTGTGGAAAAATGTTAAACAAATCCCACCATATGTTCCACAAGCAGCAGGAATGAATTTCAATAGGAGTCCTTTTCCTGCTGATAGACCTGTTCCTGCTGGTTCCTCTGTTCCTGCTGATTTTCAAGGAACCATTCCTGCTGGTACTTCTTCATATATTCTAAGGGATTTCAGACCTGTCTATAATAATCACATCTTTGGAGGGGGAATGGTTTATTCTCCATGGTATCCTTGGTAATTGTTCTGGTTTGGTTTATCATGTTGTTGTAATTATGTTTGCTAATTTATCTGATTGCATTAGCCTAAGGGGAGGCTAATGCTTGTATGCTTGTAGTTTATCTTGTTTATGTCTATGGTTTGTATTTCTCTAATTTTGTTTTGCAGGTTTTTAAGTATCTTTTGCTAGATATCCTTATTTTGCAATTAATTGGTGCTTGGACTTAAAGCTAAACACAGCAATTTTCATTCATTCATAAGGGAGTTAAGTACATTCAGTTGCTGGTTACAAAAGATTATGAGTTTCAAAAGCTACTTATCAACAACATTCAAATCATCATTTCAACCTTCTAACATCAATCTACCTAAACCCTACCACCTATTCCATCTTCTCCTTACCCTTTCCTAGATTGTCAGGCATGAACCTCTTTCCCCTCTGGCGACTGATCTCTTCATAAACATGGGGGACTGCAAGTGCCAAGATCACTGGCAGTGGTTGTCTTTGTTCAGGGGTTGGCTTTGAAGAGCTTGAGGTTGTTGGCCCTTGATGTGTTCTGGAGCGTGTCCTTGAAGTTGGATGGATTGGTTGTGGAGTAGGGTTACTTGATTGTGAAGCTGGCTGGGTTGGCTTGGGAGTGGTTCTGGTGGGATTCTTCCTTTGTCTTGGATCTTTGCCTTCACGTTGTCGATTGTGTCGACTCCTAGGGTTTGGTTTTTCTCGACTAGAACCTTCTTGATGTTTAGCCTTGCCTTTTGGAACCGGTACTTTATAGAAAGCTGCAGTTGTCCTCTCCATCTCTTCAGCAAGCAGAGCTTCAGTTTCCTTCATCTGTTTCCTAAGCTCATCTGTTAAAGGAAAATTGGGAGGGAAAGTCTCCCATTCACCCTGACAATACACCAAAGACTTCAACTCTGATGAATCTTCATCATCAGAGCTAAAGTACTCAAAAGAAGAAGGGGTAGATGGAAGAGGATCAGATGAATCCTCCTCAACCTTGGCCTTACCTTTGATTTTAGAGGATGATGCTGTTTTGGGGAAGTAGTTATTCCATCCTGAGTCACTAGAGGAGGAAGAATCTGATGAGATTTCGATGATTGGATGTTTGGATGAACTCATATTGTGGCTTGATTTTTGGAAATTTTGTTTGATTTGTGGTAATAAAGGGTTAAGTGATGATAAAGTTATGTGATTTGAGGGTTATATAACGATATGGAGATTAGTGCAAAATTTATTGATGGTTGGTATTGAGAGTTAATTCGGGTAAGTTATTCTTAATGACTAAGTTCGGAAGGTTGACTTTGGTCAAACCACCTCATTCCTGCCGATTGGTCAAACCTCCTATTGCTGCCGAATGACCAAATGTTTCTGCTGAATGGTCAAACCTTCTCAATTTAATTGGTCAATGTTACGTGCAAAGAATTGCAGCAATTTAAAGTGATATTTTTGGCAACACAACGCATAATTGCACATCTCTCATCTCAAATTCTCTAAAACCTCTCGAACCCTAATTTTCCCTTTTCAAACCCTAAATCATTTCTACAACGCAATGACAACAACTCTTCGTTACAAGGATGATCATAACAAGGTGGCTTATTTGGAGTCTTCTTCAAGAAGTGTTGGTTATGATGAAGTTCTAGGATTTCTTCGTGGGTCATCTATTCGTTATGCCCTCACTTATTGTCCAGTGACGGTATATGATTCATTGGTCAAACAGTTTTGGAGGACAGCTAAGGCAAGACACATCGTGGGAAGGGAAGTTGATATTGTTGCTACCATTGATGACCAAGAAGTGATTGTTACTGAGGAGTTGATTCGAGTTCAGCTTCAATTTCCTGAGGAGCAAGGGGAATATGATCTTTCAAGGCAAGATATTACTGATGGTATGGCAGCTATAGGGTATCCTGTTACTGGAAGTTGCACCTTCTTGAAAAGTAGGTTGTCTCCTCAATGGAGGTTTCTGATTCACACTTTACTCCAGTGTCTTAGTGTTAAGTCAGGTGGTTGGGATCAATGTCCAAGTCCTATTGCATCTGGTCTAGTCTGTTTATCTCAGGGTAGGATCTTTAATTGGGCAAAATATATTTTTGAGGGAATGATTGAGAATCTCAGTAATGGTAAAAACAGCTTTTTGATGTACCCTAGATTTCTTCAAATCATCTTAGGTGTACAGACCATTAATACATCCCCTAAGATTATAAATAGGTTGACTGCCAAAATGTTTGCCCTGATGAAGATGAACTTTACTGGCCAACATTTTCCATTGTTGCCTCATATGTTACACAACCCTGATCCTGCTGATATCCCTGATCCTGCCGGAAATCCTGATCCTGCTGAGCATGTCAATATTTCACAATCACCTAATGCAACTGAGCAAGAGACTTCAGTTGCTGCTGATGCATCTGCATCTATTTCTGCTGATGATCCTTTACCACCATCACCCAGACCAGTAACACCTACACCTGAGCCTAATGACAATGTTGAATCTAATGATCAGACCATCTCAGCTGATACACCTATTATCCAGCCATCTCCTTCTGTGGATTTACCTTCTTCTTCAAGGCTTTCAGCACCCAGTCCTACTTGGCAGCCATTTAGTTATGACACCAATGCAGGGGAGGGATTTAATGTTTCTCCACCCAGAGTCAATGTAGCTCCTAATACCTCAAGTGCTCCTGCTGGTGGAGATGATGATGCTGTTGATCTCACCTCTATGTCCCAGTTACTTGACAGATCTGTGAAGAAAATTGAGGCATTGGAGTCAGAACTTAATGAGACAAAAAGGATTTTCAGTGAGAAAGTGAAGAATTTGGAAAAGGAGCTCAGGGATTCTAATGAAGCTTTTAGTAGAACTATCCAAGAACTAAATGAAAAGATCAGCATATTGGAGGGTAGTCATGTGCAAAAGAAAAGAAGGGTTATTCTTTCTGAGTCTGAGGAAGATCAGGATGATATGATATTTGATGGGCTTAATGTTCTAGCATCTGTTTCTCTTGATGGTGCAAATACTGAAGTACCTACAACTTCTGAGCACAACATCACTCCTCAAGCACAGGTCTCCACTGAAGCAAGGACCACAGCTGCTGATGTCTCCATTGCTGCCGATGTCTCCATTGCTGCTGATGTCTCTGCTGTTACTGCCGATGTTGAAAATATTTCTTCTACATCTAAGGCTCCTGTTACTACTGTTGGAAGTTCATCTGTTGCTGCTGAAGGTAACATCATTCCTCCTGAAGCAACTGAAAATGATGAAGAGATAGCTGTAAAGGTGCAGGAACAGGAAATTGCTGCTGAAGAAGCTAGATTAGTTCAGCTTGCTCAAGATGAAGAGATTGCAAGACAATTGTCTGTTGATGAGAAGAATGTTGCTGGGATTATAAATAACCCAAGTTCAGATGATCCTTCTTCAGAAGTGTTTAGTGCACAAGTTGAATATTTATTGAACACTGACATGATTATTAGAGCTCATGGGTTTATGGTTCTTCAAATGTCAGAATTGGATTCAGATGAAAGGTCAGAACTGCTCAAGGCATTCATCTTAAAGAAACAAAGAGCAACCACTTGGAATGAATTGATGCACAGGATCAAGGAAAGACAAAGGTTAGGATATAAGATGCCCACAAACAGAGATAATATCAATTTTATGAAGGTGTATCTGAAGAATGAAGCTAACTACAAGATCAGTGACTTCAAGGGTTGGAATGATGGTGCAATTCAAAAGTTGTTCCTTGATACTTATGCAAAGCTCAACTCTATAGTAGACACTGATATTCCACAAAGCAGGAAAAGAGCATCTTCATCTTTGGAGTCTGATGTTGCAAAGAGAATGAAGTCTGGAGAAGGTTCTAAGGATGATTCTTTCAGTGCTCCAAGTTCTAATGTTGATGCATCTGAGGTACCACAAGAAGGTCTTGTTCCTGCTGATCTTCCTACTGCTAATGCTTCTGTCTCTGCTGAGCCTTCTGTATCTGTTCCTATCCTTCAATATGGTCTAAGAACAAGGCAGAAGAGTCAATCTTTCCACTCTTCTTCTGTGGATATTCTTGAAATGGATGATCATGATTTGATTGAGGTTGATTCTGAAAGTGATTCAGAGGGTGACTCCATTCAGTCTTGGGGTCATATTGCTCATTGGGAGATTAGATCTACTTCAGATGGTGATGTTAATGTTTGGTTTTCTCTTGATGGGACAGTCAAATTCTTTACATTTCTGAGGGAGATCTTGAATAGGGTTGAAAGAAAAGATTTGGAGCATCTTTATAGGATAGTGGATAATCATTATCAATCTACTACTCCAACTGGAATTGGTTTGCTGCTTTGGGGAGATTTACAAGTCTTGATGAATAAATTGGATGGAGACAAGGCTAAACTAGTGTGGGGTAATCAATCATCATGGAGAGTATTTTCTTGGAGATTATATCCCTATTCCGATGTTCATGTTGTGGAACTCACCTCTGGCAAGTTCCTAACTATGTTTGTGGATATTGCTTATCCTTTAACTGAAGGAGTGTTAAAGAGAATGCTAACTCAGAAGGTCAGAGTTCCTAAGCATACTATAGGAAATGATCTAACCACAGCTGAACAATTGGTTAAATTCATCAAGGATCAAATTGCAGCTAAGGGATCATCAGCTTAAGGGGAGGATAAAGCTCAAGGGGAGGATTGTTCTTGTTGTTGTTGTATATTTTCTATCTTTCTTTCTTTCTTTTGTTTCTTTTCTTATTTTCTTTTATTTTGGTGTGTTTCTTAGTTCAAAAAAAAAAAAAAAAAAAAAAAAAAAAAAAAAAAAAAAAAATTGTATATTTTGTGTGCTAATAAGTGGTTTTGAGCAACACCTTGCAGGTACAGTGTTGGTGTTTACACCTGCACAATAAATGGTGCTCAACTCACCATGTCTTGCAGACAAGAAAGAGTTGACTCACCATGAGGGTACGGCTCTGGTGTGATTATCAAATCCGTTGATAGCTGTAATAGCTTGCTCAAAGCTATAGGGTACTTCAACACACCCATGATTTGTTTCTGAGAGTTGAAAATGGTTCTCAATTCACCATGGATGTAACCCTTATGGGATCCAAAGGATTGGCTAGTCCACAAAAGTATGGTTTGTGGTAAAGACAATTGGTATCCATATTTGGTATTCAATTCACCAAGGTTTTGCTGTAACCTAAGAATTGGCTAGTCCTGAGCAAACGGCTACAGGTAAAGACAAGTCAAATCCGTTTATAGTTGCTGATTTGCTAATAAATCAGATGGTTATCAATGTACCATGGTCTAACACACCTAAACATTGGCTACTCTAGTAGTGATGGCTATTGGTAAAGAGACATCAAATCCATTAATTTTCAATGATTCACCTCTCACAGGAGTTAACACACCTGGATGTGATGAGAATAGTATGAAACTTCAAGTGATTTGATGTACATATTGTCATAGTAGCAGCCAAGTTCAAGTGAAAGTAATGGTGACCAGTATACATGTTTTGAAGAAGATTTCTTGTTCCTGCTGAACTATTGAAGTTGCTGCTGGATGCTATAGAAGCTGGCATCTTGCAAGTTATGGATGTTGCTGCTGGTTACTTAAAATTGTTGCTGCTAAGTCGCAGTCCTCAAGCCTGAGAGTTGCAAGCTCTATCACATTGGAATCTTGCAGGTTAACCTAGTCAACCTCAAGATTAGGGGAGGATTGTTAGGATCTCTGGGAAATAAGAGTTTCATTGTTGCTGCTGATAGTGTTAAGCTGGTTCCTGCCGATAGCTTTGGTTCCTGCTGAAAGCTCATTGCTGCCGACAGTGTTATCTTGTTTCTGCCGATAGTGTTGTTGCTGCGGATAGTATTATTTGTTATCCGTATATTTAGAATGTTTGTTAAGATTTATTTTTAGAAGAGATTGTTGTTTATCTCTTCACACGTTTACTTGTAGAACGGGTTAGGGTTAGGTGATCTTGTTAGTATAAAAGATAAACCCATCTATGAGAGTATGTACGCCTTTAACACCTTTAACGTTTTTAATATTCAAGAACACAATTCTTAGTTCATAGTTTGATCCATAGAGGATCATTGTTTGTTTAGAGTTTTCTTCTTTATAATACTTGCTGTTTAGTTTCCGCATAAACGCTTGTATTGCATACAGAGGTTCTTGTTTATACCAAGCTCAATCAAGCTCGAAGTACTCGATCCTACATGACTCGATACAAGCATTTGACTCAAACAATTACTAATATGCGTGGTTTTGCGACCTTACAACAGGTTTTACCTCTCGAGGGATCTCAAGAGGCTTGCAATCCCCACAAGGCAGTGTACCTGACCGATGTAGTATAGTGTAGTGGCAAGTACCGGGGGATTGATCATTCTCTAGGGGAATAGTGTCGTTAGGATTGAAAAACTACTCTAATAGGTCTAAGGGTGAGGGAAGATTCTTTTTGTATTTTTATATTTTTATGAAAGCAAGTAAAATCTCGGGTTTGAAAGAGTGGGCGGAATTAGTTGCTAGTCAACTAACCCAAATAACTACAATTGCAAATAAAATAAAATAACTGAAAATGAAAAGGTTGTGAAACTTATATGGGGAGAAATGTGTTTACTTAGATTTCCTTACTCCCTAACTATCTTTTACCGGTTGATTAGTGTGTATTAATTGCGTGGATGACGGGTGTATTCCTTAATACCAATCGTGGGGTGGCGTACGTACTTCCCCAACTCTATAAGCTCCTACTTCACTCCTATGTCGAGCCGGCTAAGAAGCTCCTAACATGGGATCACTAGAATTCGCTCATGCATTAAATACAACCATAAAAACCTTAGTACGCATTGGTTCATGTTTCTTAAGACGTTCAAGCAAGTTACCGTATAGGAGGTTAGCCAGTTTTCTTAAGCCTAACATCGATAAACAATCATCCAATACAATTAATAACACACCAACAACCAATAATCAATAGTTAGGTTTCATTAGATCTAAGCAAACACAAGATAAATCTAGCCTAGCATGTTAATTAAAAGACAAGAACAATATATAATCAAACAACACATAGACATATTGAATGATTAAATGATTACTTATCTTCAATTAAACATGGGAGATCCAAGGGTATAAAACCCTTAAAAATGGCAGAAAATTCGTCTTAGGGTTTCTCCTCACAAAGTTGCACACTAATGACTAAAAATTTCAAAACTATATATAGAGTTTAGGGTCTGACGGCGTCACCTTGTAGGAGTTGACGCCGTCACCTCGCTGCGGCTAGGGTTCCCGGATGGTCTTCCTGACGCCGTCCCTCTTTAATCCTCCAAAATCCACTCTAGCGCGTCAAGGGTTGACGCCGTCAGAATTGTGCTTGACGCCGTCTCTCTTTAACTTAAACCGTGACGGCCTTGATCACCTTAAAGGGTAACGCCGTCAGATTTCCATTGTAAAACTTTCTGGCGCGTCATGTGTATTTGTCATATCCACTTCTTTTGCCAAGCCGTGACGCCGTCAAGAGCAATCCTTGAAGCCGTCATGTGTACTTTTCCAGCAGCTTTGTAGACTTTGTCGTTTTCTTCACTTTTATGCTCCAAAAACGTCCAAAATGCTTCTTTTTCCAGATTTCTTCTCCAAAGTACCTAAAATGACAAAAGGAATGATTTAGGGCAATATTTGATCAAATAAATACGATTTAGGGTTTAAATGACCCCCTAAAGGCGGTACACTTTTCGCTTCATCAAGTGCCCTTTCTTGAAATTTAGTTTGTAAATCATGAAGGTACTCCTCACTGGTTCTTTCATCAGCCTCATCATCAGAATTATCTTGAAAATCCTGCACAACACCATTAGAATAGAAAGCAGTGGATATGGGTGTAACAGTCAGGGCCTTTTTGGTGTCTTGACTCCTCTTTGAATTAGGGTATCTCCTAGAGATTAAGTTGTCTTCATAGACAAACTTCCTATAGATTTCAAGGAGATCAAGGTTTTGATTGTGGTTAGCATTTCTAAGTCCTTGAGAGAAGTTTAACCACTTCTCATGGAGACTGTTGACGAAGCCAACATTGATCTCATGCTTGGATAAGGTGACACCATCGTTTGTCAGATCATTGAGCAAGGTCTTGTAACAGGTGTAAGTCTGTGAGAGACTTTCAGAGTATTTGGCCCTGAATATATTATACTCAAGTTTCAGGTCCATGATCCTGTTTTCCTTGGTATCTGAGGGACCCTCAAAGCTATGAACTAAATCTGTCCAAGTCTGTTTGGCAGTAGGACAGTTAATGACTGATTCCATTATATTGTCGGGGAGACAAGATATAATGATGCTTTTCAGGCGTTGGTCTTGATTGAGCACCCTTCTCTCGTCAGGAGTCCACTGAGCTTCAGGCTTAACCAAACCTTCAGCTGTTTTAGGGACATATGGACCTTCATTAATAAGCTTAATGTAATAGGGTTCCATTCCCGTTAAGTAGCAAAGCATGCACTTTTTCACTTGTTAAATGTTCTAACTTCAAGTCGTGGAGCAGTAGCAGTATAGCTTCCTACCTTTTTATCGACCAGTTGGGGTACATTACTATCAGCCATGGTAAGATCTTGATTTTATAAACTTTTAAGCACTCAGTTGTTTTGAAAGTTTTATAAACCAGAGGCTCTGATACCACTTGTTGTTCCCTTTACCCAGATAGAGTTAACTATAAAGTTAATCTAACTGCATTCCATGGTTAAGTAATGTAAAGATATTCTTTGACAGTTATAAGAGATAAACGTAAAGGTAAATAGACAGTAGTTTATCAACGTTTAAATTCTTATTAGAAATTAATCAAAGAATTTATACCCAAGTGTTTGCGGAATAACACTTGGGATTGAAATGACAAGTGTAATTATCTCCTCTCTAAACTTAGTTGCTTTGGAGGAGTAGAAAGGATTGTGAGTGTTAAGCTTTTTACACACACAACTTCAACTTTTCTACTCCATCTTCTGATCTTATTTATACTTGTACGAGGATGCTGCTGGAGAGGTTAGGTAGGTGCGTGTCATGATTCTAATGGATGAGGTATAAGGAGGTACATCTTCCATTGAATGCATCAATATTGGGAAATGCTCTTTCTTTGCTTTTGTGAACAGTGCAGGCAACTGTTCACTACCTTTATCACCAACTCGTACTTGATTTGACTTGTCAGTAAAGTTTACTTTATCCCGCTCAAACATATTAGTGAAAAGTCCCGCCTAATCTTCAGTCCAAATTCTTTTTGTCTTGGTCTTCATAGTAGAGGAGGAGATTTGGGAATCAGAGAGTTATTGTCATCATTCTCTGATTCCATCATCTTCTTCTTTGGCTCAGGTATCATTCACTGAGTTCTGCCTCACTGAATGGAAAGTCTTGGTTCTTTAGACTTGTCCTGAGCATCCTGAAGATGACTCACTGAGTGACTGTTCACTCAGTGACTTGATTGTACTTATAGGTTTGAAACACTTTGGATATTTTCTATTCAAATCCTAGATTAGGGGTGTTTGGGTAAGCAATGGACCCAAAAGAAACATATGTGGAGATGTGATTATATCGACTCTAGAAAAAATAAAACCTAAGAGATAATCCAAAGTCTCTTTAGTTCAATCTTGCTCGTTTATCCATGTCGGATTAAATATTAGTTACATGATCCGATCAGGGATTTTGAGTACGTTATGCATGCATGAGAAAATCATTTTTGAATTGTATTAACAATGCGAGGAATATGATTTTCCTAAACGTGAGAAGTTTTGAAAAGAATGAATTGGGGTTTTTCATGCACAAAACGAATTTTGAGTTGCTTTTAATAATGCAAGGATTATTTTTAGGATAAGTAAAGTTTTAAAGAAAAATTTCCCTAATTTAATTTTGTGCTCAATAGAATCCTAGACTCAGAATAGAAGAGAAAGACTTACGGAAGTTATTAAGAAGAAATGTTTCCATCATTCCTTAACCTAGATGAAGATAGAAGAAAGGTTCCCGCTTGAGAGGTTTGGTGAGAATTTCGGCAATGTTTTCTTCCGTTGGAACCTTTTCGATGGAGACGTTTCCCTTTTGTACATTATCCCTAAGAAAGTGGTGACAAATTTCAATGTACTTCGTGCGAGAATGTTGCACGGGGTTCTTACTTAAATCAATGGCTCCTTTGTTGTCACACATGATTGGGATATCATCAACTGTGATGCCATAGTCTAGAAGAGCTTGTTTCATCCATAGTGCTTGTTGACATGTGATTGAACAAATATTTGCACAACCAAGCCTTCGATGGTGATCAAAGGAATAATGGGGTGTTGAGATTGAGCCAAGCTTGTTCTTAACCTGAAAATAAGAAATACAAAGACACTACGTTAAGTGATTGCGCAGGGGTTGGACCCTGCGAACCACCTCCGGCGTGAGAGTAAGTATGTGTAATGGTAATGTAGGTCGTAAATTGAGAGAGTGAGGTTAACTTGAAAATTTACTTACTTTGTTCTTGGCCCGACTATGCTATTTATAGGTGAGAAATAGGACATAGTGGGCGGTTGCACATAGTTCGGAGATCATGGGGGGTCCCATGGAAAGTGGTAAACGCTAGGGCTTTGTAGCCCACGATCTCTGTTTTGGCGGGAAGCCAAAGGATAGAGGAGACGTGGGTTTGACCAGGTCTGGATGATCCTTCGTGTTAGTCCCTTCGTCAGGAATACCCCGAAGGGCTTAGGGCTTCGATTGGCGGATTCCCACATGGTAACCATTCGCAGGCGAATGGTTTTACGCCAATGAAACGTGTTAAGGAGATTAACCTGGGCCTCCGAAGAGAGGGCTTTCTACAGGCTCGAAGGGGAGTCCTTCGACCCGTTAGGAGGGTACATCATCAAGCCCCCCAGTCGAAGGCGATATATACGTACGAGTATAAATTGCTTTCGACTCAAAAAATCTTATACACTCTATCCCATTTATCACGAATTCGGACGAAATGAAGATAGGTGCTTTAATTAAATTCAAATGCAAGAAGCAGTATTCTATCCTTAAAAAATAAAAAGGGATACGTCTAACTGAATTCCGCATTAAATGCAAACCATCATTATCCGGCCACTTGCAAACCCTTAATTGCTACTTCTTTGGTAATCGCAAAACGTCATTTCAAATTTAGCATCCATTTGAAATCCGTTTAGATAGTAAAGAAAGTGTACACGTGTTCGGTTATGATCAAAGATTTCATGAGTATTTAATCTTCGACATGTTAAACCCTAGAATACTTTTACCTCCGCCCAAAATATACACAACTCTGTGTCATTGTGCTTCCATTGGAATCTAAAAGGTAAAATTCAGCCATTTTCTTTGCTCTCCTTACTTTATTTATGAGTATGGCTGCCAAACGAATAATTAAAGAACAAACTTGTACCTTGTCGAAACAAGCATTGTCTGATTTTCTGAATGATTATCCCATACCCTTGGAATATAAAATCATGCTTCCCAGTAAAAAGCAAAGTATTTTTGATGCTCCAAAAGGATTTGTAGGCTTATATGTGCATGCGTTTACGCAATCAAACTTTAGGATTCCCATCCACCCTCTTATTTTGGAGTTTTTGCAATATTACAAGGTGCACATTTCAAGGTTTAATCCATTTGGTTTAGCCAAGTTGACAACTTATATTGTGATGTGCAAAGCGTATGGTTTTGAGCCTTCATTGACTGTGTTTAGAGGCTTTGCCAATCTCTACCCTGGTGGAGATTGGGTAACTATTGCAAAAAGGAGTGAGTATGATGTCCCACACCTATTGACTAAACCTTTTTCGAATATTCGAAATTGGAAAGGTCAATTTTTCTATATTGAGAGTACCATCATACCCCCCGAATATCCTGAGCTGTTGGCCGAAGGGAATAGGTTTGATGAAAAACGATACAATGACCCATTACCTTATGAGGTGAGAAGTGAACCTTTGTATCAACGTCTTGCACGTCATCCAGTGGACGTACAAACGTTTCCTGAGCCCATCTTATTCATGGCTGGCATTGCTAGGAGTTGGGAAGGGTCTCCATTGCTTCCTGAAATTATTTGTGAAGGAGAAAGTATGTATAATTTCTTATTTCATAAATAAATAACTTACCTGCTGATATTCATCTCTTTTCCTTTGTCTTGTGCAGAAATGGCTTTTCGAAACTTTGTCGTGGCTGGAGGTGCCAAAGAAGTTAGCTTTATGCCAAGGGACCCTCAAAATACAAGTTACGGAGCGGGATCTCCTTCCATTTCTGTTAATAACAATGATGTTGATATCTCTCCACCCAAGCCCCTTGCTGTGCTTCCCCCCGTCAAAGCAGTTGGTACTGAGGAAGCCCCCCAGGTAGTGGAGGACATTGGTGATTCTGATGATACCCCTTCCGGAGGTGATCAGCTCAGGATTGTTGGGTCCTCCGGCATCGCTGATAGAGTTCGGACTAGAAAGGGTACTAGTGCCAAGGCTGCAAAGGCTGTCCCCAAGAGAAAATTGAACATTCCTACCCCGACTTCCCGAACCACCAAGCAAAAAACAGAGAAGTCTCGTGGGAAGACCATCATGTATGCTCCGGAAGGACTGGCCGATGAAGATGACATATCTGGTAAGTGGAAATTCTTCCAGCCTCCTTTTTTTTTTTTTTTTTCGTAATATTGCGTGTTTGGCTTACATTGCTTTTGTATTTAAGGTTTGCCAGATACGAAGGAATTGCCCAACTCTCTCTCCTGCCGCTTGCTTGTTGAGAATGTTACTCCTGCCTCATGGAGGAAGAAAATGAATGAAATGTCCATTGAAGAACTATGTGATCTCAACGACAAGAGTTATATCCGACAAGCAATGCTGGATAGTCATCTGAGCTTTCGCACCAGGGGATTGCTTAATAGGGTCCAGGAAGCGAAGGAGGAGGTTGCTGCTGTTGTTGCCAGAGAAAAGGAGAGGGAGAAAAATTATGCTGAATTGGAGAAGAGATGCGGTGAAGCCATGGAGAACTTTGAGAAACATCCAAGGTATGAGGCTCTTCAAGACATGATTGATAGTCTTGAAAAACAGCTTAAGGAGTCACAGGCAGAATGCGGTAGGTTAATTCTTGAGGAGGCTAAGGTTGTAGGCTACGAGAACCAGGTGAGTGCCCTGGAATCCAAGTGTACTGGGTTGGAGGCTGAGAGAACTAGACTAGTGGAGCAGGATGCTAAACGTTGTCAGGAGGTTGATAGGTTGAAGGTTGAATGCCAAAGGTTGAGAAAAGATAGGGCTGAGGTCGTATCGAAGGTTGTTCCCTATATTGCTATGGAATTATATCATAGCGATGAGGTGGGAGTGGTTGTGGGTAAACTGGTGAATGCAGCCATATTTCATGGCAAATGCACAACTTTGGAAGAGATTGCCGAAACTAAGAAACCCGTTGTGCTTTCAGATGTGCCCTATTATCGCCCAAATTCCGTTCAGGAGTATGATGAAGCTGGTAATGCCTTCACCACTGCAGTTTACCCCTTTCTTGCCGAAGCAACCAAAGATCCTTCAGCCTCCATCGAAGATCTCCTTTCTAAAAAACCGAAAAGTATACAGCCTCCGTCTCCAACTAAAAGAACCTTGTCCGAGAAACCCAAGTCTGCGACTCATCAAGAAGACCCAAACTCTTCCATCAACAAATGAAGGCTGCCATGTTGGCAGTAATTTAGTCTGTAAGGGTGGCGTGTACCCTTTGAAACAATTTGTTTGTGCTTAAAGGCTGATGCCTTTCTTTAAGACAATTTAGTGTGCTTTTGTCAGGCTAGTGCCTGTTTGAATGGTTTGTCTGGGCTTCGTCCCATAACTTTGAACAACTGTCCTTTTTTCAAAATGGCTTCGCCTGTGCGTAGCCTTTATGACTCTTAATTTGGAGGAATATCCTCCTTTTTTTAATGCCATGCTTATCTTCTCTTACGCTCATTATTAGAACGTACACATACAACCTAAGGTTATAACCTTATTGTGTGTATTTTGGACCAAGATTTTATGCAATCGTATAATTTGACTGCGACAGAGGGTCGCGACCCACTCCGTCTTTATCCTTAAGTTACAGAGGGCTTCAAATACCCTAAGACTTCATAGGAAAGCTAATGTGAATTGTAATGGATGTTAATGTTATACAAGACATGTGTCTTGCTTCATCCTTCGACATTGAAACTTGTAAAGTACTTGGCTGGATAAATCTATGTTGTATAAAACGAAACAAGAGATTTTGAGGGAAACATGTTATATCATTAAGTGGGTAGGGAGGATTACATCATTTGAAAAAATGAACACTAGACATCTACCATTAATGCTTTTTCCCATGTGAGAAGATTACGTTACATGAAATTGAAAACAACTAAATGTTTTTAGAGGGAGGTAAATTCTTATATGTAAGACTTACGAGAGCTTGTATCATGTCCAAACTTGTTCACGACATCTTTTGTTTTCCACCTTTCGAGCTTCCACGTCTTTGTTGTCACCGTAATTCTTCTTTGACGCTGGGCTCTTTCATTTTGGCTTTGTTTGCTTTTACTCGAAGGACAACTTCCTATATGCCCTCAAGGCTTTGGGAAGTTTGTCTGCCCATTTATGCTGATATTGCCCTAACTTCGCCTCAATTTCGGTGTGACAATATCCTTGTCAACACAAATGAATCTTTGCTTCACGTTCAGGCTTTTGCAGAAAGAAGGGAACACTCCTTCGGCAAAGTGTGGTCCTTCGTAAGAGGTGATAACTTGTGGAATTCCAAATCTGAATATTATGTGTTCCCATATGAACTCTTCCACATCTTTTCCTTTTGTTGATGCCAACGGCTTGGCCTCGACCCACTTGGTGAAATGGTCGATGGCTATGACCAAGAATTGTACCCCTCCGGGAGTTAATGGTAAGGGTCCAATTATGCTGACTCCCCACTGATCGAAGGGTCTTATAATCATGCTAGCTGTCGCATCGTACTCTAGCGGTTTATGGGCTTTGGAGTGTGTCTGACATACCGTGCATGTTCTGATTGCTTCCCTTGCATCTTCTAGCACGGTTGGCCAGTAATAACCCCATTTTGTTAACTTCGCGGCGATGGCTCTAGGGCTTGTGTGTCTTCCACAGAATTCTTCATGAGCATCGCAGAGGATGATCGAAGCCTGTTTTAACTCGATACAGCGGAGCCAAGGAGATGAAAGACGCCTTTTGTAGAGATTATCGCCTATGAGCCTGTACTGTGGACTTTTGGCTTTGATTTTTCGTGCCGATTTTGACTTATCGGGCAAAACGCCGCTTATCAAATACATTTTGATTGGTTCTATCCAGCTGGAGCCTTCATCAAATGTTTTACTTCTTGCAATTGACCTGGTGGCCAATTTTTCCACTAAAACCTCACGGGGCAAATGGGCGAAAGCAGTCGATGCTAATTTGATTAGGGCCTCCGCCTTCTTATTTTGGCTTCTGTGGATGTTTGTCACCTTGTATCTTTCGAAACCCCGAAGGACTTTTTTAACCTCGTTCAAGTACTCTTTGATTATCGGCTGCCTTGCTCTGCGAGAACCCTTGATTTGACCAGCGACTAAAAGCGAGCCTACGAAAATGGAGAGGTCCTGAACCTCAATACCCTTTGCAAGTCGAAGGCCAGCCAGCAAGGCTTCGTACTCTGCTTCATCTTTCGTTGCCTTGAATTCAAAACGTAGCGCGTAACTGTACTCCTTTCCCTCCGGACTTATTAGGATTAACCCTGTTCCGAAACCATTGAAGCTTGAGGCTCCGTCGGTAAATAACTTCCATTCTTTCGCCGCTGTTGGGAGAGTTTCTCCATTTGGGCCGTGCCCGGAAGGTGTTTCGTCGAGGACTTCTGCGAAAGTCGGCCTCTTGGTGGAGCTTGGATTATCACGCTTTTTCGATGATCCTGGAGCCGGCAGGTCAATAGCTGCTTTGAATTTCGAAGGATCGATTTTGACTTCTTGCTTTGTCGACTTAGTGGGCTTGAAACCCTTGAGTCGATACCCCTTGCCATAGAGCTTGTCATCAGTTCTCGGTGTCGGAGGAGTTCTGATGCTCCTAGGACGTATCCCCTCAAAGATCTTCCCTTCGGCTTTGTGTGGCTTCTCCAATTCTGCTGTGGAACTATTTGGATATTGCTTTTTGCTTATCACTCTTCGTTCTGCACGACGCTTTTTTGTGACAATATCTTCTTCCCTATCCGTACTTCCAATAACATCATTCGGAGGCTTTTTATAGCCTTCTATCTTTTTCTTGCCGTCCTTCGGGCTGTGCTCAGAGAATATCGTCCCTATTCCGTTGGGTGTGTGAAACTTTACTGCTGCATGTATAGTGGAGACTACTATACCCATCTTTTGCATGGCGGTCCTCCCTATCAATAAGTTGTAAGGAGAGTTGGACCCTACGATAGTAAACATGAGGGTTTCTGTCCTTGCGATCCTGCCTTCTCCGATTGTTATTTCCAGCGGAACTTCCCCTAGGGGCCACGAGCGTTCGCCAGAAAACCCTACTAAAGGCCTCTTCGAATCGACCCTTTGAGACCTGACCGCCGACGAGAGCTTTCGAAAGCAATGTTCATATATGACTTCGCAAGGGCTTCCGCAGTCCATGTAGGCTCCCCTTATTTCCTGGCTAAAAATTAGGACTTTGATGACCACTGGATCGTTCGAAGGGATCCTGCCTGAGATAGGGGAAAACGTTACATCCCTTATCTTGTTTGCTTCCGACTCCGGTACCTTCCTTTTTGAAGTGGTTTCGTCCCTGCGTATCATTAGTATGGGGGCTTCGGTAGGGTTAGTATCCTTGGCCATTTGAGTGTCAGTCATCTTTTCTTTGCCTTTCTTGATTCCTTTTACCAGGTGTGCCAATTGCCCAGATCTTACGGCTTCTTCAATTTGTTTCTTTAATTCCCTGCAACTGTTCGTATCGTGACCATTGTCTTCGTGGAAGTGACAGTACTTGCTGGTATCCCTGTTTTTACCCTTACTCGTCATGCGTGGAGGTGCTTCGAAAGCTTTGGCCGCCCTCTCTGTAGCAAGTATTTCTTTTGGAGACTTCGTTAGATTGCTCAACAAACCATGGTTGGGGCCTTTGTTGTACGGAGAGAACCTATCTCTGTTCTTGTTCTTGTTCTTGGACCCTTCCCACGTGGAATGCTTCGAAAACTTGTTATTGCTATCCTTATCTATCGGAGCCCCATTAGTGGATACCTCTTTGGCTTCGATCCAAGTGTACGTCTTCTCGGTCAGGCCCTTGTAAGTTGTTGGAAGGTCGGTGGATAAGAATTCCACCAAACTCCGATTCCGAAGGCCATGTACGAAACCAGAAATACGCTGATCTTCATGAAGACCCAAAATTTGCAAAGTCTCATCGGTGTACCTAGTGACGAAGGCCCTGGTGCTTTCATTTTCTTTTTGTTTGATGTTGTGCACCGTTAAATGAGTCCTTGTGAATTTCTTTTGCTGACTGAAGTGTGACCGGAACTTAGCCTTGAGATCATCAAGATTGACAATGCTGCCGGGTTTTTGCCCATTCCACCAAATACGAGCAGAATCCCGAAGGGTGTATGTAAACATGTGACAGGCCACCGGCATAACCCACTTTTGCATTTTGATAGCCCCTTCGAACAAGTGTAAGAAATTGTCCGGATCCCCTTTCCCATCATAAGTCCCGACATGTGAAGGCATTTTCAAACCATCAGGCAGTGGGTAATCTTCTATCCACCTAACGAAGGGTGTAGCTGAACCCATGGGGTCTGAATATAGACAATTATAAGGTGGTGCGTACATGGGGACTGTATTGTATGGATTGCTGTTTGGGGGCATTCCCATAGGAGTTTGGCCTGGGTAGGACTGATAAGGTGTGCTCATGGCGAACGGGTAACTGTTTCCCATGGCGTATGGAGGGTACGCCATAGGGTGGCCGAAGGGCATGCTCCCATAGTTTTGAGGGAAGCTTGGGTTATTGGGCTGTCCATTTATAGGAGGATATAAATTTTGAGGATAAGACTGAGTTTGGAACGAGGGGTACATACCATTGGGAGGAAGATTTCCTCCCATATTGATTGTAGACGGATTGCCTTCTACGCCTGACGCGTGAGAAGGCTGCAACGGAACCCCGGCTTCAGTTCTTCCAAGATGAGCGGCTAGCAATGGAGGTAAAGTCACCCCCTTTCTTCCCTAAGCTGACTCCTACCGTTGGAGCCTTCGGCAACCGCCCCTTCTCGTCTTGTCGGAGCCCTCTCGGGGACCCCTTCGAAACCAACAGACCTTTTGCTTAGCCTTCGGCCAACCGGAGAACCAATCCTTAAGGCAGATAGGGTTGGTCCTTGGGTCGGAGGCCTAGGTTCCATCTCCATTTCCTCATCATACTCTTCACTCGAGTATTCCAACTCCTTTCGTACCTCAGCATTCCTGACTTGCCTGTTGCGAGCCCTTAAAAGGGTTTCTAACACTTCATGGTTGGCTTCGACAAAGGCTGGGCTAATGACAGGTTCCGGGTTGTCTGATGTCGAAGCATGATTGTTGGTTGTGATTTCTGGGTGAGAACGTGTTGTGAAAGTGGAGGCGGTTATTGGGGGAAGGTTGTTAGGGTCGTCGACTGGTATCGGTGTTAAGGTAGAGAAGCCCGGTGGGGGAGTATCTTCTCTCCCTTGATCCATGCCGGAATAATAGTGAAATTGGTTGGTAGGTTAAAAGCTCGGAAATAACGAGACCAATTGTAGCGGTCCCACGGATGGCGCCACTGATTGAACAAATATTTGCACAACCAAGCCTTCGATGGTGATCAAAGGAATAATGGGGTGTTGAGATTGAGCCAAGCTTGTTCTTAACCTGAAAATAAGAAATACAAAGACACTACGTTAAGTGATTGCGCAGGGGTTGGACCCTGCGAACCACCTCCGGCGTGAGAGTAAGTATGTGTAATGGTAATGTAGGTCGTAAATTGAGAGAGTGAGGTTAACTTGAAAATTTACTTACTTTGTTCTTGGCCCGACTATGCTATTTATAGGTGAGAAATAGGACATAGTGGGCGGTTGCACATAGTTCGGAGATCATGGGGGCGTCCCATGGAAAGTGGTAACCGCTAGGGCTTTGTAGCCCACGATCTCTGTTTTGGCGGGAAGCCAAAGGATAGAGGAGACGTGGGTTTGACCAGGTCTGGATGATCCTTCGTGTTAGTCCCTTCGTCAGGAATACCCCGAAGGGCTTAGGGCTTCGATTGGCGGATTCCCACATGGTAACCATTCGCAGGCGAATGGTTTTACGCCAATGAAACGTGTTAAGGAGATTAACCTGGGCCTCCGAAGAGAGGGCTTTTCTACAGGCTCGAAGGGGAGTCCTTCGACCCGTTAGGAGGGTACATCATCAATAGTGCTTGTTGACATGCCTTTCCAGCGCTTACATATTCGGCTTCAGTTGTGGAGATAGCTAGCACCGTTTATTTCTTGGAGAACCAAGAAGTTAAGCAACAACCCATGAAGGTCAAAATGCCACTAGTGCTTTTTCTATCCACATAATCTCCCGCGTGATCAGAGTAGGCATATACTATGGTTTCTATGCTGGTCCCCTTAGGATACCATAATACTAAGTGCATAGTGCCTTTAATGTATCGGAAGATACGCTTAACCGCTTCAATGTGAGAAGTTTTGGGATCTTCTTGGAAACGAGCAAAAAGGCAGACACTAAACATGATATCGGGCCTACTTGTCGTTAGGTATAATAAACTTCCTATCAAACCTCTATACTTAGTACTATCTACGGATTCACCCTCTTCATCTTTGGTGATCTTTGTATCCGTAGCAATTGGAGTTTTCATAGGTTTAGTGTCTTCTAATTCAAATTTCTTAAGCATTTCTTTAATGTACTTAGATTGATTAAAGAATATCCCATCTTTTAATTGTTTTATTTGGAGTCTAAGGAAGAAGTTAAGTTTGCCCATCATACTCATTTCAAACTCGTCATGCATAATTTTAGAGAATTCATCACACATGTCTTGACAAGTTGATCCGTATATAATGTCATCGACATATATTTGGACTATGATGATATTTGATTCTTTCTTCTTAGTGAAAAGAGTGTTATCTACCATTCCCATTAAGTATTCATGTTTAAGAAGAAAAACTTTTAACCTATCATACTAAGCTTTAGGAGCTTGCTTAAGACCATACAAAGCTTTCTTGAGTTCATAAACATGCTCGGGTTTCTCGAAGTCAATGAATCCTGGAGGTTGTGCTTCATATACCTCCTCATTGATGAAACCATTTAGGAATGCAGTTTTCACATCCATTTGGAACAACTTAAAGTCTAACGCACAAGCATAGGCAAGTAATATCCTAATGGACTCTAGTCTAGAAACGGGTGCATAGGTTTCATCATAATCAATTCTTTCTTGTTGATTATAGCCTTGTGCTACTAACCTTGCTTTATTCCTAGATACAATTCCGTTCTCGTCTAATTTATTCCTAAATACCCACTTGGTTCCTATTATGGTCATGTACTTAGGTCTTGGTACTAACTCCCAAACATCATTAGACTTAAATTGATTTAATTCCTCTTGCATTGCGATGATCTAGCTTTAATCTTTCAATGCTTCATTGACGTTCTTAGGTTCTATGGGTTCTTTGGTTTAGATTTCCAATGACGTTGTCTAAGGGATGATTTCTAGATTCTTTAACGTTGGTGGTTTCATCTATTTCTATAGTTTCATTCACATTATTGATCACTAGATTTTTCATGTTATCTACGATGGCGTTTTCTTCATCTAAATCATCATCTACCAAAGGTGATGTTTTAGGTGGGGGAGGACTCTCATCGAATGTCACGTTAAGTAATTCTTCGACGACCATTGTTTCCTTATTGAGTACTATATAGGCTTTATTATTTTGTGAGCATCCTAGGAATACACCTTCATAAGACTTCGGGTCAAATTTGGTGAGATAGTATCTGGTGTTTAGAATGAAGCATTTGCTTCCAAACACTCTGAAGTAATTTAGAGTAGGTTTCCTACCTCTCAAGATTTCTTATGGGGTTTTTCCTAGGATTGGCCTAATGAGAATTCTATTTGTAATGATTATGTTTCTAAAACTGTGCCTGTTACGCCTGAACAAAAGAACATTCCAAAAGGAACTAGTGCTAGATCTAAATCAATAGGAAGACTAATTGCACAATTTAGGTCAACCACTAGTAGTCAAATGCCTAGGAACTATCTTAAGTATTGTATATGGAAACCAACGGGTAGAGAGTTCATACTCTAGAATGGCAAATTGAAAGCTATTCAAATTGAACCAGTAGAAACTTTCTAGGAGTGTGATCTGGATTTTACCCTAACCCCATGGAACCAAATTCAAAAATGGTTTCCAAACTATGTAGAGGTGTCTACGGCATTACACCAGAATTTTTGAGGTATGGATTGTTCATTTAGTATTGTTCTACTCATTTCTTGTAGTGTTCTATTTTTCCTTTCGACTACCCCATTTGATTGTGGAGTACGTGGAGCTGAGAAATTATGAGTAATAGTATTAGCATCACAATAGACTCTGAATTGCACTTCATTATCAAATTCTCTACCATGGTCTGTCCTAATGGAAACTATGGAACAACCTAGTTGATTTTGGATTTTCTTGCTAAATGTTTTAAACTGCTTGAAGGCTTCGGTCTTGTTCTTAAGTAATCTAGTCCAAGTGTACCTCGAGTAATCATCCACTATTACTAAGGTGTAAAGATTTCCTCCGTAGCTCCGTACGGCGGAAGGACCGAAAAGATCCATGTGAAGGAGTTATAGAGATCTAGAGGTTGAGACTATATTCTTAGGTTTATGGCTAGAGTTAGCTTGTTTTCCAACTTTACAAGTGTCACAAAAATGTTGGTCGAACTTAAGTTTAGGAAGATTTCTAACTAAATCATTAGAAGCCAATGATTGCAACATACGCATAATTTCGTGACCTAATCTTCTATGCCACAAAGTAGAGTTATCTCTAACCATAGCCAAACATATATTGTTACTAGGTTTATTACTTATCTTCATGACATATAGATCACCTTTCCCAATGCCCTTGGCAATGACTTTTCCATCCTTTATGATTTCACTACCTTTTTCAGAAAAGATTACCTTCACTTATTGTCACATATTTGACTAATACTTAAGAGATTAAAACATAAGTTATCTACATGTTCAACATTAGTGATAGTAAGAGAGTTATGAGTGATCGTACCTTTGCCGATAATATTACCTTTGAGTTTACTACCAAAAGTGACATTACCTCCGTTGCATGATTGATATGATGAGAATAGCTTACGATTTCCTGTCATGTGATTAGTGCATCCACTATCTTTGATCCACTCGTCGGGCTCCAAGTCAATTCCTAAGCATATCTCTTTTGAAGTTCCGGCCATTAGACAAGCTTCGTTTTTGGCATCTTCGTCGCTATCACTCCAAGCGCCACTTACGTATTCTTTTTGGTTCTTGTCTTTCGTTTGATGCGGACGATCTCCTACCAAGTGTGTAAAATCCTAAATTCCGGTTTCACATTTTAAAGACTAATTTGAATTTTACCCTAAGTGTTTGATGATAATTATGAAATATTTAAAACTATGTGATATGGAATAAATACAAAGCTATAAATATTAATCCTTTCCTAAGAAAATAAATGACACACAATCTTTTGTATAAAGCTCCACACATTTTCCAGAAAGTACTATATGGGGCGAGTGTAGAAGAATTAAAGAAGTATCGACACTAAACTTATTGAGTAGTGTTACTATATTTCTTTTTTATTTGAAAACTAAAAATCCATACCCCCCCCTCATTTCCTAAAAGATAGTGACTTTTGTTCCCTCTAACCCTAATTAAAAAGAAACGCATAACCCTTGCCCCCTCATTCACCATATTCGACTTTATTTTCCCTCCCATAAACCGAATACTACAAAACCCTAACACACATAAATTCTCTCAAATCAGAAGAAGAAAAAGAAGCTTTGGTGTTTGGTGATTGAAGTCGTGGCCTTATTTCTTGTTCTATTTGAATTAATCATATGAGTTAGGGTTTGTAAAACTGGTGATTTTATGTGATTGTGATGTGTACATGTTTGTTTTATTTTGCCTATTTAATTTGATATATGATGTATATGATTTTGGTGCTGTACAGGGGATTTGAAATGCTTGTGAGACTTAAGTCATAACTTGTTTGAACACACTTGTACAAATCGGATTCGATAACTATGAAACTATTAAGAAATTAGGGCTCGTAATTCATGATTTCATGTGTTAAATGATGTTAGTATGACTTTGTGTGTTCTTGCTTATGTTTTTATGTGAGAATTGATGTAGTTATGGATATGTGATGAACTTATAACCTAGATATGATTTACATGAAAATTGTTATGAATATGTGATTAGAATGGTGTTTGTAACTGTATAAGCTAGTTATGACTTTATGCATGATTGCTGTCCAGATTTTTGGTCATGTTGATGAAGGTGTATATTGATGATGCTTCTTTGTTTTTGAGTGATATTTGGGTCTAAACTTATGTACTTCTCGTCTAGTTTCTGAATATGTAAGTTATATGCTTATTTGAGGTATGAAAGTGTGCTTTTTGATTTTTACAAGATAAGTTGTTAAGTATGAAAATCTAGGACTGAAATTCAGCTGTAATGTTTGATTTTTAGTTTATAGACCATAGGGAGTTTAGACTTCTCTTTTTACAAGGATTATTTTTGGGTTTTTTATGACTTCCATGAATTTTTGTAGAATTTTCTGAATTTTTTTAGTAGGGTAAACAAATCCAAACTTTTGGGGTATACCTGCAATGCACTTTCTGGAAAGGTCTGGAAAGATGATTTTTAAAACAGTACTTGTGCTTGGTAATAAAATATATAAAAATTTGTAAAGGTACTTAACTGATATGGGAATCACTGAGAATTATTTCAGAAATTTTGGAGCTTTTTTGTTATGTCTAAAAATTCGTGTGAAACCGACCCAGATTTACCTATTAAACCCTAAAGTATGATATAAGTATAATTACAAGTATAAGACAAATAAAATCAAGTATAACTTATAAAATGGACTTGTTAGTAATGTGTGACTCCTATTCAGGTAGATTTGGCGAAGAGAAATTAGCCCTCATCCTTTATGTTTTCCTCATTTATTTCTTACATTTACTAAGGTACAGTTGTTCCACTTTTTTCTTAGTAAAGGTTTCTCATGACTTTTCGATCCTTGACTTTGATTCGTTTGCTATGTTATGATCCATTTGATATGATTCGTTGATATGATCCATTTGATATTATCATTTGATATGATTCTGTTTCCTAACCATTCTGTTATGATGATATGTATATTATCTAATTGATATGAGATTCTGTTATGTTGATATGCTCTGATTGGTTATGCTATAGTATCTGTATTCCTAGCCAAGGAGGCACCATGGCCATGTCATTGAGGTACCAATGGCATGACACTTTCTGTGGAGGTGTGATTGATCCACGACATCCCCTTCTGTTCTGTTATGATATTTGTGAACATTGGTCATTATGATATGTGTATATGCCTATCATGAGCGGGTGTATATATATGATTTGTTTTGCAGGGGGCATATGGATGCATCCTTGATTCTGTTTTGATCTGTTCTAGATATGATTAGTGATTGGTTTGTGCATGCCATGCACCTCATTTCACTTCTAGGAGCTAGCTATTCCATTTGGTACTTGAGAGGTCTCCCCTCCTTGTACAACTTATGATTTGATGGATATATGGATATGAGATGATTATGTGACTAAGCATGTGGCATGCTTTCTGAGCTCGATGGGCATTTCTGTTCTGTTATATGATTATGATTCTCTGATTGATTCCTTTGACTTCATTTTGATCTCCTTATGTTTCGCTATGATTTGCTTCTTATGATATATGATATTTTGTTCAGTTGATCCTTGGTCTCTTATTTGTTTGATAGATGATATTCGTTCAGAAGGAGCTTATGTTCCTTTTACCTATACTTATATATGTTCGATTATTCATTTTGTTTATATCTGTTCACTGGGCTTTTTAAGCTCAACTGCATTTCTTTTCCTGCGGCAGGTTTTAGGTTGGAAGCTGGGATTGAGTGAAGAGTGCATAGGAGCTCTTAGTGGACCACCCTGATGATAGATACCCATTTGCTTTTGGATTAGACTTGGATTTACCTTCAGTTAGATTTGAGCTTGGATTTGTATTTCAGTTTTGGAACTCATTATGTATAGAGTTAGTATTTCGTTACTATCATTAGAACACCTTTGTAACCATTATGTTTATAAGTCTTCCGCTTGCGTTTGTATGTTCTGATTGACACCATAATGTGGCATTTTGACCCTTGTCGGGTTTGGGGTGTTACAATTATGGTATCAGAGCTCAGGCTTCGACTTTTAGCACATAAGTTATGGCATGTGAAGATTTGGACCCTTAGGTTTGCACTGTAGGAGCTTATGGAACAACCTTTGAAATTTTGCCTTAGGTTTCCCCTGCAGAAACTATTAGTTGTGACCGGTGAGGATTAGGTAGATTATATGATAAGGCATTTGTTAGATATTTTTCTTCCGCGCCACTCTGATTTATGCCTCTGATTTCAGTTAAGCCTTTATAAGATCATTCGTTCCGAAGATTTAGAAATTTAGCAAGATACGCAACATAAGTTCAGTGATCAAATAATGACCGGATCTAAACACACAAGTTGTGTTGGAGATACTTTGAGTATATACTTGACAGCACGCGGAATTTACTATCAAGTACTTAGAAGAATTCTTGTTTGATAATTGTATGTGACTGTATGAATGTAACAATAAAGATAATCGCACACAGTTTAACCAAACAAATAGCTTTGATATATTACGAGTATTACAATGAAATCGTAATAGCTATATCAATAATGATGTGTTTAAACCTTAACCTAGGATCTCCTTTTATAGGACAAGGAGCCCTTTACAAGTAAACAATCTACCGTATAAACCTAACTTTATAAGATATACATTAAATCTTTTCAATATATATCTTCAAACGGTTTCATCTTAATCTTATAAGCAGTATTAACTCTTCTTATCAACAGTACTAACTATTGATGTATTCTTCAGCAACACTTCAACCGTACTAACTTATACAGAACCGTACCAACTGCTTAATTTAATTCCCAACAATCCTCCCCTAAAC
This sequence comes from Artemisia tridentata subsp. tridentata, assembly GCA_021014915.2. Lineage (NCBI taxonomy): Eukaryota > Viridiplantae > Streptophyta > Magnoliopsida > Asterales > Asteraceae > Artemisia > Artemisia tridentata. The sequence continues at coordinate 300,230,987 of CP139505.1, read as the reverse complement.
TTATGATTTCTATGCAAATCAACAAGTTTCTTGAATTAAACTCCAACGTTATATGATGGGGTGGATTCTTTCAAACACTTATCTTCAATCTTGAAACACTTGGAAATTTTCTTCACATATACATCTTTTGACTATTCATAATAATACATCAAATTTGGTCAACTCCTCAAAAGTCTCCATAATTAAACTTATTCCTGCAAGGAATTAATTCCTAATACCAACCCAAAGAATTTACTCCTAATACCGACCCAACATTCAATGGCATTAAATCTCCATTGGTTCTATAAAAGATCTTGAATTATCAATACTAATCCATCGCATTATTCAAACCACAACTATCAAACACAATGAGTTCATCCAATCCAAACATGATTCAGATTTCATCGGATTCGTCTTCGGATTCAAGAAGTGAAGGATGGAAAAATTACTTTTCACCAAACTATACTAATCTGACTATCAGAAACCCAAATCCACAAGCTGAAGAAGTATCTTCTTATGATGACCTTACAACTTCCTCTGATGATGATGATCAACAAGCACATCCACCTCCACTATTAGTTTTACTAACAAGAGAAATCAAAAAAGTTGTGTCACGTAAGAGTAGGATCTCAGTGCCTGTAAAGAATCAACCACGACCAAAACTATATAAACAAGTGATGGGGCTCCCAAGTCTGAAGGTGTGGAACTTAATCAAAGACAAAGGAGTTCACAAGTCCATGCCTGACTTTAAGGATAAAGGAAAGAGGAAGCTTGAGTAGTGATGAAGGTGTTAGGTTTGTGTGTTTAGGTTTGTGTGTTGGTTATGTTGACTTTGAGTCCAGGATTGTAACAAAACTTCTGCTTATGTAATGAACGCACCACTTTAATGAAAAAACTTTATCTTCTTGTGTACTTAAACATTCACTATCAGCATAAACATCACACTTATCTCAGATTCTGAATTTATATCCTCCCCTGAATTACATAATCATCTTTAACAGCAACTGAACAAACTTTTAATTCCTCCCCTGTTTGGAAGAATCTTCACCATCAGATGAACTAGAACATATGACATTCAAGCTCAGCATTCAATATGACAATTTGTACAAGTTACCATCAATTCAGTTTTGTAGTTTCAAACTGCTCTCAACACTTCCAGATGTGTAAATTTCTGATAAAGGTGAATCATAAAGCATAAACTTAGAATGAACCAAGTTTGAAAAAGTAGTACAAACTAGTCGAAACTAGCAGTACTAACTGTTTAAAAAAATTTCTGAGATAAAATCAAAGTTAATTGTAATGTGGATTTGAAAACACTTTTGTCCACGTATAGTTTTTAGCAAACTATCAGCTATCAACGGATTTGTTATGTCTTTACCAATAGCCATTTGCTATGGACTAGCCAACTCTTCACACTTAGATATGGTGAGTTGATAACCATCCAGTTTTTGGTAAACTGTCAACCATAAACGGATTTGAGAAGTCTTTACCAGAAACCGTTTGATCTGGACTAGTTGGTTCTTATGTGGATTAGACATGGTGAACCAATTACCATTTTTTGTGTGACAAGCATGCACACTTGATAGTCCAAACCACCATACTTCCCAAAGCACAATCCAAAGCAAAAAGCTTTTCTTAACCTGAAATGTTAGTTCAAAACCAAAGAAAACACAATACACAATATTTTCTTTTAACAGTTATCACAATTGACTAACAAATTCACAATCAGTACTAAAAATTACCAAGCAGTACAAACTATACAAATAGCACAACTAGCAGTACAAAAACCAAAAACACTTAGACATTAATCTTTTGAAGGATTAAGCATTCCAATACCTGTTACCAAGTACTGAAATCTTCCTACATCAAAACCTTTTGTTAAGAGATCAGCAAAGTTGTCATCAGTATGTATTTTAACAACTTGTATTAACTTCTTTTCAGCACAGTCTCTTATAAAATGATGTCTAATTTCAATGTGTTTAGTTTTTGAATGTTGAACTGGATTCTTAATGATACACATCGTACTGCTATTGTCTATATGTATAATTGTGTTTAAGAAATTGTACCCATAATCAAGCATCTGGTTTTGAATCCAAAGAACTTGAGCACAACAACTTGCTGCTGCCACATATTCTGCTTCAGTAGTAGAAGTGGCCACCATAGTCTGCTTCTTACACTGCCAATAAATTAATCTACAACCCAAGAACTGAGAACCACCTGTTGTAGATTTTCTATCCATGCTAGCACCAGCATAATCAGAATCAGAGAATGCCACTAGATCAAATGCAGACTCTTTAGGATACCATTGCACCAAGTTAGGTTGACCTTTAAGGTATCTGAAGATTCTCTTTACTGCTGTGAGATGAGACACCTTAGGATTTACTTGGAATCTTGCACAAGCACAAACTGAAAACATAATGTCAGGCCTGGATGATGTGAGATACATCAAAGACCCAATCATAGATCTATACATGTGCACATCCACATCTTCACCACTGTGATCCTTTAATAGCAAATGTGTCTCCTTATCAACTGGTGTGCTAACAACCTTGGCATCTGTGAATTGGAATTTCCTCAATATTTCACCAACATATTTATCCTGAGAGATAAATATTCCATCAGGCTTCTACTGTACTTGAAGCCCAAGAAAGAAAGTAAGCTCACCCATAGAGCTCATATCAAACTGATCTTTCATTAATTTCTCAAATTCTCTGCACATTTCTTTGTTTGTAGAACCAAAGATGATATCATCTACATAAACTTGAACCAATAGAATATCACCCTTGTTCTTCTTGATAAACAGAGTTTGATCAATTTTACCCCTATTGAACCCATTCTTCAATAAATAAGTAGCAAGAGTCCTATACCAAGCTCTTGGAGCTTGATGCAATCCATAAAGAGCTTTAACCACCTTATAAACTTTTTCAGGATGGTCTGGGTCTATGAAACCGGGAGGTTGAGATACATATACCTCCTCATCAATAGTACCATACAAAAAGGCACTCTTCACATCCATTTGATAGACTAGAAAACCCATATAGGATGCATAAGCAAAAAATAACCTTATTGCTTCTAGTCTAGCAACAGGAGCAAAAACCTCTGTAGGGTATTCACAATGCAAGAAACACTTGTTTGAGGCCTTGATATAGATCGAATAGACAAGAACTAGAGAGAGAAAGTGGGAACTTCTAGAGAGAGAAATACTATGTTTATATTAGCTTGAAATAATGGGAAGTTCCAACCCTTCCCTTGCTAGGGAAGGGGTATTTATACTTACTACATAATATGCCCCTAGCGGGCTGTGGAGAGAGCTGACAGAGGGTAAAGACCCGACCCACTCCACAATACTAATTAATAACTAATCTACTAATAATATTACTGATAATCCTACGAGCTATGATGTGCTAATAAGTACTCGGGGTGACCGAGTCTTCAGCTGAATATTCATATTCCTAACAATCTCCCCCTAAGGGAGGTCACCCCTGAAGTAATGTTCTGAATTTCAGCACTTCTTCCTTGGATCTTGACTTCATAGCTCGTAACTATTTATTCTTCAATTTCATAGATCGTTGTGCAAACATCCGTGATCTTCAGATGACTTCTCTTTTGTCTTGGATGACCTTTGAGAAATCTTTAAAAGTATCATCCCACTTGAGTTTCCAAGTCATCATTCAGTAGTAGGTCTCCATGTGATGAAATATACTTAGAGCCGACATGCTCACACTAATCAGGGTCATGATCTTCAGCATCAGAGTTAGCAGAAGCTGTGTTGAAGGTCTTTTGGTTGATCATGACTACTTTGATGATGATGTAGTAGAGTGAACATGTGGTGATGGATTGGCATCTTTTCTGCAACCAGCTACAACAGCAACCAGCTACAGCATTCCACTGCTACAACCGCTAGAAATTCCTGCATACGACAGTTAGCAATAATTCGACTGGTACTTATAAGTTTGGACTTCGAGATAGTCAACAGCATAGTGTGAAAACTCTCTCTAATCCTTACCAAGACCGTTCCTAATTGAAAACCCACAGAGGGCCTTTTAAGATTTTACTGTAGTAAATCAACAATTAGGTGAGTCGCTGGAGATCACTCCACGACTGTAGACCGTCTGATACTGTCGTGACCACTAAGCGTAATCCATAAGGAATTACCAAAGTGACCTGCTTTCAGGGCTGCTTGATGTTGACCCTGGCAGGAATTTCCATTCAATCATTGAGAATTACATTAGTAAATTCCCTCATAAATGTTCTGGCAGATTGCTAAGATCTGCGTAGGACTCATAAGTTTACAACTGGTGTCCTTAATGATGAACAACCAGTGTAGAAATAATCCGTGTTCCTATGAGATCTTATTATGCATCTCGTGGCTCTAGACTCAATAGTGCATTTTGATTTAGAGAGCGGAGGCTGGAGAGGACTGCCACCTTTTCAATATCATCTAACTCGGAGTGAGAGAGACGATAGGAATGTATTGAACTCCGTGACAATTGAAACAAGAATCCTTTGAGGGACCTTGAGTGGCTAGGGAGGGTTGTGCAGCGTATCACTGGGTCCATGATACTTTGTCTTCAATGCCAGCAATCATCTAAGTGATTCTGACAGCATATGAATTGACCCGGTTTCTGCCCAAGTTGTAAGGAGGGCTTCTTTCTTTTCACCCTTTATCTTTACAATTCTTTTTCATTCTTCAACCCCTTCAGTGCTTACCGAGACTTCATAACTAGCACCTTGTTGGGTATGTTCCAGTACTAGCTCCATCTCAGTCGGCACTTTTCCCTTATCCACTTTTCTCCTTTTTAATCATACCTAAGGACTTCTACACTAACTAGTAGATTATCCCTGGGTAGATCCCTCCGGCTCTGGCGGGATCGTGGGAACTTGAGCCTAACCTAACCATCCTTATAACTCCATACATTAATTAAAAGTGGTCGGTCTTTAGTGTACATCCACGATTGCCATAAACCAAATCTTTGAAAAATCTCTCAAAGTGTTCATGATTCTGAAACACATTTTTGCAAACACTTGAGAGTTTTATATTTTTCAAATGCTCCCCCTCAACATGTGCTCGAGTACCAGTTTTATAAATTTGCACATGTTAGGTAGAGCTCGCACTTTTTGAATTGATCCACTTTCAGTGAACATGACCGATTCGAGACACGCTTACATCACTAGTTAGACTAGCTTGAAATTATTACCCGCCCTGGTCAAGTCCACAGAAAGTTTCTCGAAATGGTACACTCTACTCAGATACGTCTTTTTCGAGACACGCTTACATCACTGGTTAGACCAGCTTGAAATTATTACCCGGCCAAGACGTATCCTTTCGATTGATGACAGTTCAAGTTTCGTCAATTCATTGGTTAATTCTGAGTCATGGTCACATGAGATGCCAAATCCTTTGCTCCCCCTCAATAAGTGCATTGACGTACAACTGAGCACTTATGGGAGAGTTTACTTCCTCATCCAAAACATTTTGCTCCCCCTCAATATGTGCCTTGATATACAAAATGGTTTAGCACATACGGGAGAGCTTACATTAACTTCCAAATCATCACATTTTATCAGAATTTCATATTTAAGTCACATTCTCTCCCCCGATCAAAAATTTCAATCCATTTGAGATTTATGATCCCAATTGATTTAAATATGTTTAGAAAATTTGGGAGAAAATGTGGTCAGGTTTAAATGTATTCTGATTTTGGAGCATACTATGCTCCCCGTGAAACAACGAGAGAGTGTCACTGCTGATATTGCACAAATTTGGCAAGGTGTCAGAAATTTGAACAAATATGCTCCCCCTCAATTAATGACTCGTTTTCCATTAAAAGAGCTGTAGTCATTCAATTGAGCGACGAGAATTTGTGAAAATTTAATTCAATTTACCACCTTGTGTAACATCAAGACTCTCTTGAAGAATCAAACAAGATAAAGAGTCTGATGTAAAGAAGACTTCTCTTCTTATACACGAAATGACGCACTGAAACGTACATCGAGTCGGTGAAACATGGATATGAAGTAATCCATGCCCAGGTGAACATCACCCAGTTGGAGGAACAGCCGTCTTTTTGGCGACGTGCTTTCCCCATAGTATATCACGGGTTGCAGTATGAAGTAACTGCAAGCCATTAAGACATGTTTTAACTGATTAGTATAACTTCTGCTCGAGCTTCATTTAAGGATCCGTGTCATTGTTGAATGACATTTCTAGATCCGTAAATGTTATCGATAAACAGAAGACATGCCTAGGTAGGACTATTTTTGGTATTTTCTGATTTTTCAATTTTTTATGGTTTTTATAGGTTTTATATTTTTGTATTTTCTTTTTGATTTAAGATATATACAACTATGTACAAGGATATAAGAAGACAATCCTTTACTCCTCTTTTTCTTCCTGAAGACACTTGAGGGTTTCAGGTGTCATGCTCTTCATGCCAAGGCGCGGGAGAATAAACTGAAACCTTTCTCTTGGAACGTAACATGAATGGTTTCCATGATTTTACGGGTTCTCTTATTGTAGATTCGATACCCTTTACTGTCTGGTGCGTATCCAACAAAAATACCTACGTCTGCTTTAGCTCTTAACTTTCCCAAGTCTTGACTATCGTTAGTTGGATAGCAAAGTGCACCAAACACACGGAGAAAGGAAAGATCTGGTTTCTTGTTATGAATTAACTCAAAGGGAGTCTTCTCATGAACAGGATGAATTAGGGATCGGTTTTGAGTGTAACATGCTGTTGCAATAGCCTCTGCCCAGAGAAACATCGGTGCCTTTGAAAATATAAGCAACGTCCTTGCAACTTCCACCAGAGTACGGTTCCTTCGTTCAACCACTCCGTTCTGTTGAGGAGTGCGAGGGATACTTTTCTGATGCGTTATGTCAATACTTTCATAGAAATTACGGAGTTGTTGGTTAACAAACTCAGTACCATTATCAGTGCGGATGATTCTGACAGTTTTATCGAGCCTTACTTGCAGCTGTTTTATCAGTTTAATGATAACCTCTGGAGTTTCATCCTTGGTTCTCAAAAACTTTACCCATGTGAACCGAGAATAATCATCTACTATCACCAGAACGTACTTCTTTCCATTTATGGTTTGTATTCTCATTGGACCGCACAAGTCCATGTGGAGGGTATGAAGAACTTCCAAGTTGGTGTTAATGGTTTTAGGCTTGTGGGTTTGTTTCTTGCTTTTACCCAGTTGACATGCAGAGCAGAGATGATCTTTCTCATATTTTAGTCTGGGCGTCCCTCTAACAAGATCTTTACGGGAAAGATTATTTATGGTACCGAAGTTCAAGTGGTTCAAACGACGATGCCACAGCCATGATTTTGTTTTAGAGGCTTTAGAAATCAAGCATATGGGAGAGGACTTCAACATTTCTTCAATCAATATGGTGTATAGATTGGTGCCCCGACTGCCCTTGAGGAGATCTATACCATCCAATTCTCTGACGAAACATGTATGTTTTCTGAAAGCCACTTCCAGATCTGAATCACAAAATTGACCCACAGAAAATAGATTGTGCCCTAGTCCTTCCACATAATATACCCTTGAGATTACACTGTCACCAAACACATAATCTCCATAACCCATAATAGCACCAAAGTGGTCGTTCCCAAATCTAACTGTCCCGATAAACTTTTTCACGAAGTTCTTGAGCCGCGAGCGATCCCCAGTCATAGGTTTTGAGCAGCCTGAGTCCAAATACCACAGGACGATTTGTACGACCTGCATTTGAAACCAGACAACAATGGATAACTGAAAAATGTGGATCCCCAAGTGCAATTGGGGTCCGTTTGGTCAGCACACACATATTCTGGAACCACAGATTTCGCAGATGCTACTGTCTTTACTGAGGAGACAGTACTAGAGGCAGGACAAGACCTAGATGGAAGGCATTGTGACACTAAAGACAGGATTCTACCAGTTGGTCTCCATTCCTTATTCTTCATAATTTTATGCTTATTCATTTTAGGTATTGAGCTCTGTTTACCTAAATTGAATTTCCTTCCAGTGGGTCTCCATTCCTTAACTTTCACAATTTTATGCTTATTCATTTTAGGTAACGTGCACTGTTTTCCTAAATTGAATTTTCTTCCAATGGGTCTCCATTGATAGCCTACGCTAGCAAATGTTTTTCCTGTTGCTTTCCAAACTTTCTTGCATGCTTCAGTTATCCTAACATTCTTAACATGGGGTGAAGCAGAAGACATCAAGAAAGACACAACACACTCATCATGATTAGCAGAAATTAAACACTTGTCGCATGTTTTACAGATAGCATTAGAATTCGAATTAATTACAGTACTTTTGATACTAGAATCAACACGATTCATTCTATTCATTGCAAACTTATTGTTCCTAGGTTGGGCTTCTACTTTCTTCAAGTGATCATTCATAGCTGGCGTAGTCCTATCCTTTCTTGCATTTCCTCTAGACCTTGACCCGCTAGCTTGGGTGTCACTTTTTACTCCTGTAGAAGCATTGAAGGGAACATTAGTGTGTTTTTCTGTCACATGCCTTCCTGATAATGATGTGTTGGGTTCTGATGTTTTAAGTGGAAGATCAAATGCTACATGCTTGTTCTTAACAGTGGATGATGACGCAACAAGTCTATCTCTATGGCTGTTAAACTTAGGAACTGAGCCTATGGCATATTCTAAGTTTTCCTGAATCCTCTTCGTGAGATTACAAGCATAAACAACAGCCCTATCAAGTGGCTTATCAGTTCTATCCTCTTCAACTACCTCACGAAGTGTGTCAAGGCCCTCTCTAAGATGATCGAGATATGTTTGATGGGCAAAGCTATTATTTCTAAGGTTAAATGGAATACGCCCAACACCAACATCATACTTTTTACAAGCAGTAGCCCTTGGTGCATCAAAATTACAAGTGGTGCATGGCATTTTACCTTTCCCCCGAGCCTTAAGATTCTCAATTTCATTAGTCAAAGAGGTTATTTGATCATTGTGATTGCTTCTTGTAACTTTAATGGAATCATATAACTCTTTGAAATGTTGTTTAACCTTTGAATTTTCTTCTCGATAACACTCATTTTCATAATGTAACTTATTTATGGTGTTTTGATATTGAAAATTCTGAGAATCTGAAGACGAAGGTTTATTGGTGCCATACATTTCATACTTGTTGGATTTCAATTGGGTAATTTGGGCCCTCAGCAGTCGAATTGTGTTCGTGTGAGCTTGAATTGTCTCATCTCGTTTGCTTAATTCAAAATAAGTATCAAATTCAGGAGCATCCAAGGATGTCTTGTCATGTGATATTTTATGTTTTTCATTTAAATGTTGATGTTTCAATTGCAAATTAAGATATTCAACTTCTAATTTTGAAAAACGTTTAACCATATTATCATGGTCATCATTTTGAATTTTTTCAAGAAATTTTAAATTCTCCCCCTCAAGCTCAACAACACGATTCTGGGTGACATTTAACGCAATAGCATACTCATTAAATTGACAAGCAGACAATGCAGAATCAGTGACAGTGTAAAATACATCTTGTGCAATACATTTAGCAATCAAGTTGTCGTTAGTAATGAGTATGTTTTTTCTTTCAATCTCTCGACTCTTAAGTTCTATTGCATATTCATTCACCTCATTTTCCATGTCTTTAAACACTACTTCCATTTCTTTTATTTCGGCTTTAAGGGCAGTTTGCAACCCTTCAAAGTGTTCTTTAAGTAGTTTAAAGAATGGCATGACCTCAGTTAAGTAACACCTTTTTGCATGTTCAAAACACCTTTCCCCCTCAGTAATACCGGAGGGTGTGATTCTCTTCTTGCATGTTTTATCGAAATCAGCAAACAGTTGCCAAAGCACATATAAGCTAATAAAGGTTTTGCATTCAGTGGGAAGAGACAAAGGCACCAAATTCCTAGGTGTATTGGGAGGATACACCGTTATGGACGCAACTTTTCTAATGAGGGGGGTATTGGCCTTAAGTTTTTCAACCTTAAGTTTTTCATTATCTTGTTTCCAGAATATCTGTTCAGGTGTTAACGTCTTTTGAGGAGCAAACACAGTCAAACGATTTTCCTCACTATAGTCATGGGGTTTGATTATTATTCGTCTGGCTATGCACTCGGGATCCCTCATTTTCTCATTCATTCTAACCCTTGTTCTCTCACTTAACTCATCCTCTTCTTCTGTGTAGATATGCTCAGGCGGGTCATGATTAGGCATAAACATCACATTAGAATCATTTAATGCAGGTTGGGCTATCTTAGCAATTTCATGAATAGCTAATTTAGATTTACCTACATTGCTTTCACTATGCTTGTCACTTAACTTTCTGTGCTTATACATCATTTGGGCAGTTTGTTTGGTTTGGTCTTGTGTGTACAACTTATCTTCAAGCTTATTTTTTAACGTCTTGAGTCTAGAGAAATCATTTAAAAGTGTTGTTTCTTTTTCTTTGAATTCTAGCTTAAGTGTAGTTACACACTTTTGTGCTTCCTGTTTCTGTTTGACAGACTGTTCTAGCTGACTTTTCAAAGAACTCAACTCTAATTTTAATGTTTCTTCTCTTACTCTAGACTCTTTAATAAGTGTACTCATTTGACCTTCTAATTTCTGCTCACGTTCATTAAGCTCAAACTTAGCACGCTGTTCATACATAGCCACTTGTTCTTTATAAATGTTTAGTCTAGTGATCAAGTCATCATCAGGGACAGGCAATTTGTACTCATGGCACTCACATGCATTATCTAAATTACACGCATTATCTAAGGCACCTACATTACTTACAACACAAACATCATTATTTACAAAAGATTCACCATTTGGTACATCAGGCGAGTTGTTGTGATTCAAATACTGTTCATATGAAATAATATTGCTATTTTCCATGTCAACATTACTTGTGTCAGAAACATCTGCCTGATGTACTTCTTTGGGATTCTTTTGTCCCTCGACTATATTATATGTGTCATAAATTTTTAGTACCTCAGATATCACGGATGCATTAGAAGGACCAGCTTGACGGGGAGATGAGACCAAGGAAGACAAGTTAGCCATGAAGATTGTTTGAGCCGTAGGTTCATCATCTACATCCGAGTCAAATGCATCACAGTCATCTGCCTTGAAGATGTTAGGATCATTAAGTGCTAGATCCTGAACTGGTTGCTCATCATCTTCATCAAAAGTATTTCCCCCATCTCCTGCCAAGAACAATAACTCTTCCTCATCCAATACAGCTCCATTCTCTTGAGCTTGCATTAACAGCATCTTGTCTTTGAAGTAATCTGAGTTCTGAGGACGTTTAGGTTGATTGCAGTTTCTAGCAATGTGTCCAAGCCCCCCACAATTATAACACTTGATCTGTTTCCCTTGACCCTGATTGGCATTCCCTGCTCTATTCTGCACATAACCTCGACCCATGTTTCTTCCAGCTCTCCCTTGCACATTCTGAACCACAATTTTCCCATCCTCCACCATTGCTAGATTGCGTGGGTTGGATGAATTCCTTAACTGATTGTTGGTCTGAGGGAGTGATGCTTGAAACTGTTGAACCAGTAATGATACTTGATTGGTGAGGTTGTCAATCATTTTGTTGGTCTGAGAGTAGCCTGAGTCAAGTTGAGAACTCATAGCAGGTACTTGTGAGTGAAGTTGATGATAGCTTGGGTTGGATGATGATTGGATTGTTGGTTGAACATTTGTTATGAACGCCAGTGGATCATTTGTAGTTGAAGGATTTAACTTTTCTCTCAGCACCCGATCGTAGACAGCATGCTTCTCATGTTGTTGCAGATAGGCATACAGCTGTTCATAGTTGGTATCCCTTAAACCTTTGTTGAGTTTGACAGCAGTAACAAATCTGTCCCATTCAGGAGTCATGTTGTTCACAAACTTTGAGTTTAGTTGGATATTGGGCATAGTCATTCTGATCATCCTCATATCATTCACCAACTTATGAAATCTCACATAGTAGTCTGTGATATTCTCTCCTGGGTTCATTTTAAAATGCTCGAACTCATCATACAACTTTGACTCACGATCTTCCTTTGTGAGTTCTGACCCTGCCAACAACATTTTAACGTTGTCCCACACAGCTTTGGCTTCAGTGTTGAAATTGATGAGCTTGTATACATCCTTTGGAAGACCTTGAATGACAATGTTTGAAGCTCTAATGTCAGCATCATACCTCTTCTTTTCTTCTTCATTAAGATCATTGTAGTTTCTAGGTCTGTCGATGCCCCAAGTTACAGTCCCATCTTCACCAGTTGTAACAACATCTCTGGTGGTACCCATCTGATATGGTCCATCGTCAATTGACTTAAGAATGTTAACTCCATTATCTTTTCCCAAGCAGTAAACTCTTATCCGTTGTGCCCAAGACTTATAATCCGTCCTATCTAGCATAGGTGGATGAGTGTCAGATCCTGCTGCTTGAATATCTTCTGATGATGTGTTTGATGTGGTAGCCATAGTAACTACGGGATTTTACAGATCTTGTGATTTAACCGAGAAATCGAATCTTTAGCGGGAATTTCTAAAATCACCAAGACACAAACCGCATAGACAAATAGCACCCTTGAGGATACAAGCCGCCTAGACAAACCGCGTAGACACAAACCGCATGCACGTCTTAGAGACAAACCGTGTAGACACAAACCGCATGCACGTTTCAGAGACAAACCGCGTAGACACAAACCGCATACACTCCTCAGAGACAAACCGCGTAGACACAAACCGAGTTCACGCTGCAGAGACAAACCGCGTAGACACAAACCGAATACACGCTGCAGAGACAAACCGCGTAGACACAAACCGAATACACGCTGCAGAGACAAACCGCGTAGACACAAACCGAGTTCACGCTGCAGAGACAAACCGCGTAGACACAAACCGCGTACGCGCCTTAGAGACAAACCGCGTAGACACAAACTGCCAAACACGTCGCTTTCAATGCTTTTTGTCCTTTTGCCTAAACTAGTAATAAGACAAACCGCGTTCTCGAAGTGACACAAACCGCGTTCAAGAACTTGTCCAGAGCACACAAACCGCACAAATCTTAAATCTGTGAATTCAAGCACCAAATACTACTCTTATACTGTTCCTAAGCTAGAAAGTACAAGGTATAACAACTTCTAATCACTAAACAAGGCACAAAATGAAATTTATGTAACTTATCAATTCGAACTAAAAAACCTCAAAAACTAGACAAATCCGTGAATACCAACTCTCATGGACCTAACCATGGCTCTTGATACCAATTGTAGGGTATTCACAATGCAAGAAACACTTGTTTGAGGCCTTGATATGGATCGAATAGACAAGAACTAGAGAGAGAAAGTGGGAACTTCTAGAGAGAGAAATACTATGTGTATATTAGCTTGAAATAATGGGAAGTTCCAACCCTTCCCTTGCTAGGGAAGGGGTATTTATACTTACTACATAATATGCCCCTAGCGGGCTGTGGAGAGAGCTGACAGAGGGTAAAGACCCGACCCACTCCACAATACTAATTAATAACTAATCTACTAATAATATTACTGATAATCCTACGAGCTATGATGTGCTAATAAGTACTCGGGGTGACGGAGTCTTCAGCTGAATATTCATATTCCTAACAACCTCCTCATAATCAATCCCTTCTTCCTGTGTATAGCCTTGAGCAACCAGTCTTGCTTTGTTCTTTATCACAATGCCTCTCTCATCCTTCTTGTTCCTGAATACCCACTTAGTACCAATCACTCTCATTCCCTTTGGTAGATCAACCAAAACCTAAACCTTTTGAATTTTGAATTGAAGCAGTTCTTCTTGCATAGCCTCAACCCAACTTGATTCTTCTAAACCTTTATCACATCCTTTGGGAATGTTTGATTCGATATTATTCTGAATATGGAATTGTTGACTAAGCATCAAGATGCTAACAATAGTCATATTAGATTTGTCATCTTTGGCGATTTGAGAAACTCAAAATTCTGTACCATGGTTCCCAACCTGGTAAACAATTACGATCACCTTTGCTTTGAAAACTCGTACGTTAATCCCTCGCGGTTGTCTAGATACTTCATTTGATGAACTTGCCTCGAGAGTTATTTGGTTGTTTGAAATGTTCACGATGTATTCCTTAATGAACTACCAAGACTACCATCTGAATGTGAAGATGTTTTGATCTGGTTATGAGAATTTGTTTAGTCACGACTCGAGGTAGAATGTGATTGCAATAAAGGCATGTGTATATGATGTAAGTATTATGACGCCTGGCCAACGTGATAATAGTTACATCATTTAACTTGAACTTATTGGGATCATAGTTTGTTTGAGAAGTGCCTGTGAACAGTAAGTTATTTGAGTCAGAACTCTATCCATATAAGAGCGACGTTTTGCCTAATTTTGAAACTCCGTATTGAACAAAATCAGTTGAATGGAAAAAAAAAAGGACCAACTTCTAGAAAGTGGTTTTATCCGTCTGGGTGTGTATCTGTGGTGTACTCCTTTTTTATTCGTAAAGAAGAATGATTATAGTATGAGGTTGTGTATTGAGTTCTGGAAGCTGAATAGTATTACGGTTTGAACCGTTATCCGTTACCTTGAATCAACGATTTGTCAAATCAATTTCTGGGTGTGAAGTTTCTCTATGATTGATTTAAGATCTGATTATTTTTAGTTACGTATAAAGGAGCAAGATGTTCCTAGAATTACCTTTCGTATTCATTATGGTCTTCATGAGTATTAGTGATGCCAATTGTATTGGCTACTGCTCCGACTGTTCCTATGGACTTGATTAAATCGTGTCTTTCATGAATACTTGGACAATTTGTCATAGTATGACATATGGGTATATTCAGAGACGAAAGAGAAACACGGAAATCATCTTCGTATTCTGTGTTGAGATTTCTACGTCAGAAGAAGCTACATGTTATATTCTCGAAGAGTAAATTTTGGTTGGGATGAAGAATGAGAGGAGAATTTTGAGAAGCTGAAAAGAGATTTGTTTCTACTCAAGAAGGAGACTTAGCTATGTCCTTATGCAATACGGGAAGATTGTTGGTTATGCATCAATACAGCTAGAACCATAGGAAGTGAATTATCCGACGCATGACTTGGGAGTGAATTGTGACAGGCATGAAGAAGCTCAGGAGCAAGATGATGAAATATGATCTATGTTAGAAGACTTGAAGGAAGCGGTTTTGATTGAAGCACACAATTCTATTTGCTCTATTCATCTTAGCTGTACTATTATGTATAGAGACTTGCAGCAGAAATTTTGATGGAATGGTATGAAGACGGTTGTGACTACATTGGTGACGAAGTGTTTAGCATGTCAGCAGGTTAAGATTCAACATCAGAATACACGTGGTTTTCCTTAGTTTTAGATGTTTCGTATGTGGAAGTGGGATTAAACTTTCAGGAGCTTTGTAACGGGATTTCAGCGCACATTTTGGAAGGACAACACGAATTAAGTTGTAGTGGATCGTTTGACTAGGTCAGCTCACTTAGAAGATTGGCAGAGATTCCTTTCGACAGAAGATTATTCAAGCTACATGGTGCACCTGCAGTGATCGTGTCAGAGAATCGCGTTTTTCTTCACACTTCTAGAAGAGATACAGAAGACTATGGGGATTGGACTCGGGATTTTAGTACGACTTCTTATCTTCAGACGGATGGATAGACAGAACAACTATTCCAACTTGGAAGATGTGTTGAGCAGGAAATTTGACAAGTGTTGGGGCTGGTTATGTTTGCTCATTAAGATTGATGACATACAAGTGACAAGGGTTTTTCCTTTCGGAGTTTTGTAACAACGGAGATGTGGAGCACCTTTTGATTGAACTAAGTCGGAGACTTACTTATTTATGGTCCGGAGTTGATTACAGTGACTAATGGACTAGTTATCATTGTGGAATAGAAAATTTGAAATTTTAGACCGGGAATTTATGTGCTCCGTATGGTGTTCCCATATAGAAGTGTAGACGTTTTGGTATATAAGGAAGATTTAGTTCGCGATACATTAGACCTTAGATTCGTCCTTATCCATACGATTATCCTACCTATTTATTATGCCTTCTGATATGTTTTAATGTTCCAATATGTACTTAGTTGATCGTCGATACGAATATGTTACCCACCTCTTTATGAAACTCTTGATACGTTCATGATTCGGTATGTGCTTCTTTTTAGAGGGGAAGAGTTGTAAAACCCTAAATTCCGGTTTCACATTTTAAAGACTAATTTGAATTTTACCCTAAGTGTTTGATGATAATTATGAAATATTTAAAACTATGTGATATGGAATAAATACAAAACTATAAATATTAATCCTATCCTAAGAAAATAAATGACACACAATCTTTTGTATAAAGCTCCACACATTTTCCAGAAAGTAATATATGGGACGAGTGTAGGAGAATTAAAGAAGTATCGGTACTAAACTATTGAGTAGTGTTACTATATTTCATTTTTATTTGAAAACCAAAAATCCATACCCCCCCTAATTTCCTAAAAGATAGTGATTTTTTTCCCTTTAAGCCTAATTAAAAAGAAATGCATAACCCTTGCCCCCGATTCACCATATTCGGCTTTATTTTCCCTCCCATAAACCGAATACTACAAAACCCTAACACACATAAATTCTCTCAAATCAGAAGAAGAAAAAGAAGCTTTGGTGTTTGGTGATTGAAGTCGTGGCCTTATTTCTTGTTCTCTTTGAATTAATCATATGAATTAGGGTTTGTAAAACTGATGATTTTATGTGATTGTGATGTGTACATGTTTGTTTTATTTTACCTTTTTAATTTGATATATGATGTATATGATTTTGGTGCTGTATAGGGGATTTGAAATGCTTGTGAAACTTAAGTCATAACTTGTTTGAACACACTTTTACAAATTGGATTCGATAACTATGAAACTATTAAGAAATTAGGGCTCGTAATTCATGATTTCATGTGTTAAATGATGTTAGTATGACTTTGTGTGTTCTTTCCTATGTTTTTATGTGAGAATTGATGTTGTTACGGATATGTGATGAACTTATAACCTAGATATGATGTACATGAAAATTGTTATGAATATGTGATTAGAATGGTGTTTGTAACTGTATAAGCTAGTTATGACTTTATGCATGTTTGCTGTCCAGATTTTTGGTCATATTGATGAAGGTGTAAATTGATGATGCTTCTGTGTTTTTGAATGAATTTTGGGTCTAAACTTATGTACTTCTCGTCTAGTTTCTGAATATGTAAGGTATATGCTTATTTGAGGTCTGGAAGTGTGCTTTTTTATTTTTACAAGATAAGTTGTCAAGTATGAAAATCTGGGACTAAAATTCCGTTGTAATGTTTGATTTTTAGTTTACAGACGATAGGGAGTTTAGACTTCTCCTTCTACAAGAATGACTCCTGGGTTTTGTATGACTTCCATGATTTTTTGTAGAATTTTCTGAATTGTTTTAATAGGGTAAATAAATCCAAACTTTTGGGGTATACCTGCAGTGCACTTTCTAGACAGGTCTGGAAAGATGATTTTTTAAAATAGTAATTGTGCTTGGTAATTTTTGGGAATTAAATGAAAGGGACTTAGTACTGCTGGAGAATTATACTAACAGTACAAAATTTTAGTTTATAAGTGAAGACTGCTGAAGTATAACTAACAGTACAAACTCTGAAGTTAGTACTGCTAGTATAATAGAAGGTACTGCTACATGGATAAACATTTGTATTAAGGATAAGAATGGAATAGATCATTTGTATATCTTAATTAGTTAAAATTATACGATAGAATACTTATCTTGTACATGACTCCTTAAGTCTAAAAGGAGATCCTAGGTTATACGTTTTGATATATATCAGACATAAAGTTTTGTTAAGATTCAAGGTCATTGTAACCCTAGTGATAGCAAGATCACTCGTATTATTCATGTAATAATATTGAATCATTTGGTGTTAATCTTACTGTGTTCATTGGTCATTCAAGTATTATTTTTCCATCAAACACAAAAAAATTCTTCTAAGTGTGATTAAGTAGATTCTGCATACTTAACTACATACACTCAAAGTATCTCAAGTGGTATCAGAGACAGGTTGATACTATTGATTTAGAAGAGAAAGTAATGGACATGGAGACTACCCAACCAAACATGGCTGCTAAATTGCCAATGCTCAAGCAGAACGAATTTGATATGTGGAGGCTGCGAATAGAACAGTACTTCCAGGTGCAAGACTATGCACTCTGGGAAATTATTGAAGAAGGAAACTCCTTTAAGCCTTCCACATCTGTATCAACAGTTGATGCCAAAGAAGTAACTATTGTGCAAACCTCTCCAGTGACTGCAGAAGAAAGGCTTCAAAAGAAAAATGATGTCAAGGCCAGAAGTTTACTGATGATGACCATTCCCAATGACCAACTCTTGAATTTCAGACAGTAAAAGGATGCAAAGTCCTTGTTTGAGGCTATCATTGCTAGGTATGGTGGGAATGAAGCCACCAAGAAGACTCAAAAGACTCTGTTGAAGCAGAACTTTGAGAACTTTACTACAACCAATAATAATTCCTTGGATCACATGTTCAACAGATTGTAGAAGATTGTCAGCCAACTGGCTGTTCTTGGTGTTGACATACCTCAGGAAGATTTAAACTCCAAGTTCTTGAGGAGTTTACCTACAGAGTGGGCTATGCATGTGGTGGTCTGGAAGAACAATCCAGACATTGATACTATGAGCCTGAATGACTTATACAACAACTTCAAGATTGTTGAGCAGGATGTGAAGAAGGCTGGAGGAACTAGTTCAAGCACTGGGAACTTGGACTTTGTGTCATCTCCTACTAATTCAGTCCAATTGAAGAAAAGGTTGTTGTGGGAGTTAGTACTACTAACCCCAGTGTTAGTACTGCTAGCACATCAAGCAGTACTACTGGTATTCTGGATGATAAAACCTACTGTGCCTTCCTGACAGGCCAGAATGATGGATCAATGCTGACTCATGAAGATCTCCAGAAGATTAATGATGATAATTTAGAGGAGATAGATCCCAAGTGGCAGATCTCCCTTCTTAGCATGAGGGCTAAGAAATTCTACCAAATAACTGGAAAGAAGATCACCATCAGCAGCAATGATACTGCTGGCTTTGACAAATCAAGGGTAGAATGCTACAACTGTCACAAGTTGGGGCACTTTTCAAGGGAATGCAGGAGACCTAGAAAAACAGGATGGCAGGAGCAAAGGTTATGGGAGCAAGCCCAAGGTTGTGGAAGAGGCTGAGCCAACTTTAAAAGCTATGGTAGCTATTGATGGACTAGGCTTTGATTGGAGCTTTATGGTAGATGATGAGGAAGCATCTTCTGAGATGGCACTTATGGCCTTCTCTGAATCTGAGGTACAATCTGGTAAATGTTGTTTTAAAACATGCACTGCTCTTAAAAATTACAAAGTTTAAGGAAACACTATGATGTACAAAGGATTGAACTAAACAAAACTAATTATAATTTATCTAATCATAAGAGAGGTTTACCAGTCCTAGAAGATCAAATAGTGCATTATAAGAACAATTAGTCTATTTTTGCTAATGATATAGCTGTTCTTAAAAGGGATTTATCAATTAAAAATGCAGAAATTAGTCTGTTGAAAGCTGAGTTGGATAGAATTAAAAAGCCTAATGAAAATATTCAATTGACTATAGAAACCTTAGAATATGCCTCTAAGGGTGTAAACAAAATAATTGAATGTCAGTTGATTAACAAAGCTAAGTCTGGGTTGGGGTACAAAACATGTCCACCTCCTCACAGAGGAGTGCCTGCACCCCCAGGAATAGACCTAGAACATACAGGTTTACCTGAGTTTCAACAACCTAAGTTAGAGTATGGTTGTAAGCCTAAGGACAACAAAATTGCTGATAAACCTGCAGAAATCAGTGAACCTTTTGAGAGTGCAAGTGGCACTTCACTCCCTGAGGACAAGGTGTCCACTGATATGAATTCAAATGCTCCAACCATTAAGGATTTGACATCTGATGATGAGGAAGATCAGGTTGTGGTTAAACCTGATGTAGTTAAAGTAGAAGGAACTAGTGTTCCTAGGATGGTTAATAATGAAACTGTT
This sequence comes from Artemisia tridentata subsp. tridentata, assembly GCA_021014915.2. NCBI lineage: Eukaryota > Viridiplantae > Streptophyta > Magnoliopsida > Asterales > Asteraceae > Artemisia > Artemisia tridentata. The sequence continues at coordinate 300,210,936 of CP139505.1, read as the reverse complement.
AAGCCTAAAATAAATGTAAAACCAGTTAGGAAAATAGTTAGGTACTGTGAGATGTATAGGTCCACAGACAAGCCAAGAGGTAACCAGAGGAACTGAAATGACCTCAAGTCACATCAGCTAAGAAGTGACTTTGTCTTGTACAAAAAGGCTTGCTTTGCTTGTGGTAGTTTTGACCATCTTGAGGATTTTTGTAACAATAAGGTAACTGGGAATTCAAACCATAGGGTGAACTTTAACAGGTATCAATCTCACCCCAATGCTGATAGGATAACTCCCAGGGCAAGTTTCATGAAGTCTGGCCCAAAACCATTTCATACTGCTAGATCAGCAGTTAGTACTGCCAGACCTTTTAAGACTGTTTACCCTAGACCAGTAGTTAAAGGTGTAAAACCAACTTTCAAATATGCACCACAAACTGAAAAAAGGCCTTTTCAAAAGAAAGCAGTGGTACATAAACAATTTTAGAAACCAAAGGCCAAAACTACAAAGCTAGCAGTTAGTACTGCTAGCCAAGCAGTTAGTACTGGTAACTCTCAAAACACTATTGGGGATAAGAGGGCTAACGCTGTTAAGGCCTCAGCATGTTGGGTATGGAGACCAATCAAACCCAATGGTGCATCAATTATTTTGAAAAGATTTGACTATATTGATGCACGAGGCAAACCCAAGTCAGTGATGGCTTGGGTACCCCAAGGAAACTAATTTCCTTATTTCATGTGCAGGGACATTCACAGGATGATTATGAAGATCAAGGTTATGCAGACAGTGGATGTTCCAGGCACATGACAGGCAACATGTCCTATCTTTCAGACTTTCAACCAATGGATGGAGGATATGTTACCTTTGGGGGAGGAATAAGGGGAAGGATTACCGGTAAAGGCACCTTGAAAACTGGTAAATTGGATTTTGAAGATGTGTACTTTGTGCAAGAGCTTAAGTATAACCTGTTTAGTGTCTCACAAATGTGTGACAAAAAGAACAAAGTTCTTTTTACTGACATTGAATGTCTTGTGCTTTCTCGAGACTTTAAGCTTCTTGATAAAAGTTAGGTTCTACTTAAAGTTCCAAGAAAGGGCAACATGTACAGTGTTGATTTGAAGAAGATTGTTCCTAAAGAGGCCCTTACTTGTCTTGTTGCAAAGGCCACATTGGATGAGTCTATGTTATGGCATAGAAGACTTGGTCACATAAATTTTAAAACCAATAATAAAATTGTTAAGGATGGTTTGGTAAGAGGCTTGCCTCAGAAAAGATTTGAAAATGACCAAACTTGTGTTGCCTGTCTTAAAGGCAAACAAAACAAGGCTTCTTGTAAGCCCAAGATTTTTAACTCTATTGATCAACATTTGTTTATGCTACATATGGATTTATTTGGCCCAACATCTGTTAGTAGTATTATGCATAAAAGGTACTGTCTTGTAGTTACTGATGACTATAGTAGGTTCACATGGGTTTTCTTTTTAGGTTCTAAGGATGAGACACCTAGCATTCTTAAAACATTCATTACTGAGATAGAAAACTTAGTGGATAAAAAAGTAAAAGTCATTAGGTGTGACAATGGTACAAAGTTCAAAAATAGAGTTATGGATGAGTTTTGTAAGGAAAAGTGTATTAGAAGAGAGTTTAGTGTTGCTAGAACTCCTCAGTAGAATGGAGTTGCTGAGAGGAGAAATAGAACACTGATAGAAGCTGCTATAACCATGTTAGCTGACTCTAAGTTGCCTATCAATTTTTGGGCTGAAGCAGTTAATACTGCTTGCTATGTGCAAAACAGGGTTTTGGTAGTTAAACCTCACAACAAGACACCATATGAGCTTTTTAGAGGTAGAACTCCTGCATTAGGATTTCTAAGACCTTTTGGGTGTCATGTAACTATTCTAAATACCTTAGACCATCTAGGAAAATATGATGGTACAGCAGATGAAGGATTCTTGGTTGGGTACTCATTAAATAGCAAAGCCTTTAGAGTATACAACAAAAGAACTAGGAAAGTTGAAGAGAACCTGCATGTTCAATTTCTAGAAGATAAATCAAATGTTGCAGGTGAAGGTCCAAAATGGATCTTTGACCTTGATACTCTAACCCAATCAATGAATTATGTGCCAGTTGTTGCAGGAACCTTTTCTAATGATTTTGCAGGTTCAGAAGCTGATGATGCAACAAATGAAGCAGACTTGGGAAAAGAGAAAGATCAAGATCACTTACTGATGACAATGGTATTAATGCTATGCCAAACACTAAGATTTTTGAAAATTTATCCAGGATGGGGTATAACACTCAATCACAAGCTTTGACTTTTCAAAAGAGTCGTTTTGCCCCTCAATGGAGGTTTTTAATACACACCATCCTTCATTGTCTTAGTCCCAAGAAAACCTCATGGGAACAGTTCAGTAGCAATATTGCAACTGCTCTCATTTGCTTGGCTACTGACAGAACATTCAATTTTTCAAAACTCATATTTGAAGGCATAGTTAAAAATGTTGATAGCAAGACAAATTTTTTTATGTATCCCAAGTTCATCCAAACAATTTTGAACATGAGGAAACATCAACTTCTTCCACACAAAACTGTTTATCCAACCCCGAAGCTTACCCAAAAACTTTTTAGCAATATGAAGATAGCTTCAAGAGGGTATAGTGGGGAAGAAGTTCCACTTTTTGATTCTATGCTACATGCTCAGGGTGAAGGTTCAACAAGCCCAGTTGATTCCCAACACACACCCACCACATCTGAACAATCACCTTCACAACCAACCTCATCACCAGATAGGTCATTATCCAGACAGGACTCTGATGTACAGAAGCACAGAGCTCCTACCCCTCCAAATGTAGCAGATGAGGCTAACTATGTCAGTTTGGAAAGGGCTGCTTCTACTGTCTCAGGATTAGAAGCTGGACAGGACAGAAGTAACATACCTAAGACCCAATCCATGGCAACACCAGCAGTACCAAGTTCTTATGAACCCAGTACTATTGGTGGAATCCCAAGCCAACTAGAAACTATGGGTGGCTCAGAAACTCACCATATGGTGGACTATGAGTCTTTGCCTCATGATGCACCTCTCCCTGAAGGTAACACATCAGGAAGCACTGAGGGCAGTGTGAAACTAAAAGAATTGATGGAAACTTGTACAAGATTATCTGAGAAGGTGAACACTTTGGAAGTTGAGCTTAAAAGTCACAAGAAGAACTTTGCAGTGGTATACACTAATGTGAAGAAATTGGAGACTACAGTCAAGATACTTCAAAGGAAAAGGTCAGCACAAGTAGTGGAATCCACAAGTTCATCTTCTTCATCTAGTTCATCAAAGGGTCCAAGTACAGATGATGGTGAGGAATCTTCTAAACAGGGGAGGAAGATTGCCCAGATGGATCAAGATCATGACATTACTTTGGTTCAAGAAGAGTATGATACTCAGGGGAGGCAAGCATAGCAGATGGATCAAGGTACTGGTGGCTTTAGAGAAGATACTGGTAGTGCAAAACAAGGTACTGCTAGTGTAGCTGAAGAAGGTACTGCTGGTCCACAAAGTACTGCTAGAACAGTCTATACTAGAAGACCAAAGATTTCAAGAGCAGACAAGGGCAAGGAAATTGTAACAGAAGAAGAACCATCTTCAAAGAAGCTATCCAAGAAGATGGCTCTTGATGAAGAGTTAGCTCAGAAATTTCATTAAGAAGAGTTAGAAAGGGTAGCAGAAGAAGAAAGGTTAGCTGAAGAAGAAAGATTGGCAGCATTTATGGTTGAAAGAAAGTTTCAAACTGAAGAAGAAGAGAGAGATGCTCAAATACTTTTTGATAAGGAATTAGCCGCAAAACTTCAAGAAGAAGAAAGATCTAAATATACCAGAGAAGAACAAAATTCAGCTCCTAATGACTTATTAGAGGAGATCAGAAAGAAGCAAGGTAAAAAGAAAGCTTATAAGAAGAAGATTCCTTCAAAAAGTAAGCAACTAAGGTATATGAAGAATTACTTGAAGCATCAGGATTACTGGAAGGAACAGTGGCTCACAGGAAAGTTTTATGAAGAAATAGAACAATTGTACATCAGTGCTTATACAAGAATTCAGAAGCCTTATGAAGCAAGTGCAACAATTGAGACTGAGTCCAGTAAGGGTGTGAAAAAAGAAGCAGAATAGTTGGAATCTGAAGAAGCCAAGAAACAAAGAACTGAGGAAGAATCAGTTCAAGAAGAACCAGTTGAGGAAGAATCAGCTGAAGGAAAGACATTGACTGATGAGCAAATCCATAGTATGATAGTAGTGGTTCCTGAATCCCTTAACATTGATCCCCTTCAAGCAAAGCATCCAATTATAGACTGGGAAGTATATTCAAATGGAAGAATCAAGGGATGGAAGATCATCAGGGTAGGAGGAAAAACTGAAGTCTACAAATTCTTTGAAGACTAGATCAAAGCTTTTGATAGAGATGATTTAGATAAATTGTAGAGCTTAGTGCAATTAAGATTCATGACCTCAGATCCTACAGATGATAAGGATAAAGAACTATGGGTTGATCTGAAAAGATTATATGAGCCAGATGGAGGTGAAGCTATATAGAGGTTTCAAGCTCCAATCTCAGACATCACATGGAGACTGTTTGATAATTGTGGTGTTCACAGAGTTTCCAATAAAGCAGGATTGGAAATTTATATGTTAGTGGAAAAAGATTATCCACTCAGAGCAGTAATCTTATTGGTTATGCTGTCATCAACACTTACTATTGAAGAAGATTCAGAGATGGCAGATGAACTAGTTAGGAAGATATGTCAGCTTGCAGAACAAAGAAAAGCCAGAAGACTAAGATTAACTATGTAGTGTTTGGAAGAATCCTCACATCCTCATTTAATTCAAAGAAACTTGATGATTTAGGATAAATCACAAGTTTAGGGGAGGATTGTTGGGAATTAAATGAAAGAGACTTAGTGCTGCTAGAGAATTATACTAACAGTACAAACTGTTAGTGTATAAATGAAGACTGCTGAAGTATAACTAACAGAATAAACTCTGAAGTTAGTACTGCAAGTATAATAGAAGGTACTGCTGCATGGATAAACGTTTGTATTAAGGATAAGTATGGAATAGATCTTTTGTATATCTTAATTAGTTAAAATTATACGGTAGAATACTTATCTTGTATAGGACTCGTTAAGTCTATAAAAGGAGATCCTAGGTTATACGTTTTGATATATATCAGTCATATCACTCATAGAGTTTTGTTAAGATTCAAGGTCATTATAACCCAAGTGATAGCAAGATCACTCGTATTATTCAAGTAATAATATTGAATCGTTTGGTGTTAATCTTACTGTTTTCATTGTTCATTCAAGTATTACTGTTCCATCAAACACAAACAAATTCTTCTAAGTGTGGTTGAGTAGATTCCGCATACTTAACTACATGCACTCAAAGTATCTCAAACACGTTATAAGGGAGTAACATCCTAAGTGTTTTATAATCCTTTCAGTAATAAAATCTATAAAAATTTTTGAAGGTACTTAACTGATATGGGAATCACTGAGAATTATTTTAGAATTTTTGGAGCCCTTTTGATATGTCTAAAAATTCATGTGAAACCGACCCAGATTTACCTATTAAACCCTAAAGTATGATATAAGTATAATTACAAGTATAAGACAAATAAAATCAAGTATAACTTATGAAATGGACTTGTTAGTAATGTGTAACTCCTATTCAGGTAGATTTGGCAAAGAGAAAATAGTCCTCATCCTTTATGTTTTCCTCACTTATTTCTCACATTTACTAAGGTACATATATTCTACCTTTTCTCAGTAAGGGTTTCTCATGACTTTTCGATCCTTGACTTTGATTCTTTTGCTATGTTATGATCCATTTGATATGATTCATTGATATGATCTGTATGATATTATCATTTGATATGATTCTGTTTGCTATCCATTATGTTATGATGATCTATATATTATCTCATTGATATGAGATTCTGTTCTATTGATATGCTCTGATTGATTATTGTTGGGAATTAAATGTTCTGAAGTTAGTACTGCGAAAAGAAATACACTAACAGTACAAACTGCTAGTGTATGAATGAAGACTACTGAGATATAACTAACAGTACAAACTGCTAGGTTAGTATTTCCAGGTGCAAGACTATGCAATCTGGGAAATTATTGACCAAGGAGATTCGTTCAAGCCTTCAACCTCTACTACAACTGTTGATGGTAAGGTAGAGACAGTTGTGCAGACTGTTCTAGTGACAGCAGAAGAAAGGTGGTATGTGCTTATTCACATACCTTTTATTTGCCAAATTAAGACCAAAACGACCAAAAACTAACCATAAATACCAAAGATATTTTGTTTTTGTGTTTGTTTCTATGCAGGTACAGATATCATGAAATATGGACTAAATCAAGCAAAAACCGGGAAAACGAGCACGAGATTTGGAAAAGTGTCAAAAGCCGAAGCCGAGGAAGCAAATGAACAAAATTTATTCTCATATGTCAGATTTGGTCCTCCAAGAATCAAAGAAAGACAAATATGGCCCTTGGATCTATTTTGGAAAAGTGGCAGATTTGGTCCCTAACTGTTTAAATCCATTTCCAAATCTAATCCTTTTATACCAAAATCCTTAAATAATAAACCCACAAAAACAAACCCAACACAAAATAAACCCAGCCCACTATCCCTTTTAAATAAATAAAACCCGGATCTCTTTTACCCAACCAAACCCGAATCCAGTAAACAACCTATCCCACCCGGTCAACCCATAATTAATTCTCAGTCAAACAAAATAACCCGCCTTTTATCTTTTTTCCCCAAAAGTTACTGTTCCTCAAGAACCCTAGAATTACCCATTCCAAATTACAGCAATTAAGGGTAACCTCGTACTTTGCACGCGATTCTAAAAGGATATCTGACATGTCAGACTGACATGTCAGCAATCCCAAGCTAAATCAAGGCATGTGATTGGTGGATGGTACGTGGTGTGATGATCCAAGGGCTGTGATCGATTATAATGACGAATTGATGATTGAAGGGCTGGGATTAACTTAGAAGAAACCCTAGAAGCTTCTCAGCAGGCTATAAAAGCCCTTGTCTCCTCACAGAAAAAGGCAGTTAGTTATTAGGAATAGGAGTAGGTTTAGTATAGTAGTCGAAGCTCTGTCAATTTAAATTTCTAGTTTAATTACTTTGTAATTCTCAGCTTTTATAGTGTAATCTTCAAGTTTTTATTAATGAAATTTATGTTTTCCATTTTATTCACTTGGTCTCAATTTTTCTAAATCCTTTACTTACAGTTATGAACCTGTTTTTAAGCTTCATTTCTGATTTCATCAGCTCATATAAGCTTATTTTAGTTTTTGTACAAGTTACCTTGATACAAATCTGTTTCAATCTCAAAAACTCAAAAAGTCAAAAATAGTCAAAGTTACTGTTCAATAAGCTGATCTGGATGGAGCTTATTTGGGTTATTTATTCTCTTATGAGATAAGCATGGGTTGTAAGTTTAGTGGTCCATTCCTGTTTCATGCTATAGGGTCTTGTAAGTTTCACTCAAATTCTCATTTTATTGCATAGTGCTTATTTCTGCTTATATCAGTGCTCCTTTGTGTTTTTTATGCTTATTTAATTCACTTATGATCAATAGTTGCTTTATTGCTTGATTTCATTTGCTAGTTTACTATTTGCTTATTTTTGCATTTTTATAGTCATTAATAGCCAAAACAGTCATAATAGCTAGGGCTTATTACAGTGCTTATTTTCAATTGGAAGTTGTTCATTAGGTTTATATTAAGTCAGTTAATCAATGATAAGTCAGAATCATAGCTTAATATGGCAGTTCTTAGTTTAAAAAGTCAACACAGTTTCATAATAGGGTGTTTGGATCAAGCTTATTCTAGGTCACATATAGCTACTACTATTCATTGACCAAATTGTGAGATTAGATTGAGCTTATTTGGGCCTTTATAAGCTGTTTTCAGTAGATATCAAGTTGTTTTGAAGAATTTGGACAGTTAAAGTTGGATAGTGGAAGCATAGGGTTAGAACTGCTCATATAAGCTCTCATTTAGCCTGAGCTTATTTGATCTTAGTTTTTAGCATTTTTCAGTTCATTTGAATGTTTAAAGTGAGAATCCAAGACTTGGTACTGTTTCATTAAGTTTGGAAAGAGTTGAGTTCATTTTACCTAATCTGCTGCATCAGAATCCAAATTGCAGACCTGCACAAATTAGGGTTATCTCAGCATTTTACTTGGACTAAATCTGCTGATTCACTTGATCTCAATGCATGATAGTTGGTTTTCTAGTAGCTTATAGTAGTAGTTTTAAGATTCTGATATTGGAATTCACTTTTTAGCTTATTAGATAGCTTAAATTTTGTCTGCAATAAGCCCATTTAGAGTTGTTCTGAACCTGCATCAGTTTTGGCTCCTATGTGCATCTGTTCTTGAGCAATTTTTAGTGATCAATTGTTAGTATAAATTGGGCATTTTCAGTTTGCAAGTAGATTTTAGTATAAGCTTTCAGATTCTGCTTTTGGTTTCCCCCATTTAGCTTTTTCCTAGCTTATAGAGTGGCTTAAAGTGGGCTGTTCAGCCATTTGTTTCTTTCATATAGTGGTTACTGTTCTAGTGCTTATTGGCTTAATCTGAATGCTTCTCTGGTTACTATTAGTAGTTTTGAGTTTTTATTAGTAGGTTAAACTATATTTGAGCTTTTGGTAATTTTTTGTGCTTTTTAGCTTATTTTAGAGCTTATTAGAAACTGCTTTTTCCCCAAAACTGCTTATCAGTGTTTAGAATAGTACCATTTTCATTTTTCATAACTTCTTAGTTTCATTTTAGATTTTTCTGAAAAATTTCATAATTTTCCAAATCAGTTTTACTATTTTTAAATCATTTAATTAGTTTCTTTTAGTTTTAAATTCATAAAAAATTAAAATAAAAATCAAAAAAATATATTTCTTTTTTCTAAAATTTTATTTTAGTATTTAGCATTTAGAAAAATTAATTTTACATTTTTAGGACTTATAATTTAGAATTTCACTTTTTAGATACGTTTTTTTATAAATCGTAACGTACTTTTTTAATCTTAAATTTTCGTTTTAGGTTTCGTATGCTTAGATTACTTGTACCCTTAGTTTGATTTCTTGTTTTTATTAGTTATTTCATATTCGTAGTGTAAAAAACCCCAAATATCACTCTTTTTTTCACCATTCACTTCACAATTTGACACCGTAAACGACGACTCGACTTCAACCTTCGTAGGGACTACTACCCGGGGAAATACATTCGTTGTATTTTCTTTGGAAAATAAATATACTTAAAACGACAAATCAAAAATGGCGCCGCTGCCGGGGAAGGCTTGAGAAGAGTTTGTTAATATCGATCGTTGATTCGTGTTTTGAAGACCCTTCCTCGGAAGTTATTTGTTTTTATAAAAATAAAAAAATACAAAAAGAAAATAAATAAAACACTTTTTCTAAAGTGTTTTCAAAAATACAAAAATAATATAACCTCACTTTCTTGAAAGTGTTGTAAACCATTCCGAATAAACAACAAAACAATCGTGAAATCATTTGATTTTCGGACTATCTTTCGATTACAACCTATACAAGGGGTTTAAGGAGGTCTTGACATTAAATTGCAGACCGAAAAGAGATCCATTCTTCTCTTCCGCCACTCTGCGAGTAGTCAAAAGAGAAACGAATTCCGATTGAGGGATCGATACCAAAAATATTGTGCTTATTTTTCTTTAAAAATTAAAACCCAAAAAGATTTTCTTTTCAAATTATTTTTTTCCTTTGAGATTTTCAATGTTTCTAAATTTAAAAATCCAAAAATATTCTTCTTAAGTCTCTCATCCATTTAATTCTATCTCTTTATCCCTCTTATGTTTAATTCTTATGTCGTCACTGGGATATCACTGTTTTGATTGTAAAAACCCATTGATCGACAGTCTTCGTTGTTCAAAGTGTAGGTGTGAGCGGTGTGGAAATCATGCACCAAAAGGATCTTGTTATTGGTGTGAAGTAGCTCTTAAATCAAAGCCTAGTTCCATCGATAATTCTCAAAATTTTTCCAACCACCCTCCACAACCCCATCCATCTTCATTTACTCAGCATAATTGCTCTATATGTGGAGATCCGTTGGGGGATGATTCACTTTGTGACCGATGTTTTTGCAATGAATGTGGATTTAGACGTGGACTTTGTATGTGTTATTCTTCGAAAGCTGAAACTTCATTCGTTTATGATTCTAATCCAAATTCTTGCAATGAACCGCCAAATTTCTCCGACTATCCTCCACAGCCCCAGATGTCTTCGTTCGATCAACTTTATTGCGATGGATGTGGAAATCCATTAGATCCGACATCGACTTATTGTCAACGGTGTACTTGCGAGAGGTGTGGTAGAAATATTATCAATGGATTTTGTTCGTTTTGTGCTTCGGAAGCTGAAAATTCATACACTTATGATTTTAATCCGAACATTTACGGTTATCCTCAAAACAATTTCAATCACCCTCCTCAAAACTATTATGAGCAAGAACCGTATTTCAATAATACATCGTTCCATAATACATCAAATATTGAAAATTGTGGGGGATCGTTTGAAAATTTTCATTATGAGCCAAATTTGTGTTACAATTCTCATGGTTTTGACCAACCCCCAAAAAATCCCGTCAATTATCAAAATCAAGATAGAATGCTCGAAATTGTAAAACTTTTGAGAATCGTTGTCAAAGGGGTTCTTCATAAAAAACAAGCTGATAATCAATTTTTGGCTAATCATAATACTTATACTCCCGATCCTCATGAGAAGTCTATGGAAGAATTACTTGCAAAGGAAAAAGAGGCTAAATTTCGAAAGGCCTTAATTTACTGTGATGATGATTCCGATGATGACGAGGAGAGATGTAATACCAAAAATTTCATAATGTGCAAAATGACCAAACTGCCCCTGAAATTTTAAAAGTTAATTAAAACACACAAAAAGCACCAAATTAATTCCAAACCTTTGGTAATGAGCTACATATGAAGTGAAATAATTTTGAGGCAACATTTTAACATTTTGCATGTCCCAAAATTATTATAAAACTGAAAATATTAATTTTAGTATTTATTTTATGTTTATAAAATCATTATAAAAGAGATAAATGCAAATTAAATTAGGAAATGAGACCAAATCAAATTCCTTGATTTATTCCTAGTGTGGGCTGAATTTTCCTGAGTTATTCCCCCCTCCTAGTCAGTTCAATAATTAATTAACAAATCATTTTATTTTTAAAACCCTTTTATACCGAAACCCTAATTGCCGACACAAACAAAAATTCCCCATTCCTTCATACGATTTTCTGGGCACGAGCTAGTAATTTTATGGAGTTCTTCAAGGTGAGATCAAACTAGGAAAAATAGGAGTTGGGTTGTTGAAGGCTTCACTCGAACGTGGGATTATTTTCTTGTTCGGTTTTATACGTCCAAGAGGTAACAATTTCTTACAACAAATCCGTATGTTCTAAATCTGATTTGGTATTTTTTTTTTTATGTTCTTTAGGTCGTATATAGTTCATAAAAATTTATAAACACAAATCATGCAAGCTAAATCAATCGTACGAAATTTAAATAGCTAAAACACACTTAATTCCCAAATATGATTATACGAATTTTCTGGAGTGTGTTCATAATTTTTACGTGTTCTATGATGACTATAAAGGTCTAGAAAAATAGCCATGTGATTTTTTGAATCTTAGATTAATTGATCTTGAATTATTTTGTAATCGGATATTAAAGAAAAATCAAGAAAAATTATAATAACCCTAGTAACGATTTATGTTTAGGGTTCATATGATTGAATCTGACTTATTAATGCATTTTAATGATGCTGTAATGATTGTTAAATGATTGGAAGGATTAGGGTTAAGTTTTGTCAATTAAAAATAGCTTACCGATTGGAAAAAGAAATAAGAAGGGTGTGTTTTGCCAATTTTGAAACTTGTGGGATATTTTTGTAATGTTATATAGATCTGGGATAATGTATAAAAATTATAACATGAGGGTCCTATGTGTAAATATTGCGAGAAAAGGATTAAATGGGTAATTTAGTGTCGTATTGAAAAATAATTAAAAAGGAGGGACTAAAAGTGTAAATTCTGGAAACTTGAAGGTGTCTCGTGTAAATAATGATATAAAGGGTGTATTGTGTAATTTTGAATATTTAAGGGCTTAATATGTAATTATGGATAAATTATTATTCGAATTGTATTTTTGGAAATTAAAGGGACTTGTTTTGTAAAATTTTGAAACTTAAGGATCATTCGTACCATATATTAAAATATGAGGTATATTCTTTAAATTGGTAAAATATAGTGCTTGGTGTGTAAATATAAATATAGTAAGGGTTAAATTGTGATTTATGTAATTATAAGGTTTATTTTGTAAATTAAATAACGAAAGGGGTATAAATTGTAAATTGCTAAACTTAAGGGATTAAAAGTGTCATTCTGAATAACTTTAGTATTAAATGACAAAATTGAGATACTTTCATGTTAGACCTTTGACTTTGGATTATTTACAATTAAAACCCTAAAATATGGAAACTTGTTATATATAACCTTAAACTTTGGTAACTTGCTAAAATATACATTATTACCATAATAATCCTAATTTAATGACTTAACCTGATTGCTTTGTGGAATTTGTCTAATTATGGAAATGGCTATTTTTCGAAACTTACTAAATAAGGAAACTTTCTAAAAATGGAAACTTACTAATTTTGGAAACCTGCCATAAATGGAAAGTTACTAAAAAATGGAAAGCCGACTAAAATAAGAATTCTGATTTGAATAAGTTATTAATAATAAGCCGATCATTAATTCGTGTAGATTCGCTGAAGGAGGAGTGATTTCTTATCCTTATGTTATGTTTCGTTGGCGGTTAAGGTACATATATTCTATCCTTTTTCAGTAAGGGTGTTTTCCCTCTCATGACTCATTGATCTTGTTTCGTTTTAAGATTCCCTAAGCCATTGCTATGTTCCCCTACACTTTGGTTCGTTTGTTTGATTCATTTTGACTTTTATGTTCGATATGACCCTTTTTGCTTTGAGCCTCTATAATGATCCATTTGATATTCGTTCGTTGCCTTGTGTTATTAGTATTCGAAACACTTGATACTTCGAAGGTTCAGTTGATTTTGGTAACTAGATGTGAAAACCTTTTCAATTATATCATGGAAATGTTTGAGGAAAACTTATTTTAAAATGATGTTTATGAAATATGAGATACCACTTTTATTTGAAATTTTACTAAACGTTTATGAGACTACTTTTGTGAAAACCGTTATTAAAGATCATTTTTATGAAAATCATTTGATAAAGATTTAATTTAAATGAACCATTTGATTATGAACCTTTGATCCGTTCGTTTTGACTCATCGACTTTGATATTGGATATGAACCCTTTGCTATGAACCTTTGATATTTGGACTTTGACTATGATTCGATGACTTAGACTATTTGAACCTTTGTTTTGATTTGGACCTTTGACCTTTGACCCTTCAGTTTGATACCCGAGCCAAATGTGTTTCCTAGCCATGAATGTAACATGGCCATGTCATTGATGCACTAATGGCATGACTCCCGTGTGGTCGAGTGATTTTCCACACTGTCCCCATTGTGATTGTGATATGCGCGCTTTATATTAGTATGGCTAATGTAATTTGTGTGGGGGGGCGCATGGATGCATCCTAGGTACGTATTTGTGAAGTTATATGTGATATTATTCGGTGACTGATGCATGGGTGCAATCCACGTCTTTCACAAAATGTGGGAGCTGATCACTCCAATTTGATACATGAGGACACCCCTCATATTATCTGGTTACTTGAGAGGTATCCCCTCTAGATTGCTACAGAATTGTGATATGTGATGTGATTTGTGTGGGCTCGTGGTGGATTACTGACCCTTTTCCCTTTCTTACTTTGTACCTTTTTGACTATACTTTTGTAAACCCAATGCACCAAACTATATATGTTCGTTTTCTTTTGCTTTTGTTTTCATTTATATATATCTGTTCACTGGGCTTTTTAAGCTCAGCCGCATTTCTTTTCCTGCAGCAGGTTTTTAGTAGGAAGCTGGGAATGGGAGGAGAGTACCTTAGACTTAGAAGACTTGATAGTTATTCTGGATTAGAGTCGATTAGAAGTTAATATATTTTAGGAGTTGTATTCGCATTTGTAACCTTGTAAATTCAGTATTTCATTTGTAACCTTTGAGAATTCTTGTATTACTTGAAATGTATGCTTTGTTTTGATCTGATATGAAGCCATTAGTGTGACATCTTTACCCTTATCGGGTTGGGGTGTTACAATTATGGTATCAGAGACAGGTTGTGATTCGTAATACTTTTACCCTTGACTTGTGTAAGTTAGGACCACTAAGCTTTCCCTGTAGGCGCTCGTAAGACAACCTTTGAAAATTTGCATTAGGATCTCCCCATAGGAACCTAAGTTTTTACCGGTGAGGAATGGGTAAACTATAAGGCCTTTGCTTAAATATCTTTACTTCCGCATCGCTCTGATTCGTGCCTTGCTTTTGGTTAAAGTCTGTTGATACCACTTTTGGAAAGTGAAAGCTTATACTTTGCACCACTTAAGATTTGAACCTGATTAAATCTTGAAGGCATTGAGAGTTTCATAAGAATTGCCTGACACTATTTGATCCTTATCTTCAGATTTTGACTCTGATCTCTGATCCTTTTGTTAATCATTTTGACGCCTTTTTGGGCATTCTGAGAACCTCCATGGCGATGACGTACTTGATACATTTTGTTATTTGTCTTTTGCTTTGATAAATGTCTATGAATCTTCCGACACTATTTAATTTCGTTTCACCCATCTCTGCCCCTACGAGAAGTCTTGTGGTGCTTAACCACGAGTATAAGAATGTTTCTATAAGATTTGCTAGGTTGATCTGTCTTTCTTTGGATAGTTAACTTCGATTTTATTCTGACAAGGAAATTGTTGATTGATCATTCAAATATTGACAACTATCCTCCTATATCTCACCTTTGACGTTTGCAACAATTTTTGAACTCCCTACCATGATTACCGATCGTTAAACCCTTTGCTATCACTATTACTCTGGAGACTCCTATATTACTTTCGCGGTTATGAAGTTTTCCTAGAAACCATTTCGTACACCAATGAATGAACCTTATCTTGGAAGCTATTTGGCACCTTGAGTTTTCTAAGCATGAACCTTGTATTGAACGTTATTTGGCACCCTGAATTTCTTGAATATGATTCCTGGTTGAACCACCAAGTTTTCCACCGGAGTGTGAAGTAAGATTTGACATGATACCGAGAGATTGTCGAGACACCAAGCGAAGGTATCTTTCAGATGTGTCCGGAATCATACCTGTTAGATTGAGCAACCGGGAAGAGCAGCAACCGAAGACCAGGAAGTGAGTTTACTTAAGTGTATTTCTGGGCGTGTTTTAGTTTCGTTCGCGATGAAGAAGGATGATGACTGGAGATATGTATCGATTACAGGAAGCTGAACCATAATATCGTTAAGAGCCATTGTTTTCCCTGAACGACTATGTGTTTGTTTAATTTCAGAGAGCGAAGTTCCTTCCGATAAATAAATTTTGTTCTTGGAATCGCCTTCCGTATTCGTAACGACTGCTATGACGGTTAGTGACGCTAATAGTATTAGCTAAAGCTCTGACTATTTGGTGAATCTGATAAATGATACTTTCTCGTGAGTACTTGGACAAATGGTCATTGTATGACTTAATAGTACATTCGGAGACGAGGAAGAGCATGAAAACCATTTTTGCACCTTGTTAGAAATTTGACGATCATTTGTGCATTCTGGGAAATGGATATTTGTTGAGACAACGGTGTTCTTTGCCTGACATGGAGTTAGCAACAACAGAGGCTACCCTGAAGAGTGAAGGCATTCCTCACAAGGCAGGAGTGTTGGCGATGCAGAAGAAGAAATTCTAGTCAAGATGGCGAACCTGGAGCTGATGAAGACATGCAGTCTCACTTCCCTATTCATCTTGGTTGTACTAAGATGAATTGAGAGCGGAAGCAGACTGGATGATGAAGAGATTTAAAGGTCGTGCCAAAAATCCACAATACTCCATCACATTCCAAGAAGAGCTGCAGGAGGCTCGACGAACCAGACACAAGTTCCCGATTTTGGTTTCACTTCCCGATTGATGGACAGACGAAGACAGATTAACCGGACTTGAGGAGTTTGGATGTGTTGAATGAACGGATTTTTGTAACAGACCCTTTATGCTTGGAAGAATTGATTCTATGAAGGCCGAAGTTCTTGACGACTAACTTTCATTTTCGTTGACCCTCTTAAGTTTCGTTATATAGTAATGAGATCCTCTTATGATTTAAATTCCCTAGAAGCATTTCAGTTCGTGTTCATTTTTCGTATGTTCGGTGATGGCCTTGTTTTGAGAGATTTTGACAAGTTGTGGAAGATATGATACTTGTGACGGCATACCTTACTTCTGCTAGACAATCTGGGATTTTGATACTCTTGCGAATAGTTTTGTTTTCCCTTATGACTATGATATTTGATTTTGTTGACCTCTGAGACGGTAGAAGTACTAGGTGGATTAAGATAGGTGATTTTGATTATGACACGAGATAAAGTATGATCATCATGAAGGCATACTTATGTGGTGCTAGTATTATGACGCCTAATCAACGTGATAATACTTACACCATATAACGTGCACTCATTGTGGCCATAGGATATCTTGGGGAGTACCTAAGAAGTTTAGAATTTGAACTCCGATGGATTATCCGCGAATAGTGAGACTTTAGGTTCATCCTATCTATGTGTATACTCTGCTTTCGTTCATTAGATATCTGATTGAGTTTGAACTCTCGATTTGCATTCCTTTGACCTCAGTCATAAATCTTGAACTCCTTTTAGAATTTCCTACTATTGATGCAATTAATTCAATTTGAAATCTTGTTCGTATTCCATATGAGCTATCTGAAGATTCACCTATCGTCCATTTGATGTTGCATGGACCTTTTGTTCTGAATCAACCTGATTTTGTCTCCTTTTGAGAAATTTGAACCCACCTCGTTTTGATTTGAGTCATGAGAAATTATTTGGTCTGAAGACCTTTTTGGAAGGACCGCCCCGGACGTGAGAATATTTGTGACTATCTTTTGCGACTTGCTACGACTTCGTTTAGCTTTGCGACTTCAATTTTCGAGGACGAAAATTTTTTTTTTAGAGGGGAAGAAGTTGTAATACCCAAAATTTCATAATGTGCAAAATGACCAAACTGCCCCTGAAATTTTAAAAGTTAATTAAAACACACAAAAAGCACCAAATTAATTCCAAACCTTTGGTAATGAGCTACATATGAAGTGAAATAATTTTGAGGCAACATTTTAACATTTTGCATGTCCCAAAATTATTATAAAACTGAAAATATTAATTTTAGTATTTAATTTATGTTTATAAAATCATTATAAAAGAGATAAATGCAAATTAAATTAGGAAATGAGACCAAATCAAATTCCTTGATTTATTCCTAATGTGGGCCAAATTTTCCTGAGTTATTCCCCCCTCCTAGTCGGTTCTATAATTAATTAAAAAATCATTTTATTTTTAAAACCCTTTTATACCGAAACCCTAATTGCCGACACAAACAAAAATTCCCCATTCCTTCATACGATTTTCTGGGCACGAGCTAGTAATTTTCTGGAGTTCTTCAAGGTGAGATCGAACTAGGAAAAATAGGAGTTGGGTTGTTGAAGGCTTGACTCGAACGTGGGATTATTTTCTTGTTCGATTTTATACGTCCGAGAGGTAACAATTTCTTACAACAAATCCATACGTTCTAAATCTGATTTGGTATTTTTTTTTGATGTTCTTTAGGTCGTATATAGTTCATAAAAATTTATAAACACAAATCATGCAAGCTAAATCAATCGTACGAAATTTAAATAGCTAAAACACACTTAATTCCCAAATATGATTATACGAATTTTCTGGAGTGTGTTCATAATTTTTACGTGTTCTATGATGACTATAAAGGTCTGGAAAAATAGCCATGTGATTTGTTGAATCTTAGATTAATTGATCTTGAATTATTTTGTAATCGGATATTAAAGAAAAATCAAGAAAAATTATAAAAACCCTAGTAACGAGGGTTAGGGTTCATATGATTGAATCTAACTTATTAATGCATTTTAATGATGTTGTAATGATTGTTAAAAGATTGGAAGGATTAGGGTTAAGTTTTGTTAATTAAAAATAGCTTACCGATTGGAAAAAGAAATAAGAAGGGTGTGTTTCGCCAATTTTGAAACTTGTGGGATATTTTTGTAATGTTATATAGATCTGGGATAATGTATAAAAATTATAACATGAGGGTCCTATGTGTAAATATTGCGAGAAAAGGATTAAATGGGTAATTTAGTGTCGTATTGAAAAATAATTAAAAAGGAGGGACTAAAAGTGTAAATTCTGGAAACTTGAAGGTGTCTCACGTAAATAATGATATAAAGGGTGTAATGTGTAATTTTGAATATTTAAGGGCTTAATATGTAATTATGGATAAATTATTATTCGAATTGTATTTTTGGAAATTAAAGGGACTTGTTTTGTAAATTTTTGAAACTTAAGGATCATTCGTACCATATATTAAAATATGAGGTTTATTCTTTAAATTGGTAAAATATAGTGCTTGGTGTGTAAATATAAATATAGTAAGGGTTAAATTGTGATTTATGTAATTATAAGGTTTATTTTGTAAATTAAATAACTAAAGGGGTATAAATTGTAAATTGCTAAACTTAAGGGATTAAAAGTGTCATTCTGAATAACTTCAGTATTAAATGAGTAAATTTAGATATTTTCATGTTAGACCTTTGACTTTGGAATATTTACAATTAAAACCCTAATATATGGAAACTTGTTATATATAACCTTAAACTTTGGTAACTTGCTAAAATATACATTATGACCATAATAATCCTAATTTAATGACTTAACCTGATTGCTTTGTGGAATTTTTCTAATTATGGAAATGGCTATTTTTCGAAACTTACTAAATAAGGAAACTTTCTAAAAATGGAAACTTACTAATTTTGGAAACCTGCCATAAATGGAAAGTTACTAAAAAATGGAAAGCCGACTAAAATAAGAATTCTGATTTGAATAAGTTATTAATAATAAGCCGATCATTAATTCGTGTAGATTCGCTGAAGGAGGAGTGATTTCTTATCCTTATGTTATGTTTCGTTGGCGGTTAAGGTACAGATATTCTACCCTTTTTCAGTAAGGGTGTTTTCCCTCTCATGACTCATTGATCTTGTTTCGTTTTAAGATTCCCTAAGCCATTGCTATGTTCCCCTACACTTTGGTTCGTTTGTTTGATTCATTTTGACTTTGATGTTCGATATGACCCTTTTTGCTTTGAGCCTCTATAAAGATCCATTTGATATTCGTTCGTTGCCTTGTGTTATTAGTATTCGAAACACTTGATACTTCGAAGGTTCATTTGATTTTGGTAACTAGATGTGAAAACCTTTTCAATTATATCATGGAAATGTTTGAGGAAAACTTATTTTAAAATGATGTTTATGAAATATGAGATACCACTTTTATTTGAAATTTTACTAAACGTTTATGAGACTACTTTTGTGAAAACCGTTATTAAAGATCATTTTTATGAAAATAATTTTATAAAGATTTAATTTAAATGAACCATTTGATTATGAACCTTTGATCCGTTCATTTTGACTCATCGACTTTGATATTGGATATGAACCCTTTGCTATGAACCTTTGATATTTGGACTTTGACTATGATTCGATGACTTAGACTATTTGAACCTTTGTTTTGATTTAGACCTTTGACCTTTGACCCTTCAGTTTGATACCCGAGCCAAATGTGTTTCCTAGCCATGAAGGTAACATGGCCATGTCATTGATGCACCTATGGCATGACTCCCGTGTGGTCGAGTGATTTTCCACACCGTCCCCATTGTGATTTTGATATGCGCGCTTTATATTAGTATGGCCAATGTGATTTGTGTGGGGGGCGCATGGATGCATCCTAGGTACGTATTTGTGATGTGATATGTGATATTATTCGGTGACTGATGCATGGGTGCAATCCACGTCTTTCACAAAATGTGGGAGCTGATCACTCCAATTTGATACATGAGGACACCCCTCAAATTATCTGGTTACTTGAGAGGTATCCCCTCTAGATTGCTACAGAATTGTGATATGTGATGTGATTTGTGTGGGCTCGTGGTGGATTACTGACCCTTTTCCCTTTCTTACTTTATACCTTTTTTACTATACTTTTGTAAACCAAATGCACCAAACTATATATTTTCGTTTTCTTTTGCTTTTGTTTTCGTTTATATATATCTGTTCACTGGGCTTTTTAAGCTCAGCCGCATTTCTTTTCCTACGGCAGGTTTTTAGTAGGAAGCTGGGAATGGGAGGAGAGTACCTTGGACTTAGAAGACTTGATAGTTATTCTGGATTAGAGTCGATTAGAAGTTAATATATTTTAGGAGTTGTATTCGCATTTGTAACCTTGTAAATTCAGTATTTCATTTGTAACCTTTGAGAATTCTTGTATTACTTGAAATGTATGCTTTGTTTTGATCTGATATGAAGCCATTAGTGCGACATCTTTACCCTTATTGGGTTGGGGTTTTACAAGAGACTTGTTCCGTTAACCGTTTTCCCTCAAATTGCACCCATCTTTCCTACCAGAGAAACCAAGGACTTTCTAAAAATGGGGGACGAGTATCTAAACACTATTCCGGCAAAGAAATCAGACAATGTTGAGAACCTCGTCCCAATCCCAAGTGAGTCCAAGGAAATTTCTAACGGTAGTTGTGAATTTGTTGAAAATAATCGTCCTAATAGCCACGTTGATACGAATGATATACCGTTTGATGATAATTGCGTTGAGAAGGATGAAGTTGAAATTTATTCCGATTCTCACAATGAGTATACTACGAGTATTGAAGACTCTTGTGGAGATATCGATGATGTTGAGGAATCGCGTTCCGATTATGAGTTCATTAGCTTAGAGGAGATAAAGGATTTTGACCTAGATGATGATGAGATCAAAGATGATTTACTTCGTGACAAATTATCCAATATCAATCTTCTTATTTCAAAGATAGAAGCTTTAAATAATCCGACTCCGTCCACTAATGCCGTGATCACCTCCTCATTTCCTATCCC